>JAVJGI010000060.1:47713647-47764568 GCA_035590275.1 Ibycter americanus | reverse complement strand
CCCCGGCGCGGCGTTGGGCCCCGGCCGCGCTGGCGGGCGGCGCTGGCGCTGTGTTCCGCGGCCACAGAGCGCCGGCAAAGTCGTAACGCAAAATAACCTGTGATGGCGATTGCACGAAGTATAGATACGGTATAATTTTTACTTTGAAATCATAATGCAAATGAAGGTACATGTCTGTATCGTGAAAAGGGGGTTTTCTGTGTGTGTGTGGCTTTTCTCCGTTACGTAGTTTTTCATCTTCTGAAGCAGTAACATCTTGCACGTGTTAGGTGAACACATTTCACAGTTAAAACAGCAAATGACCGTGGCGTTAACTGTTTCAGCTGGTTTATTACTGTAAATATCTGGAATATATTCTTTAACGGAGGCCAAGCACAAAAGCACTGCAGTGAAAAAATCTGAACGGAAGCCTGCGTTCCCCCTTTTGTCCAGAGGAACTGTAATGGCAATCAGCTTAATTGCAGCAGCAATTAACAGGGTTCCTCTGAGGAGCTGGTGGACTCTTTCTGATTGGAAAGTATAAATACAGGGAAAGTTATACTCACATCTGAAGAACTGACAGCTATACGATATTCTGTGTATAGTGAACAAGATGACTTTTATGAATCCATGGCATGTTTCTATAAAAATGCAGTAAAGAAAATTTAATGTACTGTGGGATATTTTTCTATGAAAATAAATGCTATGTGGTCCTTTAAAAAGATACTCCTCCTAAAATAAAACAAGAAGGATCCATCACTGCACATCCCAGATCTCACAGAGAAGAGGTGTGAATTTGTGATCATTCACTCTCCATGACATCAGCATCTCTGCATGATGGTGGTTAAATGTCCGTAATTCTGTGAGACGGCCCAGAAGACATGCAAAGTGCTGAGGGTTATCTGGGTGGTGAAGTTTGCAGAATTTTTGTAGAATATCCAGCAGGGGTTCTTGAAGCCTTTCCACAGACTCTCTGTCCTTTATGTATTGTCGATCTGGTTATGGTTTTAAAAGAAAAAGTAATTAGCAAATATATGCTCTGATACAATGTAAATATTTACACCGATAAATTAATATAAAATCTTCAAATATTTAAACTGGGCACTGATGTTCACACCTACCAAGAATATTTATTTTCAAACTAAGAGGGAATAAAAATACTTAACACTGTATTTTGGTTTGGGGTTTTCATGTAAGCTTCCCACTTCTAGATAGAGAAAACTTTCAACTTTTTCAGAAACTTTTTCAAAAAAGACTTTTAACTCAGAAATGTTTCTCAGGGGTTGTATCATCATCTCCCCGTGCAGTTCTGCACCTGGGTACATCCTGCAAGAACTAGGCAGCACGGCATAAGTTCTTGGTGGTGTAGTACAACTGGGGAACTTGGCCAGTAGAGAAGAGTGTACGTGCAGGTCACCAGGGAGAAATCAAACATCTTCATCCTCAGATGAAATTTCTTTGTTAGAGAAAATTTGTCTTCTTATGTTGTTCATATGGAAGTATGTGTTTGAGTATTTGGAGAGGGAGGAAAAGAGGAGCATGGGGTTTTTTGTCACTGAAATTTTTGGTGTGAAAACATTTCCTGAGCCATACTGACTCAAAGAGTGATGGAATTGCTTCACCTTCCCATCTTCCATGAAACCTGATTTGTAAACCTCAGTGACTGTCTTTTGTCCTGAAGCATCAGGCTTCTCCCATTCCTATGGCAGCCAGTTTGTTTGAGGCACTATACAATTTGTCTGTATTTTGTGGGTAGAGCTGATTAATTTTGTGTTGTCAGAGAATTAGTTTTTACAGCAAAGCCTGTCATCAGGGCTGAGATGCTATTGTGCCAATACTTCTGAAAGATCAGTTTCCAACACTTGATAGTTGAGAGGGTAACTTGCTACTGTCCTGCTCTTGACAGCTGATGTTTGTTCAATAAAGGCTGAAGACTTTCACTGCCATTCTCTATTCTAAGTTATAGTGTTTCCCAATTTTCTTCTCAAAAAGTGATATTCCACAATGGTCTGTAGTCATGTGCATGTAACCACACCTGGGATTTTCTGAAGGAAGAAGCCTGTCATGCTAAGCAGTGAAGAGATACCAGTAATTTTTTTAAGCAGGGTATTTAGATATGTTTTTTCCTTGTATGCAAAACCAGATGATGTAGCAGGATGTTTGGAGTTTGGATTTGTGTGCTTGTTTCTGGTTTAACAACTGAATACACTGAATAAACATGTATGCTCACTTTATGTAGAATGTAAGTTTTTACAAGTCTCAGGTCACACTCCTCATGCTTTTATTCCAAAACCACTAATACTTAATTCTGAATGAGAAGTTACCTGGAGACAGGATAACTATGGCTGTGAGCAGCGCGTATTCTTCCTGTGTCATCTTCAGCTCTCCAATGCTTTTATAAAAATTAAACATGGGAGTTATGAATTCAACTGAGATACCTGTCAGGGGAAAAAAAGTTACATTTTTTAATCATTGAAATAATCTGGTTTATTGCCACAGAGCAATTATTTAGTATTTGAAGATCTGACTGTCTTGATGGAAGAAACTTACTACACAAATCAGGCCTGATGGAAGACAATTAGTTACAAAAGTGCAAGCACATCCTTATTTTCCAGATCAGAGTAGAAAGAGGCAAACGCTGGCAATTTCTTTTCACGTGGTTTCAAGCAAATCTTTCAGACAATTCCTTTTCCTCTACAGATTTGTCTGTGTAGTTCTTCAGGACAAGTATCATACATGTTTTTCTCACTATCTACTGATATTCTGTCTTCTGTTTCCAGGATGCACAGTCTGCAAAACAGTTCCCATGTTCCCTATCTTTACGGTCGTTATATGGAAGGCTCTCAGGGTGTATGGTTTAATTCTAGACCAGCTCTGCTCTGCAGCTAACTGCCTTGGGCAGTTGCTTCAGTTGTCTCCATAAAGGGACTTAATTGTTCCTTTTATGTAGTCAGAAATTTTAACTAGGTCTAGCATTACCTGTATTCCAAGAGCAACTTGCTTGCAATTACTACTACCTTAAAGCATAAACTAGTGTATTAGAAACTACAGAGCCATAAATAATTAAAATCCAGCCCAGTATAAGGATGGGATCATGCAAATCTCTCGCCATCAGCGAAACCCTTTGGGGTTACCAAACTGGGACATGCTGATGGGGCTTCCTCTTACTGACTTTGTCATCAGGTCACGATGTTCTCAGCCTTAAATTAACAGATATACTCCATTCTGCTTTTTGGTGTAAAAGAGAAGTAGATCCTGTGACATCAATTTTTTATTTTTTTTTTAATGATGAGTCACTCAGAGCAGCCACTAGATTGTTGACAATGGCTGCTTGCCGCTCTGGAGCTGTGACACTGATGAGGTGTAGACATTCAAACCAGTGGTTCTACAGCAAGAGCCTTTTGGCCTTCCTTGGCTGAAAGGATGGAAACCTCTGTTCCCACAGATGAGTGCCATAGGATTTCTTGTAATTTTACTCTTAATTTTGAGCTGTTCTAGGAGAAGCCTTTATAACTTGGTGTGAAAACGGCATGAAATAATGTGGTTTTGAGTGTTGTATACAACACAAAGCTGAAGTCCAGGACTGGTTAGGACTGGAGTGCCTCCAGTAGGGGAAATTAAAAATAAAACTCAGCAGGCGAAACTCAGAGAAAGGAAGCATTAAGTCATTTGACTTAACTACAAAACAGTCACATTTTGCTGTGACACTGAGAACTTACTTCAGTCACTGGAATAATTATGTGTCCCAACAGTGAAAGTATGGTCTCGTAGGGCATGGTCTGCTTTGTGGCTGAATGACGTGTTTAAACATGTGACATGAGCAACCTATGTTCACTTCAGATTACAAGCCACAAATCTTGTTTTTGTAACAAGTTTAACACTATTGAGAAGAGTCTAAATCAATTAAGCAGATGTATGTGATATGGGTCAGCTCATCCTGTGGAAGTTAGTAAGACAGCTGTTTACACAGAGCAAACTATAGTCATAGCATCTAATGTTCTACAAGTTTTATGTCATTAGTCATCAGCGTTAACTATTTAAAATTTTGAACGCTTATTGTCCCTAACTTTTGGGGAACCACCTCTGTCTCTCTTGGGCAGTTTTAAATGCCAAAGTTCCTAAGGTTACGACATATATAAGGAACACATACATATGACACATTGAACTCTTAAAGTTTGCATTTTGCATGACTCTAGAAACAGGAAAAAAAGTAAGTCTAGCTGAGCCTTAAAACAGAACAAACAAATTCCTTTCATGGAAGTGAATAGCTTGGCAATGACATGAGAAAACTCCAAGACAAACTGGGTATTTTTAGAAGTCTCTGTGCAAGGTATCATGCTGCTGGGCATGATCATCTTGGCAGCAGAGAGGAAACGGGAGGAAGTGAGCTGTGACTAACACTCCCATCATTTGTTTCTCATATTCATCATTTGAAAATTTTTTTCTTCTCTTTTTTTTGGGTCAGATTAGTTTTCAGCTGGATGAATTCATTGTTTTGCTGACCACAAAGCTCCTCAAGTCCTATTGTCAATATAGCAGAAGTAGGATGAAAATGATGCTGGTGAACAGGGTGTGGAACAACTCATTCAGGTCCTCACTGGTCCAGGCACTGTATAAGCATGCAGTAAAACAATCCTTGCCCCAGGAAGCTTATAATCTAACATGAAGAAATTGAAGCATGGAGGGGTGAAGCAAAAAATAAGTATAGATGTGGAAACAAATGAAATTGTGATAGAGAGCTTCTCTGCATTGTTGTACTTCAAACACAGAAATAAAAACAGAAGAGGTGAAAGGGAGTAAAAAGGGGTTACAGCAATGCCACTAATTTACTGCTTTTACTAAAGAGAACAGAACTTTGAAATCTTTAAACAGATCTGTCACAAGACAATTATGAATTAAACCATGCAAAATGAGCAATTTTGACGCTAGGGTAATGGAATTTTTTCTTGGTTACTAGTTTTGCCCTCATCCCATCTGTGCTGGAGTTTCCTTGTTAATTCATCACCCTGTATGTACGTTACACAAACTGCTGTTCCATCACAAGAGGGGGCTGTTTTCCAATGTGATTGAAAACACTTGTTTGGATTTAATACGTTCCACCAGAAAGCAAAAAAGCAGGAAACTGATGTTTATAGTTTCTGGTCTTTTTTTCTTATCTATTGTACAAGATGTTGTCACTTCAGGTTATCAGAAAAATAATTAAAGGCGATTTGGTGCTCATAAGTGGAAAGGCTAGAGGAGAAATGAATTCTATGACTTTTCAAATGTCACAAATCATGCTCCAATAGTGAAAAAAATCAAATAGATTAAGTCATATTTCTGGCTTCACTGAGAAAAGAGAAGTTAGCTCCATCTAATCCTCTTCATTTAGATCAGACAAGAGCCCTGCACAGTGCTGTGTCAGATAGTCAGAACTTCCTGGTCAGTGTTAATGATGCCTCCTTCTTAACTTTTTTTCAAAAGGGTTTCAAAAACTTTGTTCATCCAGCATTATGGAAATAAGAACATGCTCCTCCTTCATGTTGCATTGTGCATCATTCTGAATTACACAGATTTCTACCTAACCAACAGCCCAACTTTATCATCTGCAGAAGATAGTGCAATTCACTTGATTGATTTCGCTGTGTTAATGCATGACTGGCTGTAAACCCTGGTGTAGTCGATGGGAAATACTGGCTTTACTGAGTATGGCCTTGCAGCATTAGACCGGACCAGATTTAAACCCATTAGCATTATTCATTCTGAATTGTTTTAGACCTTGCCTTTTTTAAGGTTTTGTTCCTATGATTTATCTCTGAAGGTAAGATGACTGTTGCTTTCATGAGGTTTGCAGTTTCAGGCCGTAAATACTTATCCAGTTAATGTAATCCTGGAATAGGTGCTTTTACTGTGATACCAAGTCAGTATTGCCAGCTTTTTGAGACAGTATTCTCTCTTCTAATTTGGTTGTTCAGTAAAATTGAATAGATTGATCTATTGCAAGAGGAAAGCTTGAGAGTAAGTACTAATTAACAGTAACTAGCACTGTGTGATCGATATGGTTAAAGAGATTTTTTTTTTTCTGATAAGCATGGAGGTGCCAGAGGATATGAAACGAAGAGTATATTAGTAGCTATTTTATGAAAATAAAATATATTAATTACTCACAAAATTACATCTTGTCTTTCACCGTGTTTCATCTACCAGAGCTGCTTTCCATGCTGCTTATGAGCTCTCCCTTCTAAGCTATTCAAACGCATCAGTGGTCCTTCAAACACTTACCAAATTCACCCTATTGATGCTGAGAGCCAAAAAGGGAAAAATCTAGCCAGTAGAGAAGATATACCAGAGCATGTGCACATGACCTCTCCTCTGTCATCATCTTGTGGAGTTTGATTGGCCAACTTAAATGAGAGGTTAGCATGTGCCGAGGAGAACTTACAATCAGGATAGCAAAAACCCATCTTCTCACAAGCAACCAGTAGGACCACTGTGAAACCATCATTGCAAGTAAAGAAACCTTAGTTAAAAAAAACCCCAAACCCAACAACAACAAACAAACCAGACCTGCAAGGAGAATGCAAATGACGTTACCACATACCATCCTTTGGCAGTGACCTGAGTGCCTGCAGTCAGGAGGAAAGTGTGGTCTGGCACACAGCAGCAGCATCTGCACTGCCTTGAGCTAGTCTTCATAGGTCAAGTCTAAATAAGTTTTTGGCCTGGAGAAGCACACTTATGCAGAAGAAAACTTCTTCATTACAAAGAAGAAAAAGTCCCCTGACATCTGCTCTTGTTTTCATGGGTATAAATTAACTCTGTAGATATGATTTAAACACTTTTATCAACTTCATTTGTAATTCAGGATCTTGGCACTGGCTAACTTGGTGTGGTAGATTGTGCAGGACTGTATGGGAACAGAAAAGCTCTTTCCTATACTTGACAACTTAAAGTGGTCCTAATTTCTAAATGTTTTGGGCAGTGTGCCAGTTTGGGGTTGAGTCACAGGATGGTGTCTTCTTCCATGTGGATGCACATGACCATTTGGAGGGTTAGACATGTTGCACTCAGCAGTGAAGATAATTTCATTTTGTTTCTCTGCACAAACCCCAACACAATGTTGTTTTGAAGTATCACTGTTACTGAGTACTACTAATCAAATAATAAAAGCCAAAAGCAATGGAAGTCTCTAGGTATCCATTGTTCTGGTGCCAAATTTTGCCTTTGGCTGCAGGAGTCTCTTGTCCAAATCAATGAGAACTTTGTATCCCACATACCCCACAAGATGGCCTCTTGCCAATGCTTTGAAATTGTGGCTATTTCTTTTTGTCCTTGCATCTCACTGTACTTCAGTACCTGTAGCCCATCCAGGAAAACAACAGTATATTTTACAGTGTCAGGTGTCCTGCTGCCAACTGAAAATTTGTGTCCACATTCTTTCCCTGTCTGTCCATATCAGATAAGATCTTATTCCCCAATACTGAAATTAGTAGAACTGCTCTGTAGAATAAAATGATGAAATAAAAATCTGTGTTTCTTCCTGACCACTGAAAGCCGATGTCCTTAGGAAAACAAGCTATAAATGCTCACTGAGAAAACGCTCAGTATCTCAGCACTGTTTTTTAAAAATACCATACTGCTCAATAACAGGGAGAATTTGCTTTCAAAATAACAGAAAGAAACTAAGCATTAAATTACTAGGATGTCAGCCTTTCTCAGAATGAGTCAATCAGTCACAACATGGTATATGCATAGTGAAGCATCAAATAAGATGAGTAAGTGGCACAAGCTCTCATTAACACTGAATAAAATGTCTGTATTTCTCATTAAGTCTCAGTATTGGAGTGAATAGGAGAGGATTTCAGTCTCAGGAGCAGCTAATAAAAGAATTTCCATAACACCTTGTGGAGAAAGACCATCAGACACAAACAAAGGCAGTCACTGAGATGCACCGGGACTTGAGCAATACACTCAGGCTAAGAAATAAAAATACGCCTCATCAGCATGAGAATAAAAATGAATGCTGCTAATGCTCAAAGGTCATCACCACCAGATCTCTGGCTTCTTTATCAGGAAAAACAAACAAAAAACCACAAAAATCTCTTCCATGCAATCTGACTGGGGAAGGTATAAATATTAATAGATGAGAGCAGCTTCAAAGTGGACGTGGTGGCAGGTGACAGAAGTCCGGACAGCTTGTGACTTTCAGGCAGGATCCCCACCACCCTCCCTGATTTTGTGGATACAGACATCAAGGCTTGACAATAGGACTTATGTGACATTCACACGTTTGTCTGCACCTAAAAATATGTGGACAGAAGTTCTGACTAACAGCAATAATTTATGGCTGATGGCCTGACAGTGTTTAGGACATCACTAGCAGCCATGAATAATTCTGATGCTTCTTCTTCATTCATTACCTATAAATTTAATTTCTTAACTCTCACTCAACAATCATTGCATTTCCTCTGCTGGTCTCTATTTTTGCAGGGTGTTTCAGTTTGCTGCATTTAGTCTTCAGTTTTTCGGTGAAGTGTGTGTAAAAAAAAATATCCCTCTCTTCAAATTTATGTGTAACTCTCTTGAGTTTTATTCTTTGACTTGGGTTTAATCTCTTCCAGCCAGTCTTATCTCTTGGACCAGTCTATAATATGATAATGGCCAGCTGCAGCTTTTAGTAGCATTTGTCCTTAACTGGGTGAGGCTGGAAGAAGTTTCTACCCTAATAGCATGGTTGGTACAGGCTATTATTCCATCTAGAGCCCTGCTGTGGAGCCCTATGACATGCAGGAGTGTGAACTGCATATTTAATATTTTTGACAGCTGTATGGGTAAGCAATGATAACAGAAGAATTTGGATGCCTTTCTTTCATTTTATTTAAAATCAAGACATCTGAAAATGACCAGATTTAAACCACAAAGGCATTTTGGAAAGAATGCAGCCGGCAGCAAGTAAGCTGGATAATGCATGATCCTCCTGTAATATAAGGAGGGAGAAATTCTAGCAGCAGTATTTCTTCCTATGTCACCAGCTTGATCCTGGCTTGAGGAAAGATGTTTTAGAGGGCCTTTTCCAAGAACAATTTTATAGAGAGATATATATATCTCACATTTTAAAAGTTACTGTGTTTCATTTCTTGGGAACTATTCAGCTCAGGTTTTGGTCTGATCCAGAACTCATTTTTAATTTACCTTGGAGGCTTTTTTCCCCACAGAAAACAAGAATTGCAGGAAATCTTCTTTTGGAATAAATAATACCACATTTGAAATCATCGCCTGTCTTGAAATTTGCTTCTACACAAAATGCTATTTTTTACATCTACTTCAGGACAGGTAAATAATATTACTGCAGGATACAATGTCGTATTCCAGATAGTCATGTTATGATGTGAAATGCTGTCTGTAAATCTAGCACACAAAAAAAAATATTGCATCTCATCTGGACTCAATAGTTGCAGAGAATGAACAGGGTATTTTAAAGTTATGACTAAGGAAAAAATTATTGGTATGACATAATGGCTTATGTAATGTTCTGGATCAAAGTATTTCCTGCTTCTATTTTTTGTGAAGAGCTGACACCTTGAAGAAAAAGGTTGATACTCACTGTATAGTTTAGAGAAGCTTTCAGTAATCATGTATTCATATGGATTCATTTATCTAAGACCTATTTTTATCAAAAATTTAGGTTATAATCCAATAGGAGATCTTTTAATGAAGACATTTGCATCCATGACAACTCGTTACAGTTTCCAGGAAATATCTCTGGCCTTCTTGATATACTTCTCTGCCTGCAGAACCTGGACCAGAAGCTATTCATACCACCCTGGAAGTCACCATTTCCAGTTCATCAAACAGTAGCCTCTTATGATAAATCAAAATGAAAGAAATATAAAAAACTACAAAATATAAACCTAGAAATGAGTGTACTAAGCCTAACTAAATACATACCTTCAGCAAGTGAGTTTTTCTCAACTTCACTAACTCCTTTTCAGGGTTTCATATATATAGATGTTGGCCTAATTTTGCATACATCAGTAGTACCTTCACGTAACTGATTCTAAGAGTTTCAGAACTGAGTTCAAGCCCATTTTTATGACTACTATTGAGATTTAATGTTCTCCTGTCTCTTCTCCTTCTGACCATTAGAAAGGAAGGCCAGAAGCCAGTATCTGTAGATAGACTTTCTGATTCAGAATTGTTGTTACATTTGAATTTTGAATGGTAGATAGTGAGGATTGGGTAAAGTTTGCTGGTCAGTACAGAAAAAGGCAAAACACTCAGTGTTACATCAGTGGAGCACAAAGAATGCATAACAATGCAAAACTTGTCTTTGCCTGCTTTAAGGAACAAGTAATATCCAGCCCTGTTTGGCTTTTTCGTAATTATTAAGATTTATGTGTAGAACCAGTAGAGTTTATCATACCCTCTGAGCCTTTGATGGACCTTAAGAAGCAGAAAACATGCTGTGAACATGCCATGTTTGTAATTCTTCTTTGCAACTTGTGCAGTGTGGTTCAATTTTACCAAACTGACCCTAAGAATAGGTGGTTCCCTTCAGTCATCTCCAGTAACATCCTAAAATCTTTTCTTCTTTCCTTCTTATAGTGATTGCCTTTGAAAACATAAATAATGGATATTTTATGCGAATAATTTGAAATGGTGGTATTCCTCATCATTTTTTCATGCTTATTGTTGGAGACTTGCACTGGGTTTATTTAATATAGTGTTGTTCAAAATACTTGCAATGTATTTATAAATAAACCTTTACCTTATGACCTTTAGACTCAAGGCTGAGTTGATTTGTTCTAGTTAATATAAAGAACAACATTCAGATAAACCTGTTTCAGTGCTAATAAACAATTTTACTAGCTTTCCAAGGGCAAAATACTGACACAGAAATGCCATGGTGTGGTTTGTTTTTTCCTCATCAAACAAGATACTTACCACTATTGCGAATTCTTTCTTCTAAAAGGACGGTATGTCCTGTAGGAAGTTTCCTACTGAAGATCTCAGCCGAACGCAGGAACATGGCCTCTACTGCCGAGCCCTTCAATAAAGCAATCTGATCTTCATGATCAAGGGTTTGGAAGCCTGGGGAGATGGTAGAGATAAGTAAGGCAGCAACAGAAAAGTCCTCACTACTTTCTGTCCTGAAGTTCTTGCATGTGAGGTGCTACACATCTGTGTAAGCTTTGTGTTGTCAGTAGGGTTGCCAAGTGCTGCAGAAATTGAAACCCAGATTCCAGAAAATGACACAGATTTGGACCTCACCAAAGTTTATGAGAATTAGACTTGTGTTTCAGTGTTCATGGTACTTTAGGAGGAACATGATAAGCAAAATCTAGTGGCATAACATAACCAATAGTGGGGATTTTGTCTAGCCTGATGTTGCTCCCTAACATTTCCACCAGAACTCTCTATATGACTCTCCCACTGCCATGCTGCTTTCAGCCCTTTCCATACTTTGATGACAAAAATCAGCATTTGAAGCATCTAATTTTAAATATTTCACCTTACTTTTGAACTAATATACTATTTTACATAGAGGCTTCCTGCTGTGTTTTAAATATGCATTTCTCTTTTTGGAGGGGAAAGACTCTAAAACCCACTGAAGAAATCAGGAGAAATTTGCTAACTTGTGTGAATACACAGCTGCTCCTTTGAAGAAGAACGGGGAGCTGCAGATAATGGCAAACTCTCCTCCTACTTGCCAATGCAGGTACCCACCTTATACCCACCCTGATATTCTGGGAGGAAGCACAGAAAAAGATAGAGAATGAAACAAAAAGGTGAAAAATCCTGCCAGACATACTCTAAGTCAACACTGAAAATAGTAGATTATTCAATTACAAAGCTCCTCTCTACTTCATTTCCTGCAAGACAGTATACCAGTTAACTTAAAAAACTACAAGTGCTGTACTAGGCTTAGAAGCAAGTCTGTAACACACAGAGGAAGGGTCCATATGATGGGATTGCCAGGAAAATGTTTTCATACAGCTAAGTGTTACAATGCACCTTCCTTAATTACAAGGAACCTGTACCATGCCCAGTGTTAGCTCTTGACGTAACACCAACTTGGGAGTTGAAAAAATACTAATGATACACTCAGATTTTCAGTGCTTGTCCATAACACACCGTGCAAGGACCATAAATATTGGTGCCATCAACTAGCCAAAGTTCTTGTTTAGGACTTGCAATTCAGTGGATGTCATGACCTAGAGGCTTTGCTAGAAAGGCAGCAAAGTGAGTGAAGCGGAGTGGCAAGGGTTAGTGGTAATTTAGAGGCAGACTATTTGGCATTGCAGTGATAGATGAAAATAAAATCTCTCTAGAGACACAACCCCCTTCTCTGAGCATTTTGTTTGTTTGTCAATAGGTAAAGAGTGCTACATCTCAGAGTGGCAGTGTTTGAATTATTCAATGTATTATTCCTCTGAGTACAAAGCTGCTTTTCTTTCGACGGTGTCTGAAGAATGCATATGTGTCAGAGGAGGCGACATTTTTATACAGTCTTCAAAATATACACAACAACCACCAAATGGCAAGTGAAAGGCATGTAAACTTTGCAATAACAAATTTTGCCCCAACGCAGTGGATATACCTGGTAGCTTTTTAGTGAATTCCACAAGAACCTGCACATGGCTGGTAGCCATTTCTGTTAAAATCAGAAAATTTCCTTCAGCACTGAATTCCTCGTGTAACTGTTAAAAATCAAATCAAACAAAATCTGTTAATATTAATTGTCACTTTGCATTTAAAAGCATAAAATACAAGAATTATTAGACTAGGTCAGGAAAGAGGTCCATCTAATACTGTAATTTGTCTCCAATGGTTGTCAAAAAAAGATATTTTGGAAGGCAAAGTAAGAAACAAAAGAAGTAGAGAGTGTCCTTTCCTCTGGAATATCTGTCTCACTTTCAGTGTCATGTCTAGCAATCAGTGATTTAGGCACTTGCCGAAATAGAAGTTCTATGTGTGCCATAATATTAACCAAAAGCGTTGTTATCCATGAATTTGCCTATTCCCTTTTTTAACATATTTTTGGTTTTGACCTCCTCAACCTCCCATGCAAATAAGTTCCACAAGTTAGTCATGGGTTATTCAACCCTCCCCCTGCAAGTGTCTTCCTTGTAGTTTTCAAAGCTGATGACTTAGGAAATAATTTTCTACAGTCATTTCAGTTTGGGTTTTCTTAAAGATCAAACATGACAGTTTTGTAAAAGAAATTATCTCTTTTAAACCCTTTTTTCCTCTTCTCCCTGTTTCCCAACCTTTTTCCATCCTACCATGAAATCCAGGAGTTCCTAAAGGGGAAAATATAATTTCTAGAAAGTAGAGAGGAAAAGGAAAGAAGAGGGGATGAAACAAAAAAACAAGCCTAGAAAATGTTGGAAATTTGGATTCAGAAAAATGCAATATTTCCAAGCTTCCAAGCTGGTGTCTTTATAGAAAAGAAGCTTGGCTGCAGGTTAAACTCAAATCACTGCCTGTACTGACAATGCCAAAATCACAGCTCAAATCAGCAAAGGTTAGATTTGAGCATAAAAGTGTATTGCCAGAGTTGAAACCTTTTCCCCAGCATTTACTTTTGATAAACAAAGCTGTGGTCTAACTGTTGACTGAACAGGAGAGATTCTGCCCCACTTGCAGCATGTTTTAACTGTAAGTTTTTACCCATAGTTTGCTCTACTGTTTACTACGCCTACTCACACCAAGTACAAATATTTTCTGCCATGTAATTCTCAGCTTCATTGTCTGCATCTCAAAAATGAATTCATCAGTGTACTTACTAGTTTTTTTGACACCTCCTGCGGTATTTGTTGTTTACTGTATGAATCCATGATGTAATCTAGAAGGTTCTGCTGTTCTGGGGTAAATTCTACTTTCTCCTATACTGGCAAAAAAAAAAGCGCCCATCATGAAATGCAGTCATAGAAATGATCTAGCATTTCTTGCTTTAAGCAAAAGCTATACATTATTTCTCACGCTTGGAGACCAATCAAACGAGGTTTGCTGGTCACTGAGATTTCTATAGAAGTCTACAGAAGAGAGGTGTATAATGCTTCTAAACTGCATGAGTTTGTGTAGTTTATTATTAGAAATAAGGAAATGTTTAGCAAATAACTTTAATATCACACCTCACTGTAAGTGATATATACCTGAGACATGTATCACAGAAAAAATACTTTATGGGTTTTACAGGTGCTTTATTGAGTTTTGACTAAATATATTAGAACTACTTCTATAGTCAAGGTATTTCCTTGACTTGGTGGGAGATGGAGTTTTAATTAATACAGAGAGCTCCACAGAGTTTACAAGTACTCTATATTTACTGTACTAGCCACATTTAGCTCAAATATCACCACTACTGTACGAACTATTACAAGAGTTGCCTTACCCTATATATTTTAGTTGTAGATGTCACTTGTTTCATGTCATGGCCTTCGTTATCTTCATTGACTGTCTGATCTGGGAGCTGTTTCACATTTTTTCTTAGCCTTTTTGACTTGCATTGTATTTCTGTTAACAGACCTAGAACACAAAATACAACAGATAGCAATTGGATTTATATATGCATTAGGCACTGAATAGGTACATAAACATGCCCATGAATGCCCTTTACACTAACAAACCCACTTACCTGTGCAGATCATTTCCTGAACATGTCATTATCTTTGGAGGCAAGTCTAATGAGACATACTAAGTACACACTAATGAGTAGTCTCACCAGCAGGAGCCCATCTGCAGAGCAAAACGGTTGGTTCTGGTGACCCAGCATCCACACAGTGTGCATGTCAGGGTTCTTGCTTTGGACCAGTTCTAATCTGGTCTTACAGACAGAAAACCCATTAGCGATGGTAGTCTGCTGGAGTCTGTCTTTGGTTTAGTTTCATCCAAAAGAAAACCCCTTCATGTGCTCCAAGACCCGAACCAAAGCAATAAATGGGAACAATTGGAAGACTGCCATCAAAAGCGTGCTCCTCATCCGATCCAAAACAGTAATCCAGGTGCAGCTGTTCTTACACAAAGGGCACCGGATGTTTTCAATAGCCTTCAGGCAATGGTATGGCAGTAATGCAGAATCTTCGCACAGAAAGCCCACTCAGAAGGGAGGACTCCAGGGCTTTAGCCATTACGGTGTCACTATAGGATAGACCAACAGCTGAAAATGCTGGCTCAGAATTAATTCAGGCTGGCACATGTAACTTTAAAATCTATTTATTTAAAATGTTAACTGGTTGGTCTTGCTATTTTGCATTTCATTGTATCAGAGGACTGAATAAAGCTCTGGTTTTATTGTAGAGTTTCACTTGCCCTACTGAAAGGATTTTTGCGTTTGTGGGGTTTTTTTTGTTCTAGACTACATTTCAGTACCTTGAACCAGGGAGCATCCTTGCGTGGATGTCATAAAAACTAGCAATTTGCTTGTGCTAACAAAAGAAAGAGACAATAGGTACCCTACACAACCTGTGGAAGACAGCCAGAAAGCACAAATGAAAAAGTAAACATCTAAGTATTCATCTAAAAATAAATGTATCATCATAGGGCTTTTTTGCTTCTTTATTGTTTGTTCGTCCTTTCATTCTTTTTCTTTTTTTTTTTTTTTTAGCTTCTTTCAAGTATCCTTCTCATTCTTCACCTTTGAAAATATGGAGCAGGAAAAGAGGCTCATTCAGTGAGTATATGATGGTGGAGGAAGATACCATGAAAACAGTGAATTTCATTGTGAATGCTTTTAATTTCCTGTTTAAGCACTATATAAAATAACCTACCTGAACTGCAGAGAGAAGAGGAAATTTACATGACTAAAATAAGACCTGCAAATAATACCTTGAAAGGGGGGAATAGGAACGATGGAGATAATAATTGGTATCGAGCCATGTAATTTGTGCTGCCACACAGCATCATAGATTTCTTTTTCTAAATTATTCAGTGCATCCTTTGGCAGTGTTAATGGGCTTGTACTGTTTTCCACCAGCTTAGGATCTGGTCTACTACCTTCCTAGGGAAAATTGGGTTTACATTTGCCTTAAGCAATAAGACAGATTTTTCTCATGCCTCCTGCTACTGAGTAGTACCTTGACATCTTATTATGGCTCCATTTAAGTTAGCTGAAAAACTGATGTGAGAGACAGGACTTTGCTTTTTACCTCAGAGATAGCTAGGTTTCAATGGTTATTAAATGGGTACTGCCTTCCAGGAAGAGTGGCAGAACCTGGGTCTTCCCGAGGTAGATATTTCACCCAAGAAACTTGCCGTTTGTATCAAAATGACAGCAAATGACTGAAACTGATGGTTAGTAATTTTGATCTGTCTGTAGTTTGTGTATAAAGGTCAGGAGTAGGATTGTTGTGTAGCCATGCCATAAATATTTATAAGGCTTTACCTCCTTCTTTAGGAGAGAAGAATCCACAGAGCTTGCAATTACAATCCTACAAAATGAGTAAGTGAAACAAAGATCAAGGCAACCTTTTATTTCCTAGTAATCTTTTTTTTCCAAATAAATGCTCTATATTACTAGAAGCTTTGTGTTTTACTGTCCTGAATTGCCTTGAACTAAAAGCAATTATACAGCATACTCCTACTTAAAAGCCATTAAACTGTACCTTGCCAAACATCCTCATTGCAGTGCATTAGAGCATGCTTATGGTTAAGTCATGAGCAACACGAGATGCCCAGTGTTTCCATTGCAGAAAGAGAGTCAGGTGGCAGTGGCACTCGCTGGCTTTTATTTCACATATGTCAGTTTGTGAAAACGATAGGCCAGCTTAAAAGTTTCATGTGGGCCCAGTCAGTATTATTTACAGTGACCTGTTTTTTGGGTGATTGGTTGGTTTTTGTCGTACTGAGTCACTCAGGCTATTTTGAACCCTCAAAATTTTGGAACAATGGATCTGGAATCAGCACCACAGAGGAGTTGTTGTTCTCTGACACTTACAGACACATTGAGTGCTGTCGTCACAGTGGTGGTGTCTGCTCATATATTTATGTATTGCATGAGAATATGTCATATCTCAGAATCTTTGTAGCCTGTTCAATTTGCAGAATGAAAGATTAATTACATTATGCTGGCAATGCATTCCAAATATTGATGGAGCTTATTGTTTCTCACAAAACCAACAGTTAATATAGCATCTTCTGATCAGATTGAGGGATAGAAGTATATTAAAAATTCCAAGTAGATTAATTTCCTGTAAGAACCTAAATTGGTTTCACACATACGTGTATGCTAAAATGATTGGAGCCATCAAGAAAAATAAATTGTAGCTCGGTTCATGGAAGGCAGAAGAGCAGATGTTTACAGACGGTTTTCAGGAGCAAGCTTGCAAAAATAATGGATTGAACAACACTTTATGTCAAAATGGAATTTTAAATGTGTTTAAAGTTGCCCTCCAATATACCTGTTATTCTAAGTTATGCAATGTGAAGCTCCATGAAGTTTATATGCTGTCAGTCTGAATAGAAAATTCACTTTAATATGACATATTATAAAGTCCATCAGCTTTACTTCTGGATACAATTCTACCTATGTGCCTATATGCAAACCAGGAAAATCTATAGTGCCACAAGTAGAGCTAATGAGACTATAATAAAGGGCTAGCCCTTAGCAGGCTTTGCCTGATTGCTGGGTGAGGTCTGGGAACATACACTTGGCAAGTCCACTGAAACTTCCTGCTAGCGGCAGTCCTCCTCTTTTCTTAAAAATGACATTGTTTGAATGCCAAAATTTGGACTTGGCTAACAATAACTTGACAGGGAGAGCCCCAGAAAGAGTAGCAAAGGGAAGCACCAGGACTTTCCTGCTCTGGCTCCCACAATACTGCAAAATCCTTGCTCCTGGGGAGTCTCCCGTAGACTCACTTCCCCTGATGCCTGCTTTTCCTTTCTGCTCAAGCAGACTAATGGCTGTCATCTAGTGCAGGACAGCCCTTCCTTACCATTTACTCAGCTCTTACACCTTTGTGCCCCTGACCACCAACTAAATACCAATGCTTATAAGTGCATTTGCTTTTTTCAACAGGATTTGATACACAGGCACAGCATCATCTTTAATGCAGCTTCCACCTGCTAGATGACATCTTTTATAGCTTTATTATTAAAACCAACCTAACTGGATAAATACAGTATTTGATGCACACTGACTATAAGATGCAAATACCTGTATACATACATTCAGCCAACATGCCCATTTGCTTGCATTTCCTTAGACGGCACTCCTGGCATTTTCTTCTCATGTACATGTCCATCTCGCAGTTGCCTCCATTTTTACACTTGTACACTGCGTTTTTTGTGATGCTTCTTCTGAAGAACCCTGCACAACACAATAGTGACACAGATAAAAGAAAACTCTCAAAGAAGCAAAGCAATCAAATTGAAGAGCACCTCTGTCTTCATTGGGGTTTCTGAATGACACATGTTCTACTGCACTGTGAGTTTCTTTCAGTGCTTGCATTACTATATTCTTTATATTTATATTGACAACAGTATCAAAGTCATATAATTTAATAAATCAACATGATAAAAGATGGGCCCAAACATTAGGCATTAGCCCAAAGTAAGGTTCTAGAACTGTGGATGTTGGGAAAAATGAGGCCCAAATCTGAAGCCTGGCAGGAGCAGGGTGAGCACCAGCACTAGAGCTGTAGGGTGATATCATATAAATAACTGGTGAAAAAAATGTGAGTCTGTTAAGTCTCTTGAGGTACAGGATGTGCAAAAAGAGAGTTAAGTAACTTGTCACCATTCCCTCAGTTCCTGGGAGCTGCAGAAGCTCCACAAACTGGTCTGCTTGCCCACTCCCAAGTTTAATAAGGAAGCTACATCGTACCTGCCTATTGTAGATGTGGCCTCCTCCACTGTTTACAAGATACTCCAGCCTCATTCACTAAATGTTGTCCACCTGATGAGTTAAGGAGTCACCTAATTTCTCCTACACAGGCAGTTCTACTGGTAGCATTACTGGATTCACTCCAAAACTGCACAGTGGCAACTGCAAACAGCAACTGATACAAGAAATTGAGGAGACCTTTCCTCAGCCTGTCCAAATCTCCTATTTGGCTGCTGCCTAGCACACATCTGAGTGGCACCGTGGGCAAACGTGGCGTGCTCAAGATATTAAATGCAATTGAATAAAAGAGTCATCACAAAACAACAGAGTTGTTGCTGCCAATGATGACTTGAATATTTCCTGAATTTTTGGTGCGACTTACTGTGCCATCACAATCTTTTCACGTTGTCCTTGGTATGACAGAGACTAGCATCAGCTACAGAGGGAATCAGTTCTCCTCCACATCCAAAGGCAGGTTTCTGAAATAGACTTCTGGGAGCTTCTGCTGACACATCACTGACTTAGAGTGCATTTCAAACTAGAGCTCTGTGTACATTTACATTAACCAGAGCTATTTACAAAGCTTTTGCTTTCTTATCACCACTGGCTGGCACAGTAAAACCACCATCGTTTTCCAGCCTGGCATTTTGATGGAGTAAGAGAGGCACCAGATATGACCCAGTCTTCCATACTTAAATCACAGGGCAGATGTGAATCTGAATTTGTGTCCATTGCAGGATTTTTCTGTGTGTTTTCAGAATGTGTTCAGCTAAGATACTGTCCCCCTGAATCTAGGCAGGATAACAGATGACATGATGATTTTGCCATTGTCAGATGACAATTTCCCAACTTTGGCCCATGTTTTTATAATTGCATAATCTCTTCCAAGCACCAATGTGTAGCTACCAGTAAAACAATTCCACTATCTGGTAACAAAAAATCTGGCATTTCTCTGAATCTGCTGTAATTCCCGCTTGAAATCTGTTTCATGCTGTCTGTTTTACTGGCTGCTTTTCAGATAAATAGAGTTGACTGGCATCAGTCTCTTTTGAAATGCAGATTGCTTAGAACCTCCAGCAGCCCCTGGCATTATTTTGATTCATCAATCACATGGTGTTTAATACATTACCATTTACTGGTCAGGGAAGGGAGAATAAGGCCTGGATTAGAGCGGTTACGTTTTCAGTGTCAGTTAAAGGCAACTGCATCTGCTTTACATAATTTATGAATTTTATTTGTTAAATTTGAATCTTGTAATTTATAACACATTTTAATTAGTAGTAGATGTTGAAAAGCTCTGCACAAATATTTATAACATTCTAAGTCCAATTGATGACTTCATCACTCACCCTACCCACAAGGTGTGCATTTGCCTTTTCATGGAGGAACAAAGAAAAAGAGCTTTCATACATAATTCTTTTAAAGTATGTAAGAATGTGAAAGAAGAATGCAAAAATGTGGCTGCAAAAGCTAGGAACCAACAAGATTCAAGAAGTCAAATATTTTCTCTTGATAACAAAGTGTTTGAATGAGTGAAATGATGTGAAATGCAAAGTGAAATAATTTTTTTGGCAAAAAGTAGTTTTAACCCTACTCTTGCTTCAGTTTTATCATGAAGTGTCTCTTGAATCATTGTCTTCTTCAACAGACTTCTTCATGATTAATTTTGAAATTAGCTTTTCAGTATGAATGGAATTTCTATATATATTATTCACTAATAATTCAAAATTAACTTAAACTGCCTGAAATATTTTATAAGTAACCTTCTATACCAGAAGTTTAAAAAAAATTCAGAGGCAAATCAGAAATGTCATCTATTAAACTAGTGAAGGGGTAGCCCCAAAAGCTAAAGGTTTTTCTGCCACAGTGTAACTTCTATCAGATCTTGCCAAATTACAAAATGCTGGAAATGTTGAATTTGCTTTGTTCTCTAAGCTAGTCATGAATATGATTAATTATGGCTAGAGCTGCTCAGATATTACTGATGCTGATTTTTCTTATGGAAATTATGAAAGTTGAAGGAGGACAGCTGTTAAAAGTGTAGATGAAAGCTTTGTAAATATCTCTCTTTGCTATCCTGATGGCCAGCCGCTTTGGGTTTTTCAATTTAAAAGTTTTTGAAATACACAATTGCTAACAAAGCACCTGCTCTGCTCTGTCAGACTGTCAAGATGTGCTCTGGCATTCCTTCCCCCCACGCCCACTTGGTGGATGTTAGTGCGAGGAGAAGATTAAAGCAGGACCCTTCTTTCCTTCTTTGCAAGAAGTATTCTCAGCCTGGCATGAGAGACGTCAATTACAGGAGTGGTTTGAAGGCTGCAAAAAAATTAATACCACCAGCCTGCGCAGAGGGAATTCACAACTAACTTTTCCCCCAGCAGAATTTATTCTTTGGCTTTATTGAACAAGTGCAATACTATGTCACATTTGTGCTGTGACATTTGAAAACGGCCCTTGAAGCCCAGTATCGCTATACAGGCTGAGGCTATACCAAAAAATCTTCCATGTCTGTCCACAGAGGTTGTCTCAGAAATGCCCTCTACAGCATCAGGCTTTAAAGCACAGTATACTGCTCCCTATACTGTAACAATGCCTGAACTGCCTCATTCTTTATGAACCACAATTGTGATGCTATTATTGTTAATCAAGGCAGCATTTTCTAAAGTGGTATATTGGAGGTGAGAGAAACCTCAAGGAAACTTTTTATTTTTATTATTTTTAATAATACCACAGGCAAATGCTGTATGAGAGCAAATGCTTTGGTTAATCTGCTTTTGCATAATATGTAAAATATTAATGAAATAGTTCATACTTATTTGTTAATGAATGGTAATGTATTAAATATATATATATATAGAAGTGTATACTCCTGCCCATATGTTTAGATTAATATTCTCAGGAGGGATGATAAATAAGATCTTAATATTTTTCCTCCTGCCCAAGAAAGAAAACCAAAAAGAATAGAGGGTGACACTGAATGCATTACCCAAGAAAGAAATGAAAAAAAATTAACATATTCATCACAGAGGACTGAATTCCATAAAAATATGTGCAAAGCCTCCCCCTTTGAATAAGAATGTCCACGGCATCAATGGAGCAGGGGTGCTGCAAGGTGAGCACCAGTCCTGCAGAAAGGGATCTGCATATTATTTTGGACACACGTTGAGCATGGATTAACAGTCTTGTTGCCAAAAAGAAGAGCTAATCTCATACTTGGTTGTGAGCCATGTGGGGTAGTTCTACTGCACTAAGAGCACAACTGAAGTACTGAGCCCAGTTTTGGTCGCTGTGCTTTGAGGGTAATGTATACCCATGTGAAAAATTCCACAGATACACACAAACAATCAGAGGTCTAGAAAACATAGTATCCCCTTCACCTTGTCAAACAGAATTACTGTCCTCAGCACATCTTTTTACTGAATCAGCTGGTACTTTAATCACCTCTAGAGTTTATTGTAGAAACAGAATGCATTACCTTGAAATAATTCAGTTTTTACAATGTTTGATCAAGGGTACTATTCTTCGTAATTGATGCTGCAGTCATGAAACAGAGCAAAAACATAAAATAAATTGTCCCAATAAAGCAGTAAAATTATGGTTACGTAGAGTGATTCAAACTGGATCAACAGAGAGATGAATATGTATTTCCTTTCACCATGGGTTTTAACCTGAGCATAACCTCTCTCCCAGAAACATTCTTTACAAATTCCATAGTTCATAACTGGAAGTCTTTGAACACTTGCTAAGAAATTTAATAATGAAGTTAATAAAGAGTAGTAATAGCTTATTAACAGAGTAAATGTGCCATTACTTGGAATCTTCACACTAAATTTGAATTTAATCTGGTTTATAATGACAGTATTCATATCATATGAGTTAATTCATGTTTTTTGACTTTGAGACTATTCATACAGACAGCAGAAACAAACAAATCTCATATTTATTGGAATTATTGGGAAGAACTATATGACCCTAGACTCTATTCATCTTTAGAGTCGTTGACCACTGTGGTCTTCTGTGCCCTCAGAAATGAATTTGTAATAAATAAAGCAAAACCCCCAGATCAGTTCAAAGTCCACTCTCAGTGACCGTGAGTTCCACATTAAGGTATTTTAGCGCTTCAGTAATGTCCACGTTTTAGCCTTTATCCATAGAACAGAAATGATAATGAAATATTTATTCACAGAATAGAATGAAAAACTGGGCCATTATTTTTCTTTTTATAATGTACCTCAGTCCTGTCATAGAGTAACTGTCTTTAGGTATAATAGTTATTCTATCAGCATAACTTTCTCTACTAAAATATCTGGCAAGCATGTTTCCAATAATGGCAATGATTTTCTGTATCCCATATATCCTGACACCAACTTGTGAATACTGTTCTTGTAAGAAGCCAGGTACCATCTGTTTCCTGAAGAAGTTCCCTCCCTAGGGACAGGGGCTATTCCTAGAAGAAAGTCTAGAATTAGAAATTCTTTCCTTTCACAAACCTGAACACCAGACACACACCATGCCCTGTGGGAGCTGAGAGAAAGAGATTCCCTGGGAGCAGCCCGCAGATGGGAGCGGACAGCTTTCACTTGCAGTGCACGCTGCAGGAGGCACCTGGGCTGGTTTGCAGCCGATCTCTAGGGCAGCCTGAGCTCCAGGGGCCTCCGTGGGTCTGGTTCCTTCCTGTGCTGGGTTTGGCTGGGATAGAGTTAAGTTCCTTCACAGCAGCTACTATGGGACTGTGTTTGGGATTTGTGCTGGAAACAGTGTTGACAATACAGGGATGTTTTAGCTATTGCTGACCAGGGCTTACACAGAGCCCAGGTCTTTTCTGCCTCTCACCCCACCAGCGAGCAGCTGGGGGTGCACAAGAAACTGGGAGAGTGCACAGCCAGGACAGCTGACCCCAACTGACCAAAGGGATATTGCATACCATATGGTGTCATGCTCAGCATATAAAGCTGGGGGAAGAAGGAAGGGGAGGATCATCAGAGTGATGGCGTTTGTCTTCCCAAGCACCCGTTAATGCGTTAATTCGTGATGGAGCCCTGCTTTCCTGGAGATGGCTGAACCTGCCTGCCCATGGGAAGCAGTGAATTAACTCCTTGTTTTGTTTTGCTTGCATACACAACTTTTGCTTTACTTACTAAACTGTCTTTACCTCAGCCCATGAGTTTTCTCATTTTTATTACTCTTCTCATTGTCTCCCCCATCCCACCAGGGGGAGTGAGCGTGGTGCTTAGTTGCCAGCTGGGGTTAAACCACACTGCTTCCATACACCGAGACTGGCATGAGCAGCTTCCAAGACAGCAGAGGCAGGCTGCCAGGCCCCCACATGGAAGCTATTCTTCAGTTTACCAAGAGCTAATGGTGGCTCAAGAGCCATAGGTTGGCCAACTGTGCTCTATAAATCACAGGACAACAGTGGAAGATACTGCCAATCTGTCTTGGGAAAAATACAGAACAGTGTACACCAGATCCAAATGTAAATCTCTAAAATGCTTAATGACTCAGATACAATTAACAGGAAAGAAAAAAATATTCAGAAACTGCGGTGCTTATTAGGTGAATTGTATTCTGTAATTGATTTCATCCTACCTTTGCATCCTTCACAAGTAAGAGCATTGTAGTGGTACCCAGAGGCTTTGTCACCACAGACCACACAGAGCTCTTCTCCTTTCACTCTTCCCGTGGAATGACTGAGTCTAGGCTTTTTGGCTGCAGGGATATCTGTTATCTCTGTCTCCCTTGTGAAAAAGGTCTCTGAGGGTATTCTCCTGAGCTCATACATCCCGGGGGAATACCATTCCTCATGCTGTGGAGGGTAGAAGCCTACGTTTGAGTAGTAAGGTGGTGATGAAATCTGAGGTTGAACTTGGGGAAACGGCACACTGTTGTACTGTGCGTAAGGTGACACATCTGCCTCTTGCACTGGAGAACTCATTGGGTCTGAAAGGACACCTGGAAAATAATAACACAAAAAAAAATTTCTATTACTACCATGAAACTTCAGTTATCAGAGAGGTTTCCACTTCCAGACATTCATCTTAAAAACAAGGCATAATCATAAAGATTGCATTATCTGAGCTCAGATTTGCTGTGGTCCTGGTGTTACACAAACACATTACAAGATACTTTAAAAGTAACTTAACCAATTTTCAGCCACTTTTTTAATATTGTTGGAAACGTCCAGCACTGGCACTTACAAAAAAAATCTTGAAAGATACCATGCAGCTAATCATATAAATGTTCAGTTTACAAGGAAGAGCAATCCACACCGCAGAGGAGCTAGCAACCCAAAATAGGTCTCACAGCAGAATAAAAGAAATCCAAACAAAACCCAGAATTCCTATGGCATTGGTGAAAGTTAGACCAAGACTCAAACATCATGCTAATTTCTATTTGATTCTGAATGAATACATCATGATAAGGAAAAACTGCACTGGGGAAAGATGACAAGAAGTGAAGCTTAATTAGAAGACTAAGAATATGAAATAAAGTTTCAGGAAGAGCCTGAAAGGTGAAAGTGAGGTTACCATGAAGGAATACGCAAGTTAATCCTAATATAAGTGGTCATACAGGACCTTCTCACCATCCAGCCTCCAGTGGCCACCCAGCCAGCGTCTGCAACCTGGTCCCCAGCCCCTACAAGCCTTTGCCACTCAGTGCAGTTGTGCGGTTCTTATATGAAGCACCTCTGTAAGCCAGCACTGTTCACCTCTGAGCCAACAACAAACCTGGCAGTGGTGCAAGCAACATCAACCTTTCCTGTTGGTATCAACCCAGTATCCAGAGGCTACTTTAACTTTTCCCATTAAATAGCAGGTTTTAAATTGCAAACAACTTAAGTCTCATTTTTTTCTGTACTACAAGTACAACATCTAGCAGTTACTGAATGGTGTAATTAAAATCAAGCCCATGTCAAACAGCTGAAAAAAGTAATTTAAAAATTATTTGCAAACTACTTCCTATTTTCTGTTGGAGAGAGCCACACCTTGCTGTTTCATGAAAACACTGACACAATTTCTTCATTAGTTTCAAGAAGGGAATCTGAGAAAAACTGCGTATTTCCAGGACGACGCTGACTCCTGTTGGGGTCAACAGGAGTACTTACATGGAAATCACAGATTAACGTTCATTGATGACCATTACTTAACAGTACTTCAGAAGCACTCCAAAAACTTTTTTGCTAATATCACATCAGTTCCCTGGCGAGTCTCCCTCACTTCAGAATAATCAGAAACAGTGAAGAAATGCTAACAGTTAAGGGGAGGGAACATCTGTACTGACAAAGATAATTAAAATCTATAGCTGCGATTCTTCCCTCTCCTTTGTCTCACTTCAATTGGTGCCAGAAGCTAATCTCTTAATTTCACCTACTTTTTCACTTTCAAGGTCTCACACTCTTGCTCTGAAGCCTTCTGCCCTTCCTACTTTACCGTGCTGCAAAAGCCATACAAGTGTTTCGGGTGTGCATGATTGCTGTATTGTCCACAGCCCATCTTTGCCAATAGCAAATGTTGAGGCCCCGGTTCAAGAATAAGCAGAAAGAAGTATGTCTGTAAAAATGTGACACAAACCCAAATGAGAATAATGGTGCCACTTATTATTAACGCTTGGTTTAATTATGGTTGCATGTAGTTGCTCCAGAAGAGGCCAGGGACCTGACTACTACACTAGCATAAGCAGTGTAGCAGAAGGCACTCCCCAAACCCGTTTATGCCCTTTAAATAAACAGCATAGACATACAGAGAACTGAGAGAAAATAGAGGCATCTGGGGGACTCTGTGGAAGAGCCTGGAGGTGAAGTTACAGCTTCATGCATGGAATGCAAACTGTCACTGATACCTGCCAGCTGCAGCAGTGACAAAGCATGCAAAGCGTGAGGACAGCAATGATTTGATGCTGACCTTTATTGTTTGCTACAGGTTTAATGAGTGGCCTTTTTATTAATTATATCTATGGTTTGTTGAGACCGCTGCTCATTAAGACTAGTCAAGGTAATTCAGGTACAAAACCTGGTGTTAATTGTGAGATACACAATCATTATACAAGAATCTGTTCACCGCGGAGACCTAAGCTGTCATTTGGTAGTTAGTAATCATGTAGTTGCTAAAGGAGTTTGCTAAAGGAAAGTGGGATGATCCCAAAATGAAAAGGAAGAAACTGTGGATTTTTAACTTTATGCCATCCAAGGAAATTCTGCAACAGGTCTACACCAGCCTCCTGAACCACTTGGGTCTCTGAAAGAGCAAGAAGAGAAGGCAGCACTTCTTCCACAGTAAAAAAATAATCATAGGGCTTGTTAAAAAACTCAGGGCTGCTAAAGAACTGCAACACATCTTGAGACAATATTGTGTGTTTATTTAAACTACTGTAGATCCATTTGGGTTACAGATATGTTTAGAAACATCTTCACAACCATTAATTCTACTCTGCTTCTGGAGGAAACAAAAAAATTGGGAGTCTTAATGTATGAAGTTAAATATGGGGGCGGGGAGGCAGGGAAACAACGAACATATATTGCCTTCTTTTTCCTTCTGTGTCAGGCACACAGTTAACTAATTCAGCTGATTTGAGTCCATGCTCACAGCAGTGGAAGGGAGAATGAAGAACAAGCAAGGTCAAGACAGACTGAGAGAACATGGTCTTGTTTTATGTAAAACATATTTACAGCTAAAACTCCTGGAAGTGCTTGAATACTAGTTATGGAGACCAGACTGATTTTTAAAGATAATTAGGTTGTAACTATGTAGGTTTTCCCACTTTAGCTTAAAGAGCATTTTTTTCTTGTTTGGGGTTTGGGTTTTTTTTAAGTAGACCTGTTTGAGGGGCTTTGTGCGTATCTGTATTTCATCCTTAGAAATCAGCCAGCTTGGGCTGACTCAGGGAGACACCATTCTCTACCCAGATCAGATCAAAACCAGTTGTCAAATTATATTTTTTCCTACAAAATTGTCAGTGAGTCTAGAATTAAACATTGCCAGAAATGCTCTGCTCCAAAGCATTAATGATCTAAAATAATTCCTAAAAATAATTGTTTAAAACTGTGGAGGTGTTCCAAACAGGTGATTACAAAATGAAACTGTTTCATTTTTTTAGTTGAAATGCCCTTTTACTCTGAAATATTATCTTAAAAAAATGAAATTAATTATGAGGTTGAAATAGAAACTAGATGCCATGAAATTATTGGGACAAAGTATTTCTATGACCTGATTGAAAAAACGTGGTCTGAGCTGTGTTCCCAAGCTCTCTGTGTACGTGAGGCTTCCAGCAAAAGTTGAAGGGGTCTGTTTTCAGAGGTGTATGGTGCACTGCTGTGTCCCGCGTGACATTTGAAAACCACACTGATTTTTGGAACTGTGCTTTGCAAAGTACATGCAAGTCCAGACCAAATAGTTTCTTATCATAGAAGAAAACTAATCTTATCTTGCCAACCAGACTGTACATATGCTTTTATCCAGATATATATATTAGTAGAAGTCTGAGATGGGCTGGTCTCATGCCACTGTAAAGCATGAGCCAGCCCACTGAAATCACAGGAGTTGCAGTAGCATATGCAGTGAAAGTGAAATCAGAAACAAGCTCACTGGAATACAGCAATATTTTATTTTTGTGTGGCCTGAACTATTTTGAAACGTTTATCTGTTTTTCATTTCGGAAGCATACCTTTTACATTTGTAAAGAAAGACTACTTGAGCACACACAAATATGATGTTACTTATAGCTGTATACCTTTTAGATTATGTCTTGCAAATAAAAGTTTTTCAATGAAAAACATGTTACAGAAATCTGGAAAGCTTACTAATATCAAAGTGAACCCTTCACATGGATGCAACTGAAACTCACGAGAGAGTTTTGCTTTTGTTCCTTCAAATTTTACACAGAATATTTTACATAAGACTTGAAAATTTGCAGAATTATACTGAGGTTATATGCAGATGGAAGTTGTTTTTATTCAGAATATTAGAGAAATTACAATGAGATTACACTTTAATTTAAAATTTATTGTTTCACTAAGCTAAAGGTAATGGAAGAGAAAAAATTCTAAGTAGGTTTAAAATATGAACCTCTGGCTCTCTGTAGGATATTCATGAAGGAACTTAAAGAAATAAAACAAGATTCAGGATTAAGTAATTTGGAAACCATAGCATAACCATTAATGAAATCCTTTTTTAATTCCAAACAAATTCTTTGCAGATCTTCAAAGATCTCTTGGTTTAAACAACCCCCTTAACATTCTACATTTCAGTTTCAAGCAAGAATGCAAGAAAAGACGGCAAACACGTCCAAGCAAGAACACAACAATATCCTACCTTAGGCTGTCTTCGGTCTGACCATTTCTTGAAGAAAAATACTCTCTTTAAGGCACCTTTAGTCCTCCTTTCCCTCTCTTTTTCTTCCCCCGCCCGCCCCCCATATAAGTAAAACTTCTTAATTCTGCTTTGTTCGTATCCCGTTGACTTCTGTACTGTGAGAACTTTCTTTAAGATTAGCAAAGGAGTGACACAGGCCAGGGGTTATATAGTTTACTTATTAACTTCATTACAGAGAAACTTGTTTGTAAATTCCTGAAACAATAGCAATATCTGTTCCCAGTATGGATTTACATGGATAAAATTCAGTTACCGTTCAAGGGGATGCTGCCAAGTAGCCTAGCTATTGCAATTTTGTACCTATTGTGGTTTATTTGCAACAAATTTTTTATAAATAACTATTTAGTAATGTCAGGTGATTCTGTGCAGTAGATTAAGCACTTCAATATCACAAGAAGCACGTTTTAGCTGACTGGATTAACAGATGTTTTTTAAGCACAGAAATGCTGTATTCTCAAAAGGAGGTCAAAGTACTCAGGCCATACTGAACACATCTGTATGACAAGACAGAAGAGTGCCAGAGGTATGTCCTTGCCCCAAGGCCAAACATCAGGGATCGATTTGCATCTACACAGCTTAGGGGTAACTCACTCTAGAGTGGGCAGGATGCATCTGAACTACGTAGTCGTTGCTGAACGTACTCTTCTGGGCCCACGTAGCCTCCCTGTGGCTCTCAGATACGATTAATATATGGCATTTCAGTTCAAAGCACCTGTAACATTGTGAAGGCCTGTGCTGGATGACAACACAGCACTACTGGGACAGCATGAAGTCAGAAGATTGTGTGGCATGCCTCGGCGTGATGACAGCTAAGGCATGAAGGTACAAACCCCACTGACACAGTGTTAGAGGACAGTGCAGGGTAAAAGGACCCAAACCTACAGCAGTCTTGTCCACACTGCCTTTTTGGAAACAGTCCCTAGAGTAAGCCTATGTCTTAAAGGCACCTGCTAAAGCAATCCAAAACAGACCCTCAGAGCAAGGTAAGGGTCGAGTAGTGTCAAGACTGGCAGCCAAGACTGTGGTGCCTTTTTCAGTCTTCAGCCTCTTTCATTTAGCACGGTGGATGAGCCGCTAAAACCCAACATCAGATTTGTGACCATAAGTATATCTGAGGAGCACATGTGGAAGTAGATAGGCAGAGAATCAAGCCCCAGACTGCAAGATTCCCCTTATTTCACAAAAAAGTCTCCTTTCCATGCCAAGATCCACAAATGACTCACACGTGCACAAAAGAAAGCATGGCACAAATGTATTTTGGTTTTGCCTTGCTCTGTGGTACAACCTTCATCCTCAGAGCCCTGTTCATCTGCATTCCTTCTCAATCATAGAATAGTTTGGGTTGGACCTTAAAGATCATCTAGTTCCAACCCCTCTGCCACGGGCAGGGACACCTTGCACTAGACCACGTTGCTCAAAGCCCCATCCAACCTGGCCTTCTCGTTACATGTTTTTCTCAGATTGTCACTCTGTTTGGTTTGGCTCTCTTCATAATTATTATACATACACACATGATTTTCTGTTTTAATTTGTGTTGGTTTGTTACCTTTTGGTTTGGGGATCTGTTATGGGCCTAATTATCTTCTCTGCAGGGATGAAGCCAGATGTTACATCATCTTCCAGGTGGTGATAAAGACAAATAGTCATTTAACATATCTTATGATCTTGAAGCTGTTTAATCAGTTTGGACACTTGATCCTACTACTTTTTTTTTTTTTTAAAGAAAGAATAACAAGAACAAATTTGAATTTATCTAAGAGGAGGCAGCTGTTTAACTCATCTTAGGCACTGTTCTATGCCTACAATAATTTTCAGTGGTATTTTGTTGTTCTTACATTGTCAAATATTTAAGACAAGTTTAGATGCATTACTTTTCTTTTCCCCTTTATTAAGCATCAGTTTTTTGTTTATCTCTTCCTCATCCGTTTCAATACAGCTTTTAAGAGTGCTCATTCACTCCACAAACTTCTTTCTCAGCTAGGGACCTTTACAATGGGAGTGGCACTTCTTGTCTCGTTATATTTTGATGTCACATTAAAAGAAAGCATTGTCAGGCCATCAAAAAATACTTAAAATAGGTCTTTATTCAAATTAAACATATAATAATACTGACCTATCTTTCTAGGTTCTTAGAAATAAGTCCATCTCTGATAGCTGAAGTTTCACACTTAATATCTTGCATATTAATAACTCTTATCTAAGGTTCTTCCACAGAAAATAGAATGGGACTATTACTTTAAAGGCTTGCTACTTATTTATCACATAAACGACAGTTTGAGTCGAATGCTGTATATATTTTAGATGCCATACAAATACATCAGCTTACCCTCCACATGTAAAATATGAAGGAGACATTTTTGGTGTCTGAAAATTAGTTCAGTCCCTTGTAAAAAAAGGCAGGTGATAACCATTGGAAGAAGTAAGATAATGGAGATATTGGTATTTAACATGTTGGCTCTAATATGAAAAACTTTCAAGGACAATTGAAAGATGTTATCAAATGCCTTTTTGCAACATTCTTGCTGTGCCAGCTGAATTGCCAAGCCTTCAGGCAAGGCTTGTCAGCATCAGCACAGTGCGCTGCTAATGCACCTCAGCATCTTCTAGGTCACAGCTTATATCCAGTCAATTTGGAGCAAAGTGGAGGAGCTCAGATCAGTCTATGTCTATCATGGTAGAAGTGTCCACAGAATAAATTAATTATTCTAAAGTGAACTACAAAGCTCCCAAAGGGTTTAAAGGAGACCAGGATTTCTGTCCTAAATTACAGGGGTTCAAAAATGCAGATTGGTGGGTGTGTCACTTTCTCTTTGTTCAGGGTATGAAATTGGACTAGCCTTCACATAGCTGGCCCTATTCAGTTCAGTGGGGCTTGCATAAAACAACAAAACCAACAACCTAACAAGCAGGGCTTGGCTGAGAAAGAGGAGTATTTTAACAGGACAGGTCCCATGGAGACCCATGCACCTCTGGGATTTCTTGTCATCAAGAGTTCCTTTCCCTCACTGGGAATACAGGAGCTGCAAGGAATAAAAAGTTGATCGTGCATGCAGATGCTATAGAGGATGCATTGTATAATGTAGCTGGTTTTGTCCACTTCTTCAAAGAGATATTTTCTGTAAAGAGGTCTAGGGTGTTTCTAAATCACCTGAGTAGCAACACAGAAAAATAGAAGCAGATTTCCAGGAAGACAGGGTGGAAGGAAATTACCCTCACTTCTGCTGGGTTAAAGATGCTTCCTCACTTTCATTTTGAGCCCCTTGTTCCAGGGACTCATAACTACAAAAGTGGAAAACTACAGTTAAAACACACTAACTCCAAAGACATAAAGAGATGCTTTACCTTAGACATACACTGTTAAAATAGCAACATGCAATTTCCAACTACTGAAAGGTAGAAAACCTTTTTTTTTCTTTAAGCTCTTCTGAAACCTGCTGCAACTAGAAATCTTGAGGGTGAGTATGCAGAAGTGCCCTGAAATTACCATGGTGATGAGGCTTACAGCACAAGCAACTCACAATTGACAACATCTCTTTTGAGACACCCGGACCTGGTGCTAATATTTGGAGATGCACTTAGATTTGTTTTTGAAGGTCTAAGAACCCCATAGACTGAGTGAAACATAATGAAAAGATAATATATTTCCAAGGTTTTTTATAGAATGTAAGTATGCATCTTTGAAAAAGGAGACTGTTTTGTATAAAGGCTGGTGTTTGTAAGCCAGCAGTTTCTCACTTGTAATACATCAGAGCTGTGTGAGAAGTCCTGCAAGAAATATATTCTAAGGATCATTTAAAAAAAAGCTTTCTTGCTGTTTCCCTGAGTTCATAAGTCTCTACCTGCCAAAACTGAATGTAAAAAAAAAAAAGCAATTAATTTACAAAAATAAAATTGAGATGCAAAACCGTTTCCTACAAGCATTTTGAAGAGATGGAGTCATATTTGCACAGTGAGTAACTTTCTCTGTGGACTCGGTTGCATATTATTTCTGATGTTTGGGTTTTTCTCAGCTATAAAAGCAAGACACCAAATTTACAAAGAATTCACTGGAGACTTGAGTAACATCCCACAAAACAGGACCAAGTGGCGATACAAAACGGAAGTCAGCTTAACTGAAACACAGCAGGAGTGCTAACTCTCCTTCCTAATGGGAACTCTGATTCAGCCCCTTAATACATTATTTCTTTCTGCTACAGAAATGTCAGTTTGAATTAAATCTCGATTGTGCTAAGCTCTGAATACCTATCATGGGAGACACAATCCCTCTTCTGAAGACCTCACAATTTCTGAGTAAGATTTCAGTGTGGAGGGAAAGTATTTTACATTAACATGCTTCCTTGTATTTTGAAGCTGCTCGATCATTACTCTTTAAAAATAATGAAATAATTACTGAAAAAGGCATTGGAGAAAAATCTTCTTGACAAAAGCCTGAAGTAGTTCAGTTATGCAGGATTTTTAAAGGGATGACTGGATATAAAGTTTGGCACCCTAGACTTGAACATCATTCTCCTCTTGGTATAGCATGACTTGACATTGGATTAACAGGTAGCAAGGAAGATACTTTTTTGAACATCTGCAAAAAATTTCTCTTACCAAAACCCAACACATTTAGGGTAAAAAATTAAAACAAATAACACACGGTAATGCAATGGGTTTTGCTTATCTTTAGTGATAGTGCTTTACTTTAGCTGTATGGAGTCAGGACATTGGAAGCGGTCTGATTTGGAGATGCTCTCGACTTCTAAGAGCTCTGCAACAGGAGTGACTCCATGTGTCAGAGTGCCTCCATGCCCAAGCCATTATTATTGTTTCAGATAGATGAAACTGAAATGTTTTCAATTTTTCCAGCACTCAGAAAGAGAGAATTCTGGTCTTATTTGGACTGGAAACTTCTGAAGTGTTGCAGCTTTCTGTGGGGGTCTGTACTGTGTGAGGCCCTGAATGTATCGTGTTACTCAGTGAAGGTCCCCCTCTGCTGCCAGAAGAAAGGCTAAAAAAATTATTATTCTCTTTTTTTTTCTTTCTTAGCAGTACACATAACAGAAGACAGCTTCCCCATGCTTATAAAATATTGACCAAGAATTCTTAATTCATTGAGAAACCCATGCTTAGCTTTGAAAAATTCAGTGGAACTGGAGCAAGGAGAATTTTGCAGCCTGCATTATAAATTTCCTTGTGCATTGAAGTTAATAGCATGTGTTTTTAATGGTCTCAATAAGACGGTGGTTTTCATTTAGGTGAAATTACTTTCATAAATTTGTATAATATGGCAATTCAAATACATTGCAGTATAATTTTATTACAAATTAACTGAAAATATATCTGCTCAGCTTGATTTAAATGACTCACATGAAGATAACCTCCAGCCTACATACAAAGGTCTGTCTTTGCTGATTGGTTTCAGGTATTAGAATAGTGTCATAAAAACAGCCTACAAGCTCTGCTATGTGCAGTGATGAAAGCAACAGTGTGCAGGATTACATTAACACCACAAACCCATTATTTGGGTATTCAAGAAGATTAGCACATGTCAACCAAATGGACTTCACTTGAGATTTCAGTGCATTTTCTCCTAAGTTTCCGAGTAAAGGATAGCTTGCTATTTTAACCTAATTTCATGACTTACCAAACAAATGAGGACCTTCAGCAAGAGCAAATCCATCCCCAGTGGCTAGCTGGTGATGTCCTATTAAATTCATTTCAGATCCCATTTATTCTTCAGTTCAGGATGAATATGCTAATTAAGAAATAGGTTGAAAGGAGACCCTGGAAGATATAAAGCAAAAAGAGTATTCAAAACAAGATAACTAACTCTCGTGTACCTATTATAGGGCAGGATTCAGGAGGTTGTTTCAATATTTACTGTAACTAACATTGGCTTGAAGTTACAATACCTAATTCAGCCTTTAAATAAAATGCTGCATTTAGTCTGCTTGTTTTTTCCTTGCTGTGGTGTATTTTACTTGCCATCCTTCTGCTGTTCATTTAAAGCTAATGGCAGTTTATACTAAACCTTATTCAAATATTCACAGACTGAAGCACTGGCCTGACCTGCTGACGGCATGCTGCCCAGCCCCCATTCCAGGGAATACCAGTTTGCATTATTTTTTCATCACCCTTTCATCATTTCATTGTTTCACTTGCTGAAAAAGTGTAAGTTTATGGTTAGGTCAGAAGAACCAAGCTGGGAAACTTGAGTTTAATTTCCAGCAACTGGCTCTTTATCTTGCTTTCAGTAATTACTGTCTGAACAAGATAAATGGTGGCAAAAACAGAAAGAAAAGCTTTGGTCTAATCACCAGGCTCACCCACGCACTCCCTTTCTGGTCTGAAGCAGCTGTATAACTTTTGCTTGGATAGGCTGGGAGATGCTTGTGCCTACTCACTAGCATGCTTTCCTAGCAGGTCAGATGGAGCAGCTTTCATCTCCTGAGCTTGACAGTGGCACTGTACCCAGGTGTTCTTCCTGCTCCAACCGCTAGACTATTAAATAAGAGGCAAGAGACCTGCCATTGCCTCCTACTTGAGCGGAGGCTATAGCAGGAGCAGTACTGCATCCAGGAGCAAAGCATGCAAGAGGCTCCCTTGCCCAGGTCTGGCTCAGGTCTGTGGGATGGGGAAACTCAAGATTGCATTTGAGGCAGGACCATCAGCAGTGGGAGAACATACAGCTCCAACAAGGAGCTGTCTCAAGCATTCATGCAGACACCAGGAGGATTCTGCATAAAGTTGACAGAAATTCTTTTTGCTTTGTTTTATAGTCTCAGTGCTTTATTCAGTTTTATTCCCATGGGCCCATCCCTGGGACTGCATTTCCACTCACTGAAGGCGTTTGAGAGTTACAGCCCAGGCTGCTTCCCAGTAAGGGCTCAGCATGTTTCTCAAGCAGAAGTGAAGTCATCTGACAAAAATATGAATGCAGCAGGAGGCCACAGTGCTGAGCAGGCTGGGAAGTAGCTTGTGAAGGTGGCAAGCACACTGTGTAATTATATTCAGATTTGTCCATAAGGATTCATTAAGTTCTTTCTTAGCATAAACAAAGGCCCTCTAATTAGACAGATGCATTTGAAATGCCTGCCCACAGATAATTTAAACAGTTTACTCAGAAATGTCAAAAGCTACTTGTATCACAGACCAGATTTGTTCTTGTGGCAAATAACACATAAACACACAGACACAAATCGAGCACAGAAACATAGTTTAGCTACAGCAAAAAAACTCCACATATCTTGGGATGGGGCTTGGCAACCAGCCCAGCCACCCCAGTAGGCCCACGTCTACTTCCAACCATTTTGCTGCCTCACCACTGCATTTGCTGGGGAAGGTGTCTGCTGGACTCAGGAGGTGGGGCTGCCCCATGGCTGCACAGGTCTTACGGTTCCTGACCGCCAGTTTTCTCGTGAACTGGCCACGACAGACCCTTAGGAGAGGATTCCTCTTACAGCCCATTACAAGGGTTCTGTGATGGGAGAAGACAGCAGCACAGTCAGGACCCTTATAACTGTCAGTAGGAGAAACATCAAAAGCAGGCGTCTTCAGAGGGCTCCTGAATGTTTCTCTGGATTTTCTTGCTGAAGAACTGAGGAGAGAGGCCATCTCCACCCTCTCCTCACATCCAAGCCCTTCAATAGCTTTTGTAGAGTCCACGGGTGTGCAGCCCCTGCAGTTCCTTGCAGGATTAGTTCTCCCTGCAGCCAGAATTTAAGATCATGTTCCATCACTCCTCCTCCTCCTCCTCCTGTTTCCTCTTCAGACCCTACAAGAGGAGCTAATGCTGAAACAGCTAACGTCAGTGTTGGGATTGTGAACTTCTGTACATTCATACAGAGCCTAGAACTTATCTTCTTAGGGAATGTTGGTTGTTATATCGAAACACTTTAAAGACAGTCCCAAAATGACATCCATTGTTAAGTATTTTGTTAGACTGTCAGTATGCAGTCAGACTTTCAATGCATAGCTTCTTAGCTTGTAAGGTATATACCCTGCACCTGTCTAGTCTGTGCTGCAAATAAAAGACAAAGCAAGCAAGCTATATTTTTAAATGCTAATATAATGTCTGTGTCTTTACAGTCTTTTTGAAATGTCTGTAAACATTTTTTTGTTTCTTTGAGGCGATTCCATGTTTTAACATGTCATTAGATAACCTAACCTCAAGATAGACTTCTTAGAATCTATTATTCACATGAAAAAAACCCTGGTGCTATTAATATTGCCTTGTTTATAGTAAGAAACTTGAGGCTATCTCTGTCATAACCTCCCAGTCTGCTAGGACATTACAGGTTTTGTAACTCTACCCCTCCTGCCACATTAATTTTGATGTGGATGGATTCAGTTCAAGTCAAATGTTCATGAAGATTTTACAGATCCAACCTTTTCTAATATTTGATTTTCTTTAATATACTCAGCTGATATAGACCATTTACTGGATGTCATGGAAGAAATTAATCCTGTATTCTGGGGATTTCTGCAAGGCACAAGACATGATCACCATTAAAAAGGCTGGAAATATATTTTCCATTACATGTAGCTTTGCTACTTTAAATTTGCCTGAACACCAAACTCCTCATTAAATACTGATTGACATTTTGCATTGATTTGCCCCTGAATCCAGTCTGCTGTGATCCATCTATCCTATATTAGATTTATCCAATTAATTTCACCAGTATTTAAAAGCAGCAGCTACTGATTTCCAGCCTTCAGACCTACACCAGGTACACAATATAGAACATTTAAGCACCATTTATTCCATACATTGTTCAGTTCTGGGAAACAGAATAGGTCACCATAAGTCAGTGCTGCAAGCCATCACAGTGGACTGCACTTTCAAAGATCCAGTTCCACAACACAACCCCTGTCATTGCTTCTTCTCAGCCTAATCCTCCTAGGCAGCTGCTGCCGTTTAACAGCTGTGGTTCCAGCTGGCTGCAGCTCCCAGGGAGCAGAAGCATTGCTCTGGCCGGTGGGAGAGCTGGACCCAGCAGACATACAGAGGCACCCAAATCGCTAGCAAGGGTGCCACATGCTGCGCCTATGCACAGAACCTCTTAGCAAAAGTATTCCTTCCAAAGGTAGAGGGTCTGAAGTGGTTTTTTGGCTGGTGATACAAAGCTATGTCATCTCAGCTTCCAGAATAAGTTCATCTACATGAACTGGGATTAGTAACCACTCTCTTAATTCAGATTTCACATGATAGTGGAAAGCTTGTTGATATGCACAGGCATTTTTGGTATAACTAAACACTCATAGGTATTTCTACCTCATGCTTGCTTCCTTACATGAAGTGTATCTCCTAGCTACTGCTATCAAGATGAATCTAGACTACCTTAACCAACTTGACTGATACTCCATCCTGAGGTGTAATAAAAAATGCATCAGATAGGTAAAAGCTGAAAAAAAAAGCAGTAAGTGCATAGGAAATCAATATTGCTTTCCAAAATAAAAGCCCCTCAAGAGAAGTTAAGAAGCATGGGGTAAGTTACAAAGCTTTTTTTTGCCCCATCACCTTTTGGGATTATTTTCATAGGCCAAAAACATACAGCAAAGAAAAACAGAGATCAATATGTATAAAGTAAAATATATCCCACATTGCTGGAGATTTTCATCAATTGCATATTAAGAGCTATGAATTACATGACATTTTATTATATGTATCCTTTAGCACACTTCAGAACAGTCAATCAATGCATGTTTATGTATTCTGTGTTTAACTGAGAAAATGGAGATGCGTATTACCATATATGTGGCTTGTTCTTTCACCATATATATGTGCATGTATGTTTATCCAGCTTTCTTATGGGATAAATGTTCATGGGAGTATACAAATATATATGTATACACATATGTAGGTATAGGTTTCAGATTTATTGTGGACTCTTATCAGTGGACTCCCTGTGACCCTACTATGGTCAATAGTAAAGCTTCCCCTGGCTTCTGCGTAAGCAAAGCCAAACCTCTTAATGAAATAATTAAAGTTAAAATCAACTGAGCTCACTGAAAGACAAAAGCATCATAGCCCCATACTTTCAGGTAAAGCAAAAATACGTGTGATCGTCAGGAAACCTGCATGATAGTCTAATTCCATTTCTGCCTTCAGAAGAAGAATGATTGAATCTATTTCAATTACTCAGTAAAGGAAGATATATCAAAGCACTGGCAAAATTTTTTCAGAAATATTAGTGAGGTGCATTTCTCTCCTGTCCCATAATATTGTCTTTACACATCTGGTTGCCAATTGCTCAAAGAGAAATTTCACTAATCATTAATCTATGGCCTGATCCAAACACTGTTAACATCAATGGGAAGACTCCAGTCTAGTTCACAGGCTTTTGATCTGGCCTCATAGCCTTTTTGTAGAATATTTAATGCAGTGCCTCACTTATTTGAGAGGCTTTTTTATTTGCTTGCTTGTTTGTTTTAAAGTGTATCAAAGAGACATGAAAGCATTAGGAAGATTTGTGCTCCTTGTTTCTAGCCTTTTGCTGCCAAATCATTTTGGCATGCATGGCACCACGGGCAGCTACACAGCAACTGACGCAAAATACAAGCAACAGTATGAGCAAGTTCGAGAACCAGAGGCAGAACTGGTGCTATTCTGTTCATTTGAAATTTACTATTTAGATTTTGTTTAATATGTTTGAAATCAGAGCAGCAAAGAGATACAGGATACAGAAAAAAACCAGGGTATTCTTACAGATTAATTCTGAAACAAAAATAAGTATCTTTCAGTCACAACTAGAACTGAAAACTCTACCAGAAGTCTCAATGGCGTTTCTGTAAGTAGGCAAGTAACTTCAAAGAGTGGGGCCAGTTTCTGACTATCCCTGGGATGACCTGCTGAACATAATTTCTCTGTCTTCCTTTCTCCAACATGTTTTTCAACATCTTGCCTAGTAAAACTGCAAACCCTCCTTTCTTAACCTGTTTTTGGACCCTAATCTAGCCTAGTGGGATCCCAATCTAGTTTGGGATCTCTAGGTTCTCTGTAACACAATCAATAGCAGTTAAAAATAACAAAAGCCAAGTGTGTCCCACCACGATTATAGTTTTCTGAAGATAAACAGCCAGCAGAAACACTCAGAATAAACGGACATTTTCTTAAAAACTGGCAAAGGATTCAAGGAGTAATTGCTTGAAATGTGAAAGCACCTTTTGCTTGTGCTAGTTATGTGAAATGAGTGCTAAAGTCCTGGGCTTCGGAAGATGCACCTGGAATCTGTACACAAAGCTGTCAAACAAAGAAATTACATAAAACAAATATAACTATACCCTTTCTGGATTGTCCTCTGTTCTCCCATTCATCACATTTAAAACGTTTCCTATCCCTAAAAGGATAAAAAATTAACAAAGCAGTACAATTTTAAAGCTGATGGCACATAATTAACTAGATAGTCTTATTGCAGGAAGGACTCAGTATCAAAGTTACACTTTCTTTCCCAGTGACACACAGACACAGAAGCCAGCTTTCTACAGACAAATTCCAACACTGTCATTATTTTTCATGATCTTAACATTTTCCCAAGGGAAATTCCTGCTGTTGCACCAGTTTTGTAGATGAAATTACTTCTCCTTATATTATTCTTCAATAAAATATTAGCTTTAAAAATCTTTTCTTCTGGTCAAAAATCCATTAATATCCACTAAATAATTCAGGTGAGAAAAGCGCTTTTATACTACACAACAGCAAGAGCTATCAGTTTAAAGAATTATTACTTACTCTTCTTTTCTGGAAGATTGCAGACAGCAGGATATAAGAGTTCTGCACTCAGTTCAGTATCCTAATGATTCTCACACAGGAACATTTTTGTTTTGGTTTGGGTTTTTTTAGGTTTAGCAGAAGCCTGTAGTGATAACACAATGAATCAAAGCTTGGGCTCGTTGGCTCAGTGCCCTAATGGACAAGGATTACTCATTAACAATTCTTTCTTTGCGAAACTCTCCAAACACAGGCTGTATTAAAATGTTGTGAATCCCAGCTTGTCCATCAGCAGAGACTTGAAATGCTCATCAATACTCTGGCTGGGTGCAGGGGAGAAGTTAGCTCAAATAGTGAGGTGATAGTACCTTGTTGCTGATTATAACAGTTTTCTTGCACATGTACATTTTTATGACACTCTGCCTCCTTGTCTTTCCCACCCAAGGAACCCACATGTCATTCCAAGACACATACTTGACTTTCAAGTATTTCTGTTGCTGTTTATACTTTTTAGGGGAACTGAGCATTACACCGAGTACTGAAGCAGAATGGGCTATAAATTACAGCATCACAGAGATCTGGGGAAATTGAAGTTTGGTTCCTGGATCTTCCACACACTGTAACAAACCGCATCATTTTGATTTGGGCTTATGCCACAAAACTTCAGGCATGAAACTGAGGCCCTTAACTTTAAACCTAGTAGACTCATGCACCCTTTGGGCACAAGGGGAAGAAAATGGTACCTGTAGATGATGAATCGCATTCTGGGTGGGCTGCACTGCATCTGAAAAAGCTGATCTCTTGCCACTGACAGAAAGGGGACCTTGAACCACTACACCCCCAGTAGGGGAATTTAAAGTAAAATGAACCCAGGCTGTTCTTTTTCAACATCCCACCAACACAGCAAGGGTGATAATTCCATCTTTTGTATCGCTAAACATTTCCAGTGGGGATAGTTGATCCAGCAGTGGTACTGAGGCAAATTTCAGCCAGAGGGGACAGCTGGCAGCATAGTAAGTGAGTTCATGTCTGCCACATGGTATGCGCTGTGTGTCCTTCTCTACATATTTACACTGCCTGATCAAGAGTGAATATACAGAGACACAAGCTGTACCTCCTACTCCAGAAGGGAGGGGCCCTGGGCAGCAAACAGTCCTCTCTAGGAGAAAGGTGACAGCTGCTGGCCCTGAAGTTACTAAGAGTAAAATTCCCCCACTTACTCCCAAATTAAGAGAAAAAAAAAAGTAGTTTAAAAAGACATATTCATCCTCAAGCTTATATCAAGGAAACTAAAACTCTTTATCCTTCTCTTTAAAAGTTAATTAAAGGGTCTTTCTCACGTGTTGTGTCCCTTGCAAAATCACCTGGTAGCCAAACACACATGGTATGACAGGTTTCTGAAGAGAGCAATGGGAGGATGATGCCACAAAGTTGTCACTGGACACTAGCACTCCCAAGGGGGTACTTTCAGGGATTTACCTCTACAGTTCATTCCAGCAGGCACTGGCCATACGATAAGTACATTTAAGATTAAGGTTCTCTCAGTCCTCATTTCTGACTCTCTGAAACCCATTGCTACTGTAAAAAATGAGATTTCTGTTTTACAAATTCATGTTTAGAAAAATTGACAAAGTACTTTCATATAAGAGAACTCTTCTAAAACAACCCTATCCACAGGAGACAGGTGCTCTCCACAACTCCAAACATGCCAACATCCCATCTGACACTTTTCAGTAAATGTCCACTCCTAGAAAACACATGCCAAAAAAACCCCTCACTCTTTGGTCATCCTGAGGCCAGTGATGGGATTTGTTCCTTAGCAGGTGAACAAGCAGAGGCTGAGCCAAGAAGTCCAACAAATGTCATATTATGTTTCATGGAGCTTTCCATCTCTTGGCTAGTTCTAAAGACCTTAAATCTCTTTTTCAGCTTTCAGCCTCCTGCAGCATTGGTCCTAGATAGTTGGTGGCATAGAGCAATTGCTATTTGGAAGCCCCTGGATATCAGCCTTCAATAAAGCTTCTTCCCCAGGAAACATTTTCCTTTGTGTGGATGCTGTTTTTCAGGCAGCGAAGAGCCCACCACAAAGGAAACTGGATTTAATACCCCTATTCACTAACAAATTTGTTGCATTAAAACATTTTTCCGCTCCTTACAATAATGAAGGGGCAAGTGGCAAAGTGGTGCTTTGTCCACTAATCAATACTTTCAAGACATTATTAGAAAAAGCAAAGAAAGAATCCACATGATCAAAAGAGGAGGTGTTGCCTGTAGCAACAACATGTGGCATTACTAGTTCAGGCCAGGTGTTCATATTTTACTGTGGCTGATGTACAAATGAAATTGAACAGAAAAGAAATAGAAGAAAACAAATATAACTTCTGTAGTGTTATGAGAGACTACCCGCACAGCATCAAGGGAGAGAAGAGGAAGGGAAAATATTCAAATGCAGTTGCTTAGAATTATTTTTTTTTAAGACAGCATTGCATGCTGTAATTTTTAAAGTTTCAGAAAACTGACATCCTAAAACTTCTCCATACAATACTAACATTACTTCTGTAACTGACAAAAAGCACATGTCCTAAAATACATCCATGCCATTATCAGTGCAAAGACATGTTCAGCCACAAAAATAGGGAGATATATATAAAAAACATTCAAGGCTAGATATCTATCTGCTTAGAAAAAATACCAATACTTCATAAACTCCACACTCCATGACAGAATTTGAGGTTTTGTTGTAGCTCTTGTCCTGCTACTCTGACTTTTCTCTACTGAAAAAATTGCCATCTCACACTTGTGCTGACAAGGTAGCTCCATGGCCTCAGCCATGGAAAGGCAAGTCAAATCCTGGCAACACAGTCAGTCATCAGAAGTGTCAATGGGAAAGTCCAGCACAGAAAGAGAAAGGGGGAAAGGAAGAAAAGGTAGGTTGGGCATTCATCATCAACTTTTCTTTCTCTTCACACCCCTATGAATACATCACCACACATTAAAAAATAATACAATAATACGCCCGCAAATGACCAGTACCTTCTCCTTTTTGCATACATACTTGTCAGCATCTGTACAACTTTCTGCCTACTGGCAGCCAGTTGCTTGGACTTCCAGCAGCATTGTAAAAATGACAAGCAGTCACAGCTAGTGAGAGACCTTGGGTCTGTGTTTGATAGGCCAAGGGACAGGTGACTTGACCAAGATCTGCTTGTGCTCAGTAACCTCTTTCCTCTGTGCTAACAGCTCCAAGCATGAATGGTACTACAGACACCTGAGGGCTCATCTGAACCAAATTGTGCCTCAGCACAAACCATCAATTACCACTCAGAAAGTGTCCCTGACTTGATTATAAACAGTTGCCATTAAACAGCAGAGTCACCTGTAGCTGTTCTTTCATCCCTACCAGCACCCCTTATTTACTATTGCTACACAGATGACACACATTATCTACACCACTTTGGGTCATGATCTATCTAATCAGACCAGCCATTTCTTACTCATAGGCACTCTCAGAAATATCACTATTCACCACTCTAATGAGTAAAGGAAGCTTTTATTTCTTGAAGGATGGCCAAAATGATCACCAGCTTACAATAAATTTTATCATATGAAGATAATTAAGCAATCTTAATAGGTAAGGCTGCTTCTGTACAGGCTGAAAAAAACAGGAAAGGAATGGGGTGCAAAGTTTCAGTGAGTCAAATCTTGTAGCTGTTCATCTTTTTTTTCTTCTGCATTTCAAAATCAGAGGAACAACTCTACTTTTAAGATTAGCTTAACTTATTCAATAAGTTTTTAATTAATCAGAGCCTCTTCATTGTAAGTTACTCTCTGATCATTTGGTTTCTGAACAGGGGGAAAATTGTTCAACAGTCCTGTGTTGTGCCCTGGTGAAATGTAATATTCTGTCTTTATCACTCACACATTTAAAGTGGAGTGTTATGGAGGGTAAAATGACCACAGAACAATCTGTCCTAAGAAGGGAATTTCCTCTCTGATGGCAGGCAGTTAATGGTTAGCCAACGTGCTCTAGCAAGAGCATATATATTATTAACAAGATACCATCTTACAGCTGCCTAGGTGCAAAAGGAGAGCTGAGCGTATGTGGAATCAGCTACAGTATCATGTACTAAACTTCATATGTATGTTACAAGTCTGGGGAACTTGGTCTACCTTCCTCTAGGTGACTTCAACTGAAATTCAGAATGAGCTTTTCCATTAATAAGTTCTGGTTATTCCACATTAGATTCTCTCTCATTTAAAATTTTAATTAAGACACTGATATTACATGCCTCCCTCCCCCGCCCCGCTAGGGATTACAAGTTGAAAAGTTCCTAGAGGAATCACAGCTTTAAGTTAAAAATGTTAGTATAGTATTAGCTGATAAGAAGTTCTCCTAGAGGCCTCAAAATAAATATATACTTTATTCTTTCGATTTTTTTCCTCTTGACATTTTGATGTTATACAGTATGATAGTGATTGAGTTCAATAAGGGTTAGCCTTCATTTATGTAAATATTTGGAGAGATAAAAGTATGAAATGTTGATCTATTCCAGTAAATGAATGCAGTGTCCTTTCATTAAGAAGTTGTTCTTTTAAACTAAATGTCAAAGGTGATGAGTAAAGTATTATTAATAAAAGATATTGGGATATTTTTAGATGGGCTTTTGAATTGCTAAAATATTCATGCTAAATCAATTAATTTGCAAACTTTTAAACCTCTACTTGTTTCTCATATTGTGTCTAGTGTTAAGGAAAGAGAAAGTTGTTAAAAGGGACTAGTTCAGTAGCTAAAAAGGTAACAGTAGCTTTTCTTTTAGGCTGGGAGAGGAAGTGTAGCCTACGCATCATAGGAATGGACAGTGTAAGCCACTGGAGGGTGCAGGAGGAGCCTCTGCTAACGCTGTTTGGCAAGCCAGAGTCACTGTTAGCCTTTCAAGCCCTCAGTATTAGACTGTTGCTCTAGAGGAGGCTCTACCATGCTCTGAAGCGTTGCAGGCAGATGACTGCTCTCACTGCTTATTGAGAGGGAGGGCTGTGGAGCAGGCATTAGACCCCAGACAAGTACCTAGAGAAAAGCCCAGGAGAACAACCCCATCCTGCCTGACAAAGACCACGACGACCTGTTATGGTTTAGCCCCAGCCAGAAGATAAGTACCACACAGCCACTTGCTCCCATCCCTCCCCCTGACCAAGAGGGATGGGGAGGAAAATCTGAAAGGAACGTAAAACGTAAGGGTTGAGATAAGAACAGTTTAATAATTAAAAAAGGAAGAAAATAAACCCAAAACAATAATAACAACAATTATAATGAAAACAATGGAGAGGGGGAGAGGAATAAAATCCAAAGAAAGGGGAAAACAACAAGTGATACACAACACAACTGCTCATCACCTGCTGACTGATGCCCAGCCAGGCCCCCAGCAATGGTCAGCCGGCTCTGGCCAGCTCCCCCCAGTTTATATACTCAGCGTGACCTTCTATGGTATGAATGCCCCTTTGGCTAGTTCACATCAGCTGTCCTGGCTGTGTCCCCTCCCCAATTCTTGTGCCCCTCCAGCCTTCTTGCTGGCAAGGCCTGAGAACCTGAAAAGTCCTTGACTGAGTATAAACATTACCTAGCAATAATTGAAAAGATCTGTTATTAACATTATTCTCACACAAATCCAAAACAGCACAGCGCCAGCTACTAAAAAGAAATTTAACTCTACTCCTGCTGAAACCAGCACACCACCCAGGGAACAGAGAGACATCTCACATGCAGCATCTGATGGAAAGCTCATTACACCTCCCTATACATCCAGGAGGATGGAGAAGATCAGATTTGGCTACGAGGAATCATGCAGGACTCAGTTTGGAAGAGGCTGCCCTCTTCCAAGAAAGATACTTGTATGTCAGGGAGGGGCAGGACTGCTCCACAAAGAGGATAAACCAGGATCTGAGGTAGCCCCACTAACAGGACATAGTCCCACAGTACATGCTTGGGGCTAGGGTGCTGATAGCAACATGCCCAGAGAACACAAGGTGGTGAATCAGGACCAGAGACCATCCAGGCATCAGCCAAAAGCAGCAGGAAGAGACAGGGGTAGATGCTGGACTGGAGACACACTACCTGCAGCATCAGCCTGAGGTCCACCTGGGAGGCAGAGCAGAGGCAGGGCTAGAGGTAACACAGGCTACAGCTTACACCTGCACTCTGCCTGGGAAAAATGCATCAGTGAGCTAAGACATGAAGACACAGCACCAAGCACACCTCCAACATCAGATCTGAAAGCTTGGTTTTGGCTCTTCCTTGTTCTTTGCCAGAATTTGGACACTTGGTGAACATGGTTATGGTCATTTGTGGCAGGCAAGAGGAGCAGCAGCAGGAGTAGACCCTTAAAGTCCAACATACGCTGGAAAGACTGAGATATTAAAAAGCCAATGTCACAAGTTCAACTGATGAGTACTCATGGCTCCACCCAGCTAAGGAAAAATGAAAGTGGATGGAGATGGTCCTGGCCATAGCTGAGATATTGCTGGACTCAGAGAAGTGGGAAAGTCTACCATATTAACTTCCAGTTGCCTCCACCTTAATTCCAACAACATCAGCCATGAGTGTGTTGGTGAAGCCCTTCCCACCTCATTGTGGAAGATGTTGGTGGGATGGTTGATGAAACTGGTGCACAGCTCCCAGGCACTTTACTGCAAAGAGCTCTGAAATGGCCACAGCTGTCCTAGGACAATGGTCTCAGCCTTGGAGGTGCGAGCATGAGGTACTTACTGCCATAATTAGGAAGTGAGCAGGCAGTGCCCATGTAGTAAGAAACACAGAAGTGAAATGGAGGAGAGTGAGGGAGACCTCAGACAACTGGGTAGAGGATCCTTATTCATGTACTAGGGCTCAAGTCAGTCAGATCATCCTCTTGGTTTCTACCTAGAAAACAGTTGGTACTGAGGAAAGAAAGGGATCTGAAGGTCAAAGAGAAGTGTGGTGGTTGAAGAGAAAGTTAAGGGGGTATTAAACAATAGATCTTGGAAGAAATAGTTAATTTTCCTTTCTTTCCTAATTGTCAGTTTACATCATTGCATTCTGAAAACAAATTACTTCCCTTTTTGGAAGAAATAAATTAAATGCAGTATAAAGTTTATTAAATTTACACAACACAAATCAGGAAATGCAGAGGTTACTTATCTCATAGCAGTATTAACTTGGGCTCACCCTGAAGAGAAGCTTCATTTATCAAAACCTGATCTGAATACCCTTTTTGTCCAAAATTGGGTCATATCCCAAAACATGAATCATTTGCATTGGCAGATTCCTGATTTAGATCAAATCTTACTTGGCAGATACATTTCATGTTCCCATCTCATCCTACAACAAAAAACATATAATATAAACAGGTTATCTAAAGAACAGTGATAGAGAAGATTACATGCATGGGAAATTTGTGTAGTTCTGTTTCTTGTCTTTGGTGACCTCTCCTGCCAAAACTTCACAAGGAAGGGAGTCTTATAAATTCATGACTTCTAGGCTTTAACTGTTTCTCTATGTAGGTGTGTAGGATGATGATTTATATGAAAAAGGACAAAAATCAGTTCAAATCATGGCAGTTCACCTACTCAGCAGCATAAGTCATTGTTCTCCCTCTACACTGGCTCCTCACAAATATGGAGCCAAGTTAATGGTTTCTGTCCTTTCCCTCAAGAGTTGCATCAAGCTAGTGGGGGAACCGCGGCTATAATTCTCTGAATTTACAAGCTTTACCCCAAAACTGACACTTCCTATGAGCAATCAAGTTGGCACCTCAGACGATTTTCTATGCTCACAGAGGAGGCAGCCCTTTCTCAGCTGCTAATCCATAGGGGAGTAAGTCCTCAGGAGCCTGTGGGATCAGTCCCTATGTTTAACCAGCACATTTTAGCCATATTTATATTTCCTGGACATAGAAACTGATTACCACAGTGGCAAATGGAGAAAGGAAGGTGTTACTGTTACAAAAATACTGGCTAGGAAGCCCTTTGGAGCAAGGGCTGGACCAAGCAGCCAGCCCTGGTGTTAACTGCTTTGTCTGGGCGGAACTAGCAGAGAAATGGGCTCCACCAGGAATCAGGAACCCTCCTACCAACCTCTTTGACGTACAGAAATACTTAACAAAAACATCCCCAGCCCACACAAACCAGCCGCCCTGTAGCATGGAGAAGGAAGTTCCAGTTTCTGATCTCCTAAATTTGAGTGAAAAGTTAAAACAAGACAGCACCAATGATCGATAACTGGGGAGCTGCTGTTCTGGTTATCATGAGGCCTACAGCTGAGTCTTAGCTGCAGCAAGCTTACGAATTAAATATTTTTTTGGCTGAAGCAAATGTGTGTGCCTATGTGTAAGTGTTGCTATTTCTACTCAAAGGAAACAGTACATGTCATTAACAAAGCAACTAATGTCACGGACAGCTGAGGGGCAAAAATCATGCCCTATTCTCTTTCCAGTAGTCTTTCCCCTGTAATATCTGATGATGATACACCAGTAGAAGTTGATGGGAGCATCACAGGTACCGAATACTGGAGTAACAGTATGATCATTAGATACAACTGAAGCTGTTCTAATATTATTAAATAGATGACTTCCAACATGTAATGCATGCTGCCAGAAAGTCATCCCCATGTAAACAAAACAAAAGGGATTCCTTCCGGTATGCGTGGAAATTACCCAGATACTAGCAGATGATTCTGTATTTCAGATTGTGTCTCATTGCTGTGCAGCAAATCAACATACATCCTGCCAAATAAAAGATTTGAGGAAAAGAGAGGGAAAAAAATGCATGTAGCAATATTTTAAAAAATGTCTGTTTTTAAAAACAGAAAATATTTTTATCCTGGATATATGATATCAACCTGAAAATGTACATAAACCCTGGAACTGCATTCTTTTTTCTCCATATCTAATTCATTCCAGTGAGGGCCAAGAAGGGTACCTAGCTCTTACTGCTTTCAATTTAGTCCAAGAAAGATAACTCAAAATTAGAAAATGTGAGGGAACTGCTATTTTCCCAGCAGCGGAACTGCTATTCAAATAGATGATAAACTGTAACCTTAAATGATGCAAGACCTTAATGTCACTGCTGTAGCATGATACCCTCTAAATTAAAAAATCTTTGCTCTGAAGAAACATCAATCCTTAAATCTTTTAGGAAAATTTGACAAAGCATAACCCAGTCATGTTGTAAAGCTGATCTAAAAATGAAATTTATCAGACATATGCCTCTCCTCTGACATTAAAGATTATACAAAAATAAATTGCCTGAGAAAGAGGATAATTAATAAATGTAAGAGACTGTAAATATGGAGTAGAACAGAAAAATCTTAGTACTTCAACTTACAACTCAGAGAGCTGTATTTTTTATACTTCATACTTTCTAAATCTCTTTTAAAACTAGCGTAGCTTATACTAATTTTATCAGTTTAATCATTGACTTGTTGCTTAACCTGTCTTGTTACTTAGGTCTTTAAAAGTCAATAGGTAATAATATGAAATAAATAAAACCTTTGTCACTCATTCCTACATCAGGTTTTACGTAACTCTCCTAAATACGAGTTGCATCAGAAACCTTTGAACAGCATGCCAGTAAAAGGGACTGTATTGCAAAGAAGCTGATAAAGTCTTGTTTGGAATATTGTCAGTTTATTCCAGGAATTTAACTGTAATTAACCAGATGCTTTAGGCTTCTTGAATGTAATAAATATCTGTTGTGTAAATATACTGCTCCTCATTTCTTCAAGTGGAAAAGCTTGATCTATAATGGCCCAGATAGAGTCCTTCTCTTTTTTGAGACTGTCAGTAACGGTGGGCAGACACATGATAATTTCTGTAACAGCAATGTCAGCCAGCAGCTGCTAAAATGAAATGAGACCTTGACTGCCTTTATACCTGACCCTGGATTACTTCAAGGCAATAACTGAGGTGTGAAAAAGCACTGTCTTCCTGTACCTACCCTTGATCCTTCCACTTAATAGCACATTTTAACAGTATTTTAGCAGGCTACTTCCTAGTCCATAGTTTTGGAAATTAATTAAAAATTGGGGGGGGGGGGGGGGGGGGGG
>JAVJGI010000060.1:47683158-47713547 GCA_035590275.1 Ibycter americanus | reverse complement strand
GGGGGGCTCCATTTTTTGCCTTTAGATGGTGGATACTCGCACACTTCCTGATGAAAAATTAGCTGCTCCCTAATGCAGCATGGAGGGGAATATAAAAGGAAGTAGTAATCTGTGTGGAATTGCAGGGCTCTGATCTCATTGGGATCATGGAGTCATGGTGAGATAGCTCATATTACTGGAGTACTGCCTTGGATGGATACAGGGTTTTTAGGCAGGACAGAACAGGTCAGCAAGGACGTGGAATTGTCCTGTATGTGATGGAGCCTGAGCCAGCTGAGAGTTTGGAAGTCAGGATTAGAGGCAGACCAATGAGGGCGATGTTGTCGTGGGTGTCTCCTGCAGACTGTCTGAAGAGGAAGGAGTAGATGAGACCTTCTTTGGACACCTGGAAGAAGTCTCATGTGTGCAGCCCATGGTCCTCATGAGGGACTTTAACAACCCAAATATCTGCTGAAGGAACAACGCAGCAGGGACAAGCAATCCAGCTAGTCTCTGGAGTACATCATTGATAACTGGTAAGTGACTATAACTGATAACAAGTGATTGAGGAGCTGAAGAGAGGACATGCTCTGCTGGACCAGATTATTTAAAACAAGGAAGAACTGCTTGGGAGCGTGAAGGTCATGGGTAGCTTTGGCTGCAGTGGCAATGGGACAGTGAAGTTTAAGATCTGAAGAGGCAGAAACAAGGCAAAAAGCAGGATCATAACCCTGCACCAAGAGAGCATACTTTGGCCTGTTGAGGACTTTCTTGGAAGAATCTCATGGTATATGGCCCTGGAAAGAAGAGAGGTTCAGAAGAGCTGGTTAGCATTCAAAAATCACCTTCTCCAAGCTAAAGAACAGTCCATCCTGAAAAGCAGGAAATCAAGCAAAGTCATCAGGAGGCCCACATGTATGAACCAGGAGCTCCTAACTAAAATCAAACAGAAAAGAAGTGCACAAGTGGTGGAAGCAGTATCACTGACTCAGGAGGAATATAGAGCATGCAAAGCATGCAGGGATGGTGTTAACAAAGCCAAAGCCCATTTGATATTACAGCTGGTGAGAGAGGTGAAGGGCAACAAGAAAGGCTTCTACCGGTGTATCAGCAGCAAAAGAAAAATCAGGGAAGGTCTGGGCTTGCTACTGAATGTAGCAGGGGACCAGGGGACAAAGGACATATAGAAAGCCAAGGCGTTCAATGCTTTCTTTGCCTCACTCCTCACTGGTAAGACCAGCCTCCAGGAATCTTAGGTCCCTGACACCAATGTGAAAGTCCAAGCAAGAAAGACCTACCTTCCATGGAGGAGAATCAGCTTAGGGACCATCTAAACAGATAGTACTTGCACAAGTCTATGGGTCCTGATTGGATGTACCAAGAGTGCTGAGGGAGCAGCTGATGTCACTGTGAGGCCACTTTCAATTGCCTTTGAAGGGTCTTAATGATTGGGAGAGGTTCCTGGTGACTGGAAAAAAAGAAAACATCACTCCTATCTTTAAGAAGGAGGCAGTGAATCCGATAGCCTTCTATGATGAGAAGACTGGCTCAGTGAACAAGAGGAGAGCTTGACTTGGATGAAGTACATACTAGAGAAGTACACAGTGAGCTGCATTTAAAATTGGCTAAACTGTTGGTCTCAAAAGTTCGGGATCAGCAGCATGAAGCCCAGCTAGAGGCAGTAATCTGTGGTATAGCCCAGTGGTCAATACTGGAACCAATTAATAACCTGCATGATGGGGCTGAGCACACCCTCAACAGCTTTGCAGACAATATAAAACTGGGAGGAGTGGTTGATACACCAGCTCATCATGCTGCCTTTCAGAGGGGCCTTGACAGGTTGAAGAAACGGCCTGACAGGAATGTCATGAACTTCATGTCCCGCACCTGGGAAGGAATAACCCCATGCACCACTAGATACTGGTGGGCTGGAAAGAGAAGGATCCAGACATCCTGATAGACAACAAGTTGAACATACCCCAGCAATCTGCCTTCAAAGCAAAAAAAAGCCAACAGCCTCTTGGGCTGTATTAAGACAAACACTGCAAACAAGTCAAGGGAAGGTGATCCCTCCCCCTTGCTCAACCCTGGTGAGACCCATCTGGGATGCTGGGTCCAGTTCTGGGCTCCCCAGGGCCAGTAGGACATGAACTTACTAGAGTGAGTCCAGCAAAGAGCCATGAAGATATTTAAGGGGTTGAAGCATCTGATATGTGAGGAGAGGCCGAGAGAGCTAGTACTGTTCAACTGTTCATCCTGGAGAAGGCCTAATGGGGTCTCATCAATGTGTATGAATACCCAATGGGGGGAAGTAAAGAAAATGGAGCCAGACTGTTTTCAGTGATACCTAGTGACAGGACAAGAGGCAGCAGGGATTAATTGAAATACAGAAAAAAGCATTTAAACATACAAAAACACTTTTCCACTGTGACATTACTAGGCTGCCCAGAGAGATTGTGGAGTGTCCACATTTGGAGATATTAAAAACCCAGCTGGACACAGTGCTGGGCAACCGGCTGTAGTTGACCTTGCTTTGAGCAGTAGGAGGTTGGACTAGGTCCCTTCCAACTTCAACTATTCTGTGATGCTTTAAGAAGTGATGTGTTGTGGAGTAATCAAACTAACCTGGACATCTTTCACTAAGACACTAGCTATAGAAATCTCCCAAATATAGACAGCTCCCCAAAGAAAATGTAGCATAACTAAATGAATTAAAATGTTCAGCCTACTCACACTTTGGGGACCACACCAGCTGTGGAAATTGAAACTCTACACATTTGGCAGATTTTAGTCCCTCATCCTTAGCTATTTCATAGTTTCTTGGGGGAAGCACTAATAAAAATATTACTGAAGGAAATGCTATGCTCCCTAGTAGGATTTGTACCAACCATTCCTGATGAGGAAATCTGTATCTGTGGTGTGTTGGGTTGGAGGGTTTGCTGACCTTCAGCTGTTGCAGCAATTTCATGGCTCAGGGAAACATCCTGTGATTTTTTTTCAAACTAGTATGTGCCTGTGTCCTCTAAAACCAATCCCAACCAATGACGCAAACCAGAGGACAATCTGTTAGCGAACTTCTATATGCCTTTTTGAAGAGGCAGATTCTTTTGTTAAACTTTGGGGAAGTCTTTCCCAGTAATTGGCAGGAGTCAGCCATATCACCTCTGAAAGACATAAAATTGCCCATGAACCACTGCTAGATAATCCTCCTGCCTGAGCCACAGCATGAAAGAGCCAGCAGGTTAGTGGGCTTCGGGCCTGGCCTCACCCCGCCTTGTGCACGCTGCAATTTGTGGGGACCCTGCAGTGTTAAAGCAGAAGAGCCACCAGAGCCAGCTGAAGTTATGCAAGCTTCTGCATAGCAGGGGTAAAATTGTGTCCTCCCGCTCCACACGTGGAGGGGGCTAGGTGCAGAGAGGTGGATCGGCCAAAAGTATGGCTCAGGAGCACTAATGGAGGGATGGAACAGGAGCGCTGGGAGGAATGGGCTCTGGGCTCAGGGTGCAGCTTAGGAGACATGGTGTTAGCTGTGGGCTGCTCCTTGTCATAAGTAAATATAACAGCAGAGGATGCCAATCAGCAAGGGGCATTTTAAGCTGCTCACGGCTCTTCATGAAATTGGAATAGAGGTGGTCACTTGGAAATAATAAAAATGTGGATGAGGGATGCAGAAAAATGACTTAGAAACACCAACTCCTTCTCATGCTCTGACAGTTCCTGTAAGCAACGCAGCCGACAAGGGTAGGGGACAGAGATCCCGGCTGCGGTTTCCCTCCCAGCTTTGTCAGTGACTTTGCCTTCCAGCTCTGTCCAAGTGTGACATTTCCCTTTGTGCTCTGGCAGAGCAGAGGGTGCAGGCCAGGCCAGTGTGGCCCTGACCTTTGGCCAGCCAGGGTAACACCTCGGCCACCTGCCACGGCCCAGCTGCTCCCGCTGCTGCTGCGAGCAGGAACCTCGGCACAAAATGTCCATTTTTCTAGGAAAAAAAAAAAAAAAAAAAGGCTTGCTATAAAGCAAATCCTTGCTACTATTGACTCTGTGTTCCCCTGGGGTCTTCTGTACCATTCCATGAGTTAGCACGGGTCAGAAGAAGCCACCCACGAAAACAAAAAAAAATACAGAGTAAAGATAAGGGTCCAGCGCAACTGTAGCCCTTTTCTGTACTGTGCCCAAAGCACCGTAACAGGTAAACCTGCAGCCAGCACAGAGCAATAGGAAATGGGAAGTGAACAGTGAAGGACGGAGGATACCGAATTCCCTTGCTGAGGGACGACCCACCTGCTGGGGTTAGTCCCAGCTGCCTCTGCCTGCCCTGCACAGCAGCATTATTCCACAGGAGTAATGTCACACCCGTTCAGGTTCATTGTCCTTCACTTGTTTTTGTCCTTAACATGAATGTCTTTCCTGTCTAAATTCAAGTTGCACATTAGTACTACGATTTTCCCGTGCCCACCATGAATCAGCAGGGACCCATAAGCTGCTTCCACCCTCTGCAGATTTCTACCAGCACAAACTGCAGAACTGATCACTGTCAGGAAACAGATTGGGTCTCTCAGGACATGCAGACATCTTTCTTTTCATTATACACAGGGGAGGGGGCAGGGAACAAGCAGATGGGATCAAAGTCCCCTCCTTAAAACAAGAAAAAGTCCCATTCCCCTTATCTTAATCATGGCATTGGCAAGTTTCTCTGACTAATTTCCCTCACTGTTCATCAGAGCTAAGCCCAGCAGAGAGAAACCACCTGGCACGGTGCTTCTGGTGATGACTGCTAGCTCCTGAGAGCAGAGCTATCTTTATTGAGTACATTAAATATTTCCTGGTTTACAAAAGTTGTTGTCTTCCTGAGGCTGGTGCTCCAAAGATTTGTGGGACACCTCTGGGCAACCACAGCTCTGAGCCAACAGAGATTTCTTTTTCATGAGTTCCAGTGTTTTCTTAACACATATTTAACAAAACAGCCATGACCTGCTCAAAGGAGCTCTAAATTTGTGCAGGTAGAACTAACCCTAAAATAAGCAGCAAAGTAGATGCCAACAGTTTGTACAGCAAGAGTCTGAGCACCGACTTTATTCACGAGATAAATACGGTTATACATAAACAAATGTAGTCTGTTGACTGCTGCACTTAAGTGAGGGGAGGGAAACAAGTTAAATGGGTCAAGCTTTTGTTATGATCAAGACTTTAAATATCCAAATGGTATGCTCTTGGGGGAAAACCTGTTGGCTTTTATTAAGTTATTATGTTATTTAAAAGACAGTTCAGCACAAAGAAGTACAATCTTACCTCATTTCTTACATAATTTCTTTCTTTACTTACATAAATTTGCATATAGAAGAGCTCTAAAAATGATAAGCAGGATAAACACTAAAACCAAAAAAGGTTGAGATAAAAAAGGGACAACTTTTTCATGTCACAACTAAACATTGTTATCAGATGAAGCTGAGAAATGACTGATATCAGTATGTGAGTAATTAAAAGCATCTTTACAAAGAAGCCTGCCAGACTGTCTTCTGTATGTACATATAGAGCTGCGGTAGTGTTAGTAGTGTATCTTACTAGCAGTGTTATCTAACCCAACATACGCATTTGCATGACATAAGAATGAGGAGTTTTTAATCTCTCCCTTTATTTATTCCTGATTTCACGAGAGTTAGGCTTTGAAATGAGACCTGATTGAACTCCCTGAACCTTGGGATGATGCAGAATATCAGGTCTCAACATGCAGGTTTTCAGCTCAAAAGTCTAGACAACACCAAATTCTGTTTGCAGGATTTGGAAGCTGATATCCATCCTCAGCCCTGTCTGCACTGGCTCTTAGTGGCAACTTGCTTTCTCTTTTTCTCTTTTCCCCTTTCTGTTCTTTTAACCACAAGAAATATTCACTCCTCTCTCTTAAAATATGAATAATTAAATAGCACTCTCAAATTGAGGTATGTAACAGAAAATAGGAAGAAAAATAAGATAAGAAATCTGGGTCTTACAAAATTTTCCTCAAAATAATGACTAAAAAATCTCTGTAATTATCTGTAAACAGTAGTCAATTGGAAACATTCATATGAAGCCATGACACATTTTGCATGACTCTGAATTAATTTTTGCCTTGCTACCTTCAAATTAATTATGTTACACACATGAGACTCCTCCTGGCACTTTGTTAACATCTGGATGCTCTTGTTATATTTTTTACCCAAAAGTCTGTATATTCTTTTGGACTAAGAGATTATTTCCTTGGATAATTCACTCAGGTGAATTTTCATTGTTTCCGTCATTAATTTTTCCTTTCTTACTACAAGGAACATTTTGTTTAACACTTGCATAAATATAAGAGGAGTATTAATTACTGTCAAACTTCTGCTAGTAGTGCCTAGAAAACATCAGATGTCAAAGAAATAAAAGCTGCAGCTTTCTTTATTAAGAAAGATCAGTGGATAACAACACTGAGCAACATATACCTAGGACTTACTGTCCTACTTTTTTCTCATCTCAAACTTAAATTAGTATTCTGTGGCCTATCTATTCTACCATTTCACAGTATGGAGAGCTGATTCTTCCTCTAGCTTGCTTTAGATCTCTTTTCCAATATAAACCAAATGTTGCTTCCTTCAGCAATCAGAAAGCCATTTTCAAATCAAACTCTGAGTGTATGAGCACTGTCTTACATTTGAAAATATGCAAAAGTTATTTTGGGCATGGGGAGAGAAAAATATAGAAATATGCAATAAATGAAGTTTAATCAAGCTAATATTTCTCCTTAGAAAATATCATTTGATATTATCTGGATGATGAAAATATCATTGTCCACTAGCATTCGAACCATGACTTTTTTGGAGTCAGGTTGGCATATGCCAGCTGTTTGCCTGATTGTTTAAATGTTCCAAATTCTAATATATTTTAAGTCAGTTTTATCAGAAACACCCTCAGTGACTGCACTTTCTTCAGATCGCACAAGAAAAAGCTGTTGGAGCCAGTTGCAGATAGAGACATCCAGCAAAACTGGAGTTACAAAGCCTGTTTGTTCCCAGTAAGTTGGCTTTATTCTTGTTCATACATTATTGTGGAAGCCACTGTGTAAATCATATTGTTTATTAAGTAACAAAACTTTCCAGGAAAGAAAACTAGCTTCCAAACAGTGCTGATGTTTACACTTCATGCAATGCACCTTGAACAATTGAATTGAACAATTCAAACAGATGGAAAGGAAAGGGAGAAAGGCAGCCCAAACATTTGAATGCTATTGCCTGGATAAGCATTGTGGTCTGTACACAACTTCAACTGGTCAGAGATGATATTCTGCCTCTGGAAGCAGTTAAATCTAGAAAAGAAAGAAAGTGCTTATTTAAATGCAAAAGCTTGTCCAAATGATTCTAAACCATTTCTTTCAGGGCATTAAATAATGCTCAAATGTCCATTGAAGTCAAACATGGCACTGAACTAAATCAGTGCAGTCTGTTGGCGGATACAAAATGATCCTGCTAAACTGAGCTCCTCACCGTGTAACGTGTCACTTGTGATAACTGTGGTGCATATTTATAACAGTAAGACAGAGCAGCTACATTCACCAGAGGCAACCGAGCTCTCATGTGCCAGTTGGCCATTTCTGAAACTTTTGGGATGTTTGTAGTTCTTTGTTGTAACAACAACATTCACTCCCTTTGTGTTCCTCTTTAGCGAGACAGGAAAGCTACCCTTTATCATTACTGAAAAAATTATGCTTCTTCTCAGAAAACATTACTGTGTCTAGAATAGTCCATTGTTTGTTCTTCTCTTTCCTCTCTGCCAGATTATACTTACACAGATTTTTATATATCCTTTCATAATGTATGTTATTTTTCATGTTAAGAGTTTCTGCAGTAACTACATGCATGCTAAGTGCTTGGAGAGGGAGGAGGAAGCTGTTTAATTTGTGCATATGCAAAGAAGTGGCCCTTTCTCTTTCGTAAGTTGTGATGGACATTGCAAAACAGTTTGACAGCAGCTGGTCCAGCTTTTGTGGTAGACTGGTGAGAACATTTGACTCAAGCTCCTGCCACTTAAATCCCCAAATGTTGACTATGACCTGAAAGAAAGAAGATATTTTCTTATACCTGTTTTAAATATCAGTAGTGAAATAAGCAACTCTAGTCTAAAATTCAGAATTTCAAAAAAAAAAAAAAAAAAAAATCCTTTCTGTTCTAACAGAATAAAGTTATAAGATTTTTTTGGAGAAGCTTATTAATAAACTGCATTGTGTCAAAGTAGGATTGAGCTGTACCATAACAATACCCCTACCATTAAATTATTTGCTGATACCAATTAAAAAGTCTTCACTGTGGACTGTAGATCAGCATCCGTTCACCTCACTTTACTTCTGATCCATATATAGTTGTAGATTGTATTTTGCTGGGCAGTAGAAGGAACAAGAGAAATGAAAAGAGAATCAGCTAGCTTCCTGGTCTCCCTGTTTAATTATATTTGTAGGGAAGACAAATCATCCATGGATTCAAATGAATGTACAAGTGTAATTCCACTCACGGTATTCAGTTGTACTTAAAAGAAATAGCAAAATGCATGTTAGAAATGTTCAAATCTTGTATGCATCACAGTGGCTATGTATGGTACATGAGAACAATAATACTGAAACATCACAAAGCACATCATAGGCTAGACAGGATAGCTTTCACTTGAATTTAATGAGGCAGTAATCATAACGAAAGACAAATTAAATCACAGCTTACTGAAATTCTCCATTCTGAAAAGAGTATTAATGCCACAATGAGTCTCTGAGTTGCAGCTAACTGAGGTGATACAACATGCTCCACTGGTTGATTCTAAAAACGGTAGAAAAAGGCTAAAGCCACTTTATACTGTCAAACATATACCAATGGCAAAAGAATATTACTTTTAGACATAGGTACTCTTAACTTTCAAATGTTACAGTACTTCATTTGCAGCAACAGTGAGACTGACGCATTGAAAAGTTACAGATGCAGAACTAAAGACTTTACTCGTGTAAGCAAGCTTTTTGACCTAAATGAGGACTGTTGGGTTTGAGGCCAGGAACTCTATCAGTATAATACTAGAAAAATATATTTAAATTACTTCACAATAATGAATTGAGTGAGAAACCTAATCCAAATAGGACTAGGATTTCCTTTCATAAGGAATAATTATGTTGCATCACTAATGATGATTTTGTATTCAAAATTATTTCATGCCAGCACAAAATCTATGGAGGGGGAGAAATTTTACAAGTATCCAGTTTATGACCTTATCCAGACTCTGTGGGCTATGCATATAAAGCAGACTGCCAATCAATTTGAAGGAACTGTTGAAGCAATACTGTGCCATCTTCGCTACATGTTCCTCTTCCTGTTGTGGAGTGACCATTAGTAATTAATTACAGCCTACTGACATAAATCTGCTCCACTCTGATCTTTTAGCATGAGCTTGTAGTTTGACATGGAATAAGCAGCTCAAATGCCAACCTACAGGAATCCTAAAAAGACAAAGCAGGGCCACTCAGAGCAGACTCTCACACCACTGGAGATCAGTAATTACACAAATCACAGTGGATCCAGCATCTGATATGACCTTGTCCTACTTTGTTCAGGCAGGAAGATGAGGATACTCCTTGCTCTTACAGTCAGTCCTACAGCTTGCACAAGGCAGGAGCCCTGCCATGGCTTGTCATCACCTAATGGGTGCAGAAGCTCCTCCCAAGGGGATATGATGGCTCAGCGAGGATTTAGTATCACTTCTGCAAGTCCTATTGTTGTTAGCTCTCTTCCACACCACTAGAAGGGAACTACCACCTCTTGTATCTAGCCACATGGCCAGATGTTACACAATTGAATAAGAGAATAAATATGGACACCTGATGATTTGGGGTAGCTAGGCAGGAGGGGGGATGGGAGTAGCTGCTATACAAACCTTACTATTTCAAGTATTATGACAAATCTTGAAAATTTCCATTTTCATAATGGTAAGAAGTCTGTTCTTCCATGTCTTGAGTTACTTGCTTTTGCTTTCTCCATTCCCTTCTCTGTACTTCATTGTTTTGACTGGTAGCACCATACATCTTCTTTGGACTTACAAAAGTTTCATTGTTCATCTCTGTTTCCTCAGCTAGTTCATCCTGATCAATTATGCCACATTTCTCTTCATTGAGGTTTTCGGGGTCAGCCCATTCCTGCTTCTCCCCAGAAGCAAAGATAGCGTAGAATATCACTCCACTGTAATGCACCAGCGCTGCAATCAGAAAGACGTTTTGCCATTCTTCACGGGTCTGAAAGAATGGTGCAGGTCTCATTAAGTTTGCAGTAAAAAGAAATATTACTGTCTGAATTAGACCATGAATTAGCACATATTGAACAACGACTGTGATCAGCATTTGATTCCTGATGTTACAGATGGAGAAATTTATGAGAGTCATTGTGAATATTTTTTTTCTTTCATAACAATGGCTAATAAAATAAAACATGGCAATTTGTCTTCCTCACAGTGAAGTTTCTCTCTTGCATGTGAAATATTCATGGAGCTGGAAATTCAGAGATTTCTCTAACAGCTAAGCTAATCTTCTCGTAAATCAGTGATTGCTTAGGAACCCTGTCAGGGGTTCATTGTAGAGGAGTTTCCCAAGTCCTACAAGCATTACCCAGTAGTACAATGATATTGCAGAGACTCAGCCTCAAGTGGTATAAAATAATGTCTGAGTAGTTACTTAATATTTAGATAAACAGATAATTCATAATAGCCAAGAATCTGGCCACCATGGTATTGTAAAAGTGAGTGTTAAGACAAACAACAGAAAACAGCTGCAGAGATCAATGATGAAACAGAGTTCCCAGGAAGCTTTGAAATTTCTTAACTTTTGTGGCCTTACCTAATCCTTTTCCAAGAAAACACAGAGAAATGTTACCTTATGTTTTGTCATTGCCCCAACGATGAGTGGGCACACCATTCCTGACAGTGTCCCCACACCGTTGGAGATGCCCATCAGAATGCTGGCGTAACGCGGGGCTATGTCCAAGTGATTCACGTTGAATCCTACAACAAACGAGAGACAACGGTCAACTACACAGCGTTGTGCTACCAGGGCTTTCTAGAGCCATTCTGGCTGAAGAAGCCAAAAAAGGTAGGAAACACCCTACCATATATATATCAGAAAGAAGGTTAGTATTTTCTTGGTGGTGAAGATGGAAGATATGTTGCAACTTTTTATTCTTTTTCAAAACCCCTTTGGGAATCATGTTGTATAGAAAACATAGTTTGTTTTGGCCTTGCTTAAATTTTAAAGTATCTGTGCTTCCCATTTTCTCATACTGAAACAATGCACTCTGCAAGTATTTTTAATTAAGGAATGAATGCCTCATGTTAGTCAAATGTCTGATACATTTTTATTTATGTAATAGTGGTTTTTAATACATATTTTCCAGTATTTTAAGTAGCAGTTTAACAACATGATAAAAAAACAGAATATCAACCAGTAGGAAAAATAATTACCCTTACTATAGTGTATCTTCTGGATACATATTTTATTAAGAAATAAAAACAAATAGTAAAAATCAGCTCAGATAATTTTCATGCTTTAGGTAATGAAAATTAGTCATATGAGCTATGGATGATCACAAGAAAGGATGATGAAATCCAAGTGCATGGGATTAAATACAGTACAAAGTTGACTTTTGGGAAAATCCAGCAAAAAAAATTGATTGATAGAAATGGTCTGCTATGCAAGCACCTCCTAACTCAGGAGCAAAACTACTTCCCATATGCACAATCCTGAAACAACAAAAGACCAGTAGTTACTTTGCTGGTCAATTTTGTTCAATAGATCCATCTTCTTGGCAGTCTGCTAGCTGATGGCCTTCCATATTCCTAACAAAAGGGGTTTTTTTTAATAATGATGGTACTGGTGAAGCTACAAAAGTCAATCTGAGACTGGCAAGACCCATGAAAGTGTTACAAACAGCTGTTCTGGAGAAGGGCTGGTTATAGGACACAACAGAGAGAGGACTGACCTAGAAAGCAGAAGGTAGCAGCTAGGGCTGCTAGCGGGGTTGCAACTGATAGCGTTTGAGCAACTATTCATTCCAGAGTAATTTTCTTGCTCTCTCTTCTTTTAAGGATACTGTTTATGCAAGAAGAAAAGGTGGCTGACACTGTAAAAGTATACTAGAAAATAACAGCACAAAGCTGATGTAAACTAGAATCAATAAAGAACAGGTTCTGTCAAAGCTTCATGTCCTATGTGCAACGTGTTTCACAGACACCAGAGTAAATTACTTCCGATATGGGAAGAAACAGGGAATACCCATAAGCAGCCACATTAAGAGCAAACAGAATAATAGAAATTATGACATTAACAACAGTGAGGATAACAACATCACTTTATCACTCATAGTAAAACCAAGAATAAGATCAATTCTTACCTGAAATTGCAAAGCCACTGAAGCCTACTGCTAACACCAGAAAGGAAATAGCCACACCTTTTGTATGAGAATAACCAACTATCAAAAGCAAGGTTGCTTCCATCCCAAAGCCTTCAAACGAAACACATGGCAATGAATTACATTTAAATAACTATTGGTCATGATGATACTAAGGTCTAGCATGAACAGCAACTTAAGATGAGACAAAATTTTTTTTTTATATTATAGCTGTTCTTGAACATACATGGAAGCTTTGTGGATTCACAGAGATATTTGAATATTTACTGTTTGAGAATATACTTTTTTCTCCTCGTTGCTGTGTAAATGACACAAGCAATTGGTGAAGTTCACTCACTGAGCAGTACAGTGAAACAATGAGAAAGTGACTCTGTGCAAAGTGCTGAAAAATTCACAAACATGATAGGGCAAGGAGAAAAACACTTCTTTCTTTAATTTCTCATGGTTGTGGTGATGTGAGATGTTCTCGGTAAATGGAACAAAAGAGCATTTTACATACAAGTGTGCCACCAACACAACAGGACATCCCTAAACATCACAGGGAACTCCCAGTCTCTGCCATCACTGAAATTAACATTTCTAATATGTAACATTACAGTCCTTCTGGGTTGTTTGGTTTTGGCTTGGTTTGGGGTTTTTTTTGGTTTTGGGGGTTTTGGGTTTTGGTTTGGTGTTTTGGTTTGTTTTTCTTAATGATACTGAAAATACATCCGGAAGATACAATGAATTTGAGAATCCTTTGTGAAACGTATAGCCAAGCTGCATGGCATCTCTGACTGCAGGCATCTCTATTTCAGGCAGCCTATGCCATCCATAAATAATGTAAGCCAGGAACTGGCAGTGAAGAACAACTCCACAGGCTATCTAGCTTGAAAATTTTTCCCTAATTTAGTATCATCCCTACATGTAGATGTCATTGATTTTTCAGTTCAGTGACTGAACTGGAAACAAATTTTTTTGTGCTGAGTAAAAATGCCTCTGTCCATCCCTCGCCTTTTTTTTCACCCAACCCCTCCAGCCTAAACTTGCCAGTGGGTTCTGCTGGAAGTAGCACACAGGAACATGGCCAGTTATTGCAAGACTGTATCCACTGGGAAAAGGTCTCTCCAGCACCACAGTACAGGGTTAACTTTGTCTGTACAAGTTTGCAGGATGAGGTCTATTTGATCATACTGCTCTTCTCAGCCAGTCCCTATTGCCCTTTCAATTATTAACTAGCTTCTTGCCTCCTCCCTTTTTAAAAGCATGCTCGTATGAGTAAGGATTTATACCATGAGGTCATCTAACATCAGCTCTCCATTAAATTCTTCAGATTAATCAGCTGTAAATGCATTCTAGAGTAATTTGTCTCTTGTTACACTTAAACATGGACCAAACTATGATTTTTGCATCAGCTGCAGAACAGAACTGAACTATCGTATTTTCAGAATCCAATAGTACCTCCACAATTCATGACCTTCCTTACAGTGGTAGTGGTTAAAATATTCCTGCTCCGTAAGAAGTCCGCTAGCTGCCCTCCAATGGGTACGATGATTGTCATGACCATGTGAGGAACTGCTGACAAAAGGCCAACCTGCAATTAGACAAATGAGTGCTTACTGCTCATGTCCTCCTTCAGGATTTAGGGGGAAGAGAATAGGAACCATACATCAGACACTTTTTTGATCCTGGATCCTTGTGTGGGAGAATTGCAAACAGGTCCAATAGGACCTGCAACCAAGACCTGGGTGACCTTAAGCTACCTTTGTCCCGTTTTTAAGGACTTCTGGGAGCTTGAGAGACCCCAGCATACTCTCATCCAGGTAGTAGCAGCTTTTCTCCCAGGCCCTCCCAGTAATGGCAGTATGTGAGCCATGCCATAGCCAGAAGCTACCCACCTCAGCCCTGGTCCACCATCTCTGCTGGGGCTTGTGAGATGGGATTCAGCAGGGAAGTGGAGCCTACAGGATGCTCCTTGGGGTGCCAGGTGCTGTCCAGTCACTGTCCCTGACAGACAGGGTCAAAACCAGGGCTTTTTGCTCACTGCTGGGGTCACACAGCGCCCTGTCCAAAGGGGCAGCCAGTAACTTGCCCCTGTCAGGAAGCCGGATCTGTGCAGAGCATCTCTTGGCTGCCCAGCGCCTAGGGCACCAACGAAGTGTAAAGTGCCTGGGCACATTCCTTTAGTTTTTTGGGGGTAGTGTCGTGTTTCTTCCTTCCTTCCCTCTTTCTCTGAAGGAGAGAAGGGCTGCTAGGGTTTTTCCTCCCTCTTTCTATTTCTTGCCTGACAGTAAAGCACAAGGAAGGGATCCAAGCTATAATAAAAAGGAAAAAGACAACTCTGTCTAAAAGTCTGGAGCTGATGCTTTGATGGATTTTTTCCTCTCTCCAGTGACCAGCAAAGGAGCACAATAAAACTGCTTTAATTTAGCTGGTTAGAGTAGATGCCCAAGGATGGGTGATTGAAGGAATATCTCCTTGTGGCGCAGGAGGAGAAGCCAGAGCACAAGTGAGAATCTCACTTTAGAAATATCATGCAATATCCCTGCTTTTCCATGGTTACACCAAAGAGTTGCATAGAAGACTGCTAATATTAAATTCTGTTGTAGACATCACAAAGCCCTGTCTTATGTGTCCTGATATTGGAGTGCCCTATCTTGGTTTTCACCTGCTTTTATATTTTTTTGTTATTCATGTTCTTAAGGAGCTCCTTTCTGAATAACAAATCTACTCCTGTTACCTGCCACAGTGTAAAGGAAGGGAAAACCCGCACATTGTGTATGGACCGAAGAACATATAGCATAAAACCTGACATTATAATTTTACAAACTATTAACATACATATAAAGTCATGCATGTATTTTTATTTTTGTGGGATTAGAGCCTACAAATTGATGCTCATCTTTTCATTTTCATAGAATCACAGAATGGTTGAGGTTGGAAGGAGCCTCAGGAGGTCCTCTTCTTCAACCAATCCTCAAGCACAATCACCCAGAGCAGATTGCCTAGGACTGTGTGCAGACAGCTTCTGAATGTCTCCAAGGATGGAGATTCCAGCTGCTTTCCAGCTGGGTGGCTCCCAGCATATATTGGTGTATGGGCCTGCTCCTCCCCAGGTGCAGGACTTTGCACTTCCCCTTGTTTGACTTCATGAGGTTCCTGTCAGCCCATTTCTCCAGCCAGCTGAGGTTCCTCTGGAAGGCAGCAGAACCCTCTTGTGGATCAGCCACTCCTCCCAGTTTTGTATCACCTGCAAACTTGCTGAGGGTATGCTCTGCCCCATCATCGAGATCATTAATGAAGATGCCAAACGGGAACAGACCCAGTATGACCCCTGGGGTACACCACTAGCTACTGGCCTCCAACCAGACTTTGTGCTACTGATTGCCACCCTCTGGGTCCAGCCATTCAGACAGTTTTCAGTCCGCCTCACTGTCTGCCCAACCAGTCCATACATCAACAGCTTGTCTATGAGGATCTCATGGGAGACAGTATTAAAGGCCTTACTGAAGTCTAGGTAGACAATATACACTGCTCTTCCCTTTATCTACCAGGTCAGTCATTTCATCATAGAAGTTTATCAAGTTGGTGAATTTTCTGCCGAAAGGTTATTACTTTTTCTGTTAGCTCTGGTACTTATCCCAGATATGGGAAAAGACTATTTTGCAGAGTTTTAGTGATCAGCATGTCATCTGCTAGAAGCTTTTCTTTGAAGCAGTAATATAATGAAAAGTTTGAGTTTATTATCTAGAATGTTCAACCTCCTTACATTGACAATCAGTTTTACATTAGTTTTTAATTAGTGAGGTACACAGAGGTGCAACTCTAGGACTAATGAAAGGCAGTTCAGAATAAACAAATCTATTTTATCTTATTACCCCTGTTCTTCATCTCCATGCTGTACTTGGCTATTCAGAGTGTCATTTCTACCATGCCAGCATTGCAGAACCTGACCACACTTGTGCTCCCAGACCACACAGGTAATGATGTTGTTTGTTATCAGTTTGCAAGATTACACTTGCTTGAAAATAATTTACAACATAACAAGTAGGTTTTTTAAAGGACTGTTGGGACAACTTCTCTGGAACAATGACTCTGAAGTCCTCATTCATGCTCTGAAGAGGGAGTGTAACAATACTGACTTTAATGAAGTGACAGTGGTCATGAATATAAATCTATACAAGATTTGACCCCTCGTCAATGAAAAGTAATGAAAAAAAAGATGATGATAAAAATTACCTGGCAAGTAATGCTAAATGGCCAGCACTAAACAAAATGTGCATTTCTGTTTACTTTGTGGTTTTCATGATATGTGAGGTTTTTTAATTAACTCTTTCCCAAAACAACTTCTCAGTCATTTCCTTTTTCTAATAATTTGATGCTAGCAAGCTTTTATTTCTATCAGATCACCAGAAGTATGTCATCCCAACTACTGGGAATAATCTACTGTAATGATTCCAGGAGGATCTGGGGTTCCTCGAGCACTCTGCATCTTGTAGGGTGAGGTCTGAAGGTCACTGCTTCATCTCAGACATTTACCTTGCTTATTGCAAATCCAAAGACTTCTTCAAAGTAAGCAGGCTGACTTATAAGGAGCAAATAGAAGGTCCAGCTTCTGCAAAAGTTTGCCACAATGATTGCGTAGACTGGCATTGAAGTAAAAAATCTTTTCCAGGGAGTGCTAAATTTCTAGGAAAAAAACCCAAAATTGAGTAGGCAAAGGCAGAATAAAGAATGAGATTTTTTTAGTATCAAGACTATCCATGGCATCCAATTTACACTGAAATCACTTACAATACAAGTGAAAGATGTCTCCTGGATTAGTAGCAAAAAACAGGTAGAGAAACTTCCTTAGAATATTTAGGATTTTTAAGATGACTACTATACCACTCTTGTCCTGCTTACTGAAATTACACAAGGTCTTCTGGAATCCTGCTATTGGGATAACAGAATCAAAGAAAACTAGAGAAAATCTTGTGTCATTTCCCACTTTTTGGCATGATGCAGTTTGAGACATTCCACTGAAAGGATTGTGAAAAAAAGGTTATGCAAACTCAGAAACATGTGGTAGCACCGCAACAAGAAGCTACCTGCTTCAATCTAATTAATTTCATTCAGCAATAAAATTTTGTGGTAGAGGATTTAATTTCTATAACTTGCTTTTGGCATTTCCAGTTTCTATTTATGTTTCAATACTCCATAGAGCAGGAACAAAAACCACTTCAGAGCCCTATTAAATTATAATAGAACTAAAATCAGAAGCTGAAATATGTAACTATAGCAATATACATTGACATTCTCCTTCTTTAAAAGAAATGGTCCTTGTGTTCTACAGCTGCCTGCCTGTGGTTTTGTGTGAGCACATGATGGTGGTACTAGTGTCCTCTGCAGTAAAACTACTGTACAGCAAGGGAAAACCATGACCTGGAATGGGTGTGTGTGTCTCCAGCCAAGACCTGAGTGACTTCAGCCATATTTCAGGAGCATGCCCAAAAGGAGAGTCTGGTACTTTACACTCTCAGCAAGGCTGATACCCAAAACATGTAGAGGAAAAAGTTTGAAGTTATTTTGTTCCAGAATATTCAAGAGCAAAAGCCAAGAAGGAACAGCCTATCAAGAAACAGTTTTGGTTTTCACCACTAGCAAAAATAAATTACCTAAGGGAGTGGAGAGAAGCTTGATGGGAAAATAGGCTTTAGCTTTACATTTCCAGGATCTTCCAGGATTCTCTCAAAGAGAGGATGCGAAGTCTTAAAACAAGGAGCTGAGAGGCTGTGAGAATGAGCAGGGCAGAAACCCTGTCCTTAAGTTTTCAGAATTGCAATCATCCTTAATAACAGCTCAAAAGGCAGCTGGATAATTTAACAACTGCAACCAGTCTCTTATTTAGCTATTTCCATTAATATTTTTAGAACAAATATGATAGTTACTCAAGAGAGTAAGCAGGAGACCAGTGTGTGGTTCCCCCTCTCTCCCCACTCCCTTCCCTGCATAGGTTAGTGAGGCCCCATAAGCCGACAACTGAAACAGCACTATGTGGTTTGCCTGTTGTTGAACTCATCCTGTCCAGCTGCATGAGCCTGATCCTGCAATTTTCAGAAAAGGAAAAGACCCCAAACATCAACAGAAAATAATTCTGCTGCTCTTATGCAGCCAATAATATCCATCCAGTTATACCCTCATTCTGTGAAAGTGCTCACAAGTTATAATCAGAAAAGCCTTATTTACTTACACTTGCACTAGCTAGGCTGGCTCCTTCTCCGATACTTGTTTCTATATATATCCTTTCTTCACTGGTTATTGTTGGATGTGCAGCAGGGCTCTCATAGGCATGAAGCAGCCAGAACATGTACCAAACAATCCCAAACATTCCTGCAGAGGCAGTGAAAGCAAAACTCGAAAGCCAATAAAGCCACACTTCAGTATCTGCAGGCCTTGAAGTTTGTTTCAAGAACCAGTTAGACCAAATTTGCATAGAAAATATGCTCATGGAAGTAAGAAAATATGATAACTAACTCTGTGTATTGTGTGCCTGCTCGCAAAGCATTTGAGCATTTTATCACTTGTGTTACAAGATCTGCATGAGTCAGAGAAAAGGCAGAAGGAAAGCTCTAGGTAGGATCTGAGGAAGAAAAAAAGACCAGTCTTAACATGGTTGCAATCTGCATAAAAGGACTTCACAACCAGATTGCAATGGCAGATCTTATGGTGCGTCCTGTGTCTCCAGAATAAACAGAGAAAACCCTTCCTAACTGGGTTGCTGATGGGCAAGGCTAGGTTTGATCCAGCTCTGCCCTGTACTCTGTGGGCGAAACACGAGGCATCGCAGATCAGCCACGAGGCCATACCCATGTGATGGGACCACTTTGTGAAGGTGGCACTGCTTTACCGAGGGCGGGCAACATGGGACAGATTTCTCAGGGCAGAAGGTTTCAGAGGCATCTGGCTCCTCACTGGCAGCGTGTGCTGTAGCACTCAGCATAGTGTGCACTCTCGGACACTTACCATGTGAGTGTTTGTGCTACAGAGCGACATTGGCAACTGCATCCAGCCCTGTCACTGGGTGACTATGAGCCGTAGCCTGGTCATTACAATTTTAAAACATTTTATAATTACAAAATAAAAGCTCTCAGAAGCTGCAATAAGTAGAGAATAAATTGGAATACCTATCTGCAACCCCTTCATCCACCAAAGCAACTTTGATCCATACTTGTTATACAGGTTTAACAAAACAGCTGGCAGTACCAGTCTAGACATAGAGATCCTTCATGTTAAGCAACTCACCATAAATATAAAAGACTGATGACCATCCTATATACTGTACCAGCACACCTGCCAGTGGCATGGCGACCACTGCACCCGCATAAGACCCTGAGGAGAAGAAGGATTAATAAAACACGTCAGCTATGATAGGCGCAGACAGCTTGCAGCACAGACAGTCCAGACAGGTACTCATGGGGGCAGAACTGGAGGGACGTATCTGGCTGATTGGTACCATGATTTCTTTTGAACACGGGGAATGGGATGGAAGCTCTAAAATTTTCCTTGGGGTGTGTAAGGACTGGCCCTCGCTGGTGTGGGATCACCAGTTTCATTTTGCAGTTAGAAGGGCTGTGCCCTGTAGGTAAATGGGACTTGCAAATCCAAGAATGATGGCAAACCACCATGCAGTCATAAGCTGTTATGTATGCACTTCAGTGGGGAATCCCATCTAACCCCGTGGCATATGATGTGAACTCTGGAGAAGCTAATGGCCCAAGTTTCAGAAGCCTTCTTGGTGCCCAGAAATCTTGATGGCTACAGATATGCTGGGAGGCTCTTGTCATGGCTCTAGCCCCATGACCCCACAAGCGCTGGTAGTGGAGGGGGTGTTCAGATCAACCCTGAGTATGTTTAACCATGTTTATTTAGTTCATGTCAGTGGCATGAACAAACAGCTGGAATAAATAGACAAAAGTTGATAGGGAAAAAAAGGATAAAAAAGTGGTCTGTGCCAAGGTTTCTGATTGGGAAATATACAATACTGGTGAAACATACTTTCAAGTGACTTGTAGAAAAAGATGAGTATGTAAGTGCTTGGAAAGGAATGTCCATGAAGACCTTAGGGAGAATTCTTACAATCCAGACAGTTGGTTTCAGTGTGGTGCCAGTGGCTTCACGTGTGGGAAGTGTTGCTTTAAATTATTTTAGGAAATGAGATACTTGTGGTTTTGAGAGTAGTACATACTTTGTTAATGCACATTTGTTAATGCTCTACTCATTAGCAAATACTTCTCTGCAATGTTTCACAGTGACCTGTCTCCCTCATCTCTGTGTAATTCAGGCAAGAATATAGTCAAGAAACCAGGAACCTGGTTAACATGGGGTTTCCTAATTTTTCCATGGTTCCTGTGCACCTTTCAAGCACAAGAATCAGTGACCTGTAGCCACTAAAATGGGTGCTGAGCAGCTGCAGGACAGAACTTTCTCTACCCAGTGCTGGGATTTCAAGGAGAGAGCACCAAGGGTGGAGAGGTTTCTCTTTTGGTCTGTTGTTCGGAAGAAAATGGAAACACCTAAATAATCAGTAAATCCCGGAGTCACCTGTATTAAAAATAAAATTCCCATAATATGCAGACCTGGTTTTTTTTCTTTTGTGTCACTCCTCCTTTTAACCTTCCTCTTGTATTTTAGTGCTGTATTTTCCCTAGCCTTTCAGTTCCACTGCTGATGGACAGAATGTTTTTCCTGTCATTTTTACATTTGCAATTGAATATTTTCTCTTACAGGTATTCGTCTTCAGCTGGCTTTACCCCACCACCTGTATTTATTTTCATTGTTTTCTCTTTCACCTGTCCCAGCTGCTTACTCGTCAGAGTCCTAATATTTCTGATTCTTCTTCAGTACTATTAGACATCCACTTACTGTTCCAATTTCCCAGTTACATATGGGAAGGAACACACCAAATACAGACAATGAAGGTGTCCTAGCTGATGGGAAATAACAGAGTGAATTAATGAGCAATGTCTTTCTCTTCACTCCCAACACAGTGCATTTGAAATTCCAGCAGAACCATTCCTGCCTTGTACTCTGTGTATCTGGACTTTTTAGGGCAAAAAAGTAGAGGGAGTACATTCAAATTATGCCTTGCCTTCCTTACATTTAGCCATCTACCCAAATCCTGCCTGGAAATGGTGAGGAGATACTAACATGCACCGTTTCCCCTGGAATTAAGACTGCAGGGTTACCAAAAGAAGATGAAGACGTTAGGTAGGAGAATATATGAAGAGAGGAGAGCTCAAACTAGACCTGGGAAAGGGCCAGACAGGTGTGACACTCACACTGTCTTTTCTGGCAAGAAACTGTGGTAGTACAGTGACCTATGGCAAAAACTGCTACCTGGAAGACGAAATTAAAAGTAGAAAAAACTTTTTTTTTTTTTTCCTTTTCCCCTTTTCATTAGCATGGCTGTAAGTAAAAAGATACCTTCCTTCAAGAACAAAGTGTAAACCCTCAGTATTTTCCCTGCTTCCTGCTTCATAATAAGGTTTAAGTCTCTTGCTAAAGGCTAGAAACATTACAAAGGGGATGAGAGAGTTTGATTTCTTCCATCTTTCCACTGGGTTCCTCTCCCCAAAGTCTTCTGAAATTTCCCATAAGCCATTTTCCAGAAGGCCAGCTGTCAGCATTGGAAAGAGACCCAGAGAAGGGAGCAAAGTACGAGCCTGATCATAATTCAAAACAGAGTGAAGCAGAACAGCTAGTGGCAAGAAGTTACATCACCTCCACTGCAGTATGTTGAGCAGCCAGGCTAAAGCACTCAAGTCCTTTGAAAATAATGTTTTTAGGTGGGTGCTTGTTTAGGAGTGTCAATTCAACATGTATAATAAATGGAATCCCTAAAGATGGAGCAAACGGGAAAAAAAAAAAAGTATTTTCCCTCTTGTGACTGCTCTAGACCCATTTTAGTTTACTATGAAAGTAATTCTGAGGGTTGGCTTTAAATGACAAAACGGTGACATATCAAACAAAAAGACTCTCAGGTTCCTGAGCTCAGACTACAAGCCAAATGCAGGGAAGGGCAGAGGGTTCGCATTTCTTTATTAAATAATGAAAAGAATAAAATATGTCTAATAGGAATATGTACTTACATAAACCATACAAACCTATCAACTTACCACAGAACGATGTGGTGGCCAACCTGCTTCTCTCCAGTGGAGGAGCCCACTTACTCCACATCCCATGGCAGGCTGGGTAGGTGACACCCTGGCAGACATTTCACACATCATATGATTTGCTTTCACTGCATTCCTACTTCAAGCAGTTGCTGACACTGTCCAACCTGTCCTAGCTGTTTGTCACCATGGAATGATGTAGGAAGGGTTAGGTAAGCCTGGAAGAGCTTTGTTGCTTGGGTATGAAGATGTTAAACTAATTTGGATGATTACTTAAATGGTAATATGTTCTGAGGTTAAAATGCTGTTTAGTACATGCAGTGGATGACACAAGTAAACTAAAATAGCTCAAACTATAACACCGGAAACCAAAACTTTTTATTTTCTTTTAAGTTAATTTAAAAATATAAATCAGTATGATTTAAAAATTGTCATCTAAAAATGAGTAACAAGTAAAACTATAGATTGGTCAGAAAACCTGACCAAAAGATCTTATGACTTTTCAGAATGAAATCTCCAAAAACAAATGATGTATGAAAGGACCAGTACGGTGAGTGCTCTTACCTCCACCAGACCTTGCAGAATCCTTACAAACATCACACAGCCATAATGCACTCTTGCTGCAGAAGGGATGAACATGTTCAGTGTAGACGTTAGAAAGATAGCTGCTCCAAATACTCTATGGAAAAAAGTAATGCAAAAGGGAGTATAATTATTGTCTACTTTTCAGAAGCAATGCTGTTCTCAGGTGCAGTTGCAGAGATAATTTCACCTACCACCATCTCACCAACCCAAATACTTGTAAAGTTCTCTTACTGGCAAAAAGGGATAAATCCCCATATGGTCAATGCATTTTTTCCTCTGAATGGAACAGAAGTTTTATACATACTTAAACAAAGATGCTGGACTCCTTTTTTTTTTTTTTTTTTTTTTGTAGCAGAGGAATAACTAAGGGTGTTGGCACTGGAGGCTAAGCTGTTTATATGAGTCCTGACCTGAGAGAAGCATTCCTATCTTGAGGAAGTACTTATATTCTGCTATACTAATAGGGTTTAACTTAAGTTGGGTGAAGTTTGGTTTAAATGCTTCTCTGAACACAGGAGTGTGCTGGTTAGTTCCACTTGCTGCTGCTATAAGGTGTGAGAGGGCTGCTTAAGAGCGACTCCTTTCCGTCACTTCTCTAAATAACAACTACATGTCCTTTGTGACTATGACATAGAAGAGGCATTTCTACAAGACAACTTCTGTGAGAAACATGATATAAACATTTTGTTACTCTGCTTTGGAAGAGCACTTGCTGCAGCTGGGCACAAGTCAGTCAAGGCTGTACACGCACCTGGGGCCCAGTGCCTTTGGAAAAGCATTTGCAGTCTCCCAAATGTTAGCACCCATTAGAGAAACAGGCACCAGAAACCTCTATGTAGTGGTAACGGATCCAAGCAGCATCCCTGAAACTCCAGGCCACTCAGAGGCCCTGGGGTAGCACTCAAAGCCGTGTCTGCCTCACCGCAGTCTGCGGCAGCTTTTCCCAGCACAGACGTGGGCTTTTCTATGTTTAACTGAAGAGTGGTACATACTTACTACCCTGTGTCAGTAAGAAACAACAGTGATGCTTAGACCTGAAGGACAACTGGACTACAGGGCAGTCATTTCAGTATGGCACACACTGCTGTTTTGCCAGGCACTGATGCTGCAGCACAAAGGAAAAGCATCCCTGGATGCCCAGCTCTTGAAAGGACATCTGGGGAGCTCTTTTTAAAACTGAGGCTGCTGCACCATGAAAAAACACCACTGGAAGCCAAAAAAGAGACTGGAAACAACCAGCTGGACCAATCATTGAAATTACTGCCATTAATAGAAATGAGCTGTACTTGATTGATTAGATTTCGCATATCTTCACATCTGGCTGACTGAAGCCTCAGGTTTCCTTTCTGTGCAGCGAATGGGACTCAATAGCTGCGTCACACACTCTGAATATCAAGAGTTCATTACTCCAGCCTCTACCGAAGCTGATCTACATGAGGATCCCCTCTGAGATCCTGTTACAGCACTGAAATGTATCAGGACTGGCAGTAGGAGTTCTCCACAACTGCCAAGCACCATTAAAACCGAATGGATTACTACTAATCCTCAATAGTTTACTGTCTTCTTTGTATTGTCTGCAATTCAAAGCAACCACATCTGGCTGCCTGCAGACTGCCTTTGTCTGGGAGATCTTTCATTCTGCAGACAGAAAGTTGCAGCAATTGGTGGCCCTGGGGACCACAGCAGGCAGGATATGGGAGGTCAGCCCAAAGCGGCCCTCAAGGTGACGCCCTGAGAATAAAGCATCCTCTTTTGTTCAAGGCCCTCAACTCCTAGCTACACTGATGTTAGCTAGCAGCATGCTGCTGTTTGTGGACCGTGATTCATGTTCCTTTTCCAAACTACTCAAATTCAGTGATGTTTAATAAGCTTTGATTGTGTATGTGGCATTTCAGAATGACACATTAAGCTTCATTCTGATATCTGGATATTATTAGACAGATATTTGATCAGAAATCATATGATTTGGACAACAACAGTATTTCTCTCTGCCAAAGCCATACACAGATCTTACCATGCATAGCTGTTTATCTTGCTCCACTTCAAAATATTTATAAACTTTTAAAACCTTGTTGTCATTTTTTTCTTCTTTTTTTTTTTTTTCTTAAATAAGGGTTTCAATTGTTTACATTTCAGTCTCTTTTTGAAAACTTATTCATAAGAAATATATGTCCCTTTTTTTAATCTGGTCTTACTATTCAAAGTAGGATTAATGGTAGTATTATAGCACAAAGAACCTACAGTCAGAGATCAACTCCATTTTATCTAAATTCTCTACACCTATTGACAAAAACAACAGTCCATGCCTAGACAGCTCATAATCTGAATGACAAAAAAGCACTCAACAGATGAACACAAAAGCAAAGAGGCTGGGTTGACTGGCAGAAAGAAGTGACAAAGGAACGGATTTGTATAGAAAGCAGTCAAACTCCGAACTAGAATACAAAGCCTATGGTCATATCTTGACATTTAGGAGACAGCTTTCAAAGCCAAGTAAACATTTAACTGAGATATAAGTATTACTTAGCTCTCTGTTATGATCAGTGAAGAAAAGAGTTTTGCACCTTGCTTCCTTGGCCCCTAACAGGAATATCAGGTCTGTTATCATAATGCTATTGAGTCTCAGGGAACTACAGTAAATTATGTAAATTAATAAGCACATGAAAGAATAAACCATAAGAAAAAGAACATGTTTAATTATTCAAAAGCTAGTTCTGAAGACTGAGTTTCCAATCTCTGCTACTTCATTTAGTGCCAACTCTTAATATGCCCAGGTTGTAAATGCATAATTTATACTGAGTTAGAACCAGTCACTCTTCTGCTACTATTTAAGAGGTTGAGTAGCATTTCCACAAAGAGGCAGCATCCTTCCAGCAGTTCACTGCCATTTATCCCAAAGAAGTTAGTCCCTACCGTGACTAAAAACATCCCGGTTCTTTACAATTCATTTGTGTTTTCTTCTCTCCTCACTGCCATGATCCCCAACCAGATGTCACTCTGGAATCGAAACAGACTTCTTCAGCAACAGATTTCTCTGCCCAGCAGGGTGCTGTTATGAAAACTGGTATCAGGACGTGCCTTATGTTTCATGTGTCCTTGTCATCACCAAACAATGATGAAATTACATTTAGATGCATGTTTGAGGATAGGCAGCAAGTTAATGGGATAGTGTCACTAAATGGTTTGTGGACTTCTTGGTGGAATGCAGACCTACACAAAATTGGACAAACGCATAAAGTAAATTACATGGTGTTAAATGGTTTTGGTGCAAAACCATAAAGCACTTCATATTTTCAGCTGTTCTGAGATCTGTTTGAATCCCACATTATTACAGATAATTATTTGCATTAGAGAAGTGCCTGCAGTGGGGGCGTCCATGTATGTTCAAGGCTGCACAGTGCTGAGCAGGATTTAAATAGATGACAAAAGAGTCTGTACCTAAATCTGTAATGTCAGTAACAGGATAGAATAATATATCTCATTGCCAGAGTGCAGCTGGGAGAAAAGAAAACGTTTGCCTTTCTAGGGGTAGTGGGTTCACAGACTGGCCCCAGATCTGCTGGTTTCTTGTCCTGTGTCTTAGCCAGTAACCTCTCTGAAACAGAAACTTGGCACCACTGGTGAATCTTCCCAAGCTGAAACTGGTTGGGTAAACAAGGAATAAAGGGAAAACATGCAGTTAGCCAGACCTGTGAATCCTATTAATGCAAACAGAAATTCTTTTTGAGCTCAGCTTTTGGGATACTGTTGTTCCTAAGAAAATTTGACTCCTAAACCCAGTTCTGATAGTCAAATCCATAATGTGATGTGGTAGTATAGCATTAGATTGAGCCTGAAACTCTCATGGGGACAGAAATGCAGCTTTCTGTGCATACGCACAACACATACCTAAGGAAGTACTCTGCTGACAGAATACATTGAGTTACAGTGTAAACATGGTTGATTTTACTGTTTGCAAGAAATTAAGGAAACAAAAGCCAAACTAATAATGCACTGAATCATTCAGCCAACAGCATGCACATCTGTGATTTGAGGTCCTTCTGCTGCAAAAGCTGGTAGCAAGACTAGAAAGGCTGGGGAAATGATTAAGCTTAGCTAATTTGTTTAGCTTATTTGGCAGATGGAAAAATACTCTGCTTAGGCACTTTTGTGTGATACAGAAATTAATAATTGAGGATGCTAGTAGCGTTGAAGAAGCAGTGCAGACTGAACTCCAAGTAACTTTTGGTTACAGACAGAGGGGAGTTTGGACTAAGCTTCTGGGCAATTCTATGGGATGAATCTGTCCTGGAGTCATTTCTATAAGGGCATATAGGTGAGAAGAACACCCAGGTAGTCTTGTAACCCCTACAGCTCTTTGCAGAATGCAGAGAGCAAAGTACATTGATTTGGGACAAAACAATACCTAACTGGTCTTAAAGACCTTTTCCAATTCTGAAAGTGTTTCTAGATAAGTCACGCCTTGTTTGCAGAGAATGAAATGAGTACGAACCATCTTTTTTATCTGAAGATCCCAAATGCCCTTAACATGGATGTCTCATGAGCTCATTCACAACCAGCTCTCTTCAAACTCCCTCTCTCGTGGTCATGTTCCAAGTCCTGAAGACTTTTTGAAGTAAAGCCTAAAACCAAAGTTAACTTTGGCAAAATTAGCTACTATTCTTATTCTCACTCTCAAAAGCAGTTGAATTTTAAAAAATCAGCCCACAAACACAATGAGCATAGGAGAATTTGTATAAGTGCTCAGAGTTCACCAAACAGAGATCATGAAGCTCCAGTAGAAGTTCTGGGCAATACAAATTACCGTCAATACTGAATTCAGCCATGGCAAGGATATCCATGTGCATGAGGATGGATTTGTGTCTTCAGAACACAAATAGTTCTATAATTCCCACATGCTCAGCTTCAGTCCACAGGGAATTTTTAAAGGAGAAAGGTTGAATTTTGTGGGAAAATTCTTATTTGGTGTTGAGCTAAAAAGCACTAAGGGAACTTCTGAAATACAAATGCTACAATCGTTTTCTGAAGAATTAGGCATGATTTTCCTAACACTCTCCAGAAAGCATTATTGTTTAGAGAAGAAATGTGTAGATATTTGAGATGAACAAGCTAAATTTCAAGAATCAGCAATAGACCCATAACGAAAACCTAGTCCCATTGTTGGTTACAGATATAAATACTGCACATTCAGTTTCAGATGTGTATTCCTGAAACACATTAATTCACTGTTTTGGTAATCATCATTTAAACAGTGTAAAACAGTTATCAGGCTGTAAAGCTTAATTCTTTTGATTACTGTTTTCTTACCTGTTAGCAGCCAATTTGTTTGAGATGAACCCTCCTGGAATTTGTGTCACAATGTAACCCCAGAAAAAAGAGCCATGAATGAGTCCCACCGTCTCTGGATCCCAGTTGAATTGGGCTTTCTGTAAAGGAAACAAAAAATGCTGTAAGATGAAGCACTCATTGTAAGACAACCACTGTTTGGAAGTCACACAGAAGTCATCCCATCCTCCTAATCAAGGCAGCCTCTTCATGTTGGCTGGTTAGTGTTCCTGAGCTTGAAATCCCCCAATTAAGACAAAAGGATATCAGATTCTCATGTCATATTACTGCTTTTGCTCTTAGCTTTCTGTCAGGTGGATAGGAGGGGGAAAGGTTTCAGCTAGAAGGCAGCTAACGCTGGACCTTCATCTTTGCCGGTTTGTCACTGCTTCCCCATGGGCTGCTTAGTCCTGAAACCTTTGTTTCCAAGCCTGCTCAGTGTTATAGCAATGACCTGATGCTTTTCAATGGACATATCCATTTCCCTGAGATTATCAAGGTCCTTCAGGTTGATCAGCTTCCTGGTCAGATTTATCCATAGTTCTTGTCAGGGCCAAACACTGACCATCCACCATCCGCATTAAGTGGCATGGGAGCAGAAAAGGGGGGGCAGGGAGGTGTCAAGGAGGGCTAACAGCTGAAGACAAAGCAATCAAGAAATAAAACTAGGTAACACTAGCTAGCTGACTAGTTTATCTTTTATTAAAAGTGATGCCAGTTGTAGGGCTGGATGTGGATACAGAAGGCCAGCCACAGGCTGGTCATAGATGGTTCCTACCCAAAAATGTCTGCAGCCAAGAGAAATGCTTTCACCATACACCTCATCCTTGGATACCAAGCAGTTTCAATCTTCTCAAGGCTCGTCTTGAACAATTCCTGCTCTCCAATGACCCTGTCTGACATACCTTGTTCAGAAGAGGGATAGTCAAAGCCTAGGGCAAAACACAGAGGAAGTGAAGAAAAGAAAGGTAGATCCAAGGTGCCCCTCCTGCCCTCCATTCTGGGAGGTCAGACAGAACCTGACTTGGTACAAACCACTATTGTAAGGTCAGTGTCAACTTATTCTCCTTGAACCCTCGGTTTAGAACTGCTTTGGAGCTAAGAGAAAACACAATGTTTTGCTTCATTATGTTTTTTATGCAATCACACAGCAGGGAAAGGTGGCTAAGCATCATGTGAGGAAGCAGCACAGACATCTTTTAGATTCTGAATTAAAACTATTACTAACACACAACAAAAATGAAAACTAGAATGATAAACCTTAACATCTCTTTTCTCTTTATTATTTTCTGTGTGTAAAAGAAGAACCAATTTTCCCCAGCAGGTTGATTCCCCCCCCCCCCCCAATCAAGCAAACTAAAAAACAGCTCATCTTTTGACCTGCAGAGAGAAAGATGGCATTAATTAGCCAGACATTTACAGAGGGCTAAAGGATTTCCCTCACCATCAATATGCATTTTGACAAGACACCCACTTTCCTGTGCTGAGTTATATTGCTGTTTTAAATACTTAATTTTTTTACTAGTGATTTCCAGCTTAGTTTCTAGGTACTGTTAATTTCTGAAGGCAGAAACATTGTGAGACATGGAAGAAGTCCCTGTATCAGGAGGTGCTCATATCCTAACAGAATAATTTGAGATTCATGAGTGGGATTTGCCCAAGTTTCCTCAAACTACCTCTTCTGAGCTTCACAGCCTATACAGGCACGTCCTTTCTCTTGCTCCAGAGTGAAGTATAGAACCAGGAAGTCCAAGCAGGACCATGTCGCAGCACTACAAAACTACCAGGCTGCAACGAGGCTTTTACCACTGTCTCATACCAGCCCTCTCATGCCTCGGGCTGCACCACTATCAATCTCACACACAAGGTTTCAATGGTTCATCTACTGTCCGTGCTGTTTCTTCATCCTCTTCAGGCCAGTCCACCCTGCTTCTTG
>JAVJGI010000060.1:47667549-47683058 GCA_035590275.1 Ibycter americanus | reverse complement strand
AAGCCACAGCTGTACATTATCCATGTCAGCCAACCCACCGCCCCTGAAGCAAGCCCACAACTGTATATTATCAATGTAAATTAACCCTCTACAATTCCTCTACAGGACCACAGGGAGCAGGAATTAGACTAAATAAATACAGATTCAGCAGCAAGTCTAAGTAGCAGGAGCTGGTCAGAGGAGACGGCAGATGAAGAACAACTAGAATCATAGAACACCAGGTTGGAAGGGACCTCAAGGATGATGTGGTCCAAACTTTCTGGCAAAAGCATGGTCTAAACAAGACAGCCCAGTACCCTGTCCAGCTGAATCTTAAGTGTCCGGTGTTGGGGAATCCATTGCCTCCCTGGGGAGATTATTCCAATGGTTGGTTGTTCTCGTGAAAAATTTTCCTCTTGTGTCCAATCAGAATCTCCCCAGGAGTAACTGGTACCCATTACCCCTAGTCTTTTCCATGTGACTTCTTGTAAAAGGGTAGTCTCCATCTTCTTTGTAGCCACCTTTTAAATATTGGAACATGGTGATAAGGTCTCCCCTAAGCCTTCTTTTCTCAAGCCTGAACAAACCCAGTTGCCTCAGCATTTCCTCATATGGCAGACTTCCCATCCTTTGATCATCTTTGTGCCCTTTCTCTGGACCTTCTCCAGCCTGTCCACATCATTTTTGTACAGCAGGGACCAAAACCGAACAAAGTATTCCAGGTGTGGCCTGACAAGCACTGACTGGAGCAGAATGATGACTATCTCTGATGATGATGATGATGGTGATGCAACCCAGCATCCTGTTGGCTTTACCATGGCAGCACACTGATCACTCATTGTTGTCCATCAGGACCCCAGGTCCCTTTTCACAGAGCAGCTCCCCATTAGAAAACTCTTCATTCACTTTGGTAAATCTTTCTGGGGTTTATTGAGTCTGATAGGAAACACTCTGCTTGATAGCTAGGAAGGCAAGAGAAAAACACTGGAAGACTGGCCATGGCACAATGTGGAAAGGGAAGGAAGATTTATTTAATCCCCAGCCCTAGAATCATAAGCATCGTCTCTGGTCTTTGTAGATCAATAGCTCCTATGACCAAGAGTCATGCAGGCAGGCATACTTTTAACTTTGGAAATTTGCCATAGACAGTTTCTGCACTTTTCTTTACTAAAAGTTAAAACATCTGGGAGAAAGGCTGACAAATAATTGCACAGCTTTTCATTCATCTCTAGAAACATGATAGAAGACAAAAGTATCTGCCTCTTTGGGAGATGTGTTTTGTTTTAGGTAATGTGCTGACAAAAAAAGGGTACCCATAGGCGGGGGCAAGAGTCCATTCCCTGGGAGGATCTGATGATACTTTGTCCTTCTGTAGCGGCTTTTCTCCTAGATCTCAGCACATGGGGAGTCATCAGGTAAGAGTCAATATTTATGTGACTAATTCGTTAGGACAAAAATATCCAAAAATAAGTCAACAAGTAGAGCAAATGTAAAGGTTCAAGTTCATAAAGTCCATAAAGGGACTCACACTAGCAGAGCCATGTACCAAGGCAGGACTGGGGAAACTAAGTATGCATTGAACCTGCAGTTCCTTGGGTGCATTGTTACAGGTTTGTAGGCAACTGTTGTGAACCACATGCTATCTACCGCAAATTGGAAAATAGCTTGGCACCTCGCTATGAGTACCTCTAGACAGCAGTCCACATTGCCCATAACCTGTAAAAACCTGTTGCCTTATTGCCAGTGACTACTGTAAGTTCTTGAAAGTCACCTACTGATCTGAATAGAGTGCGTGCAGCACTACATACAGTAATTAGTAATTCCTTCTGTTCCTTCTGTAGCAGCATCAGAGCACGATTCCCTGAGAGACAGTAAATAGTAAAAGCTTCTGCTACAGCAACAAAATCTGTCTGCAACTGAACGGCCGGGGACCTGATAGACATGCAAGCCAATTCAGTTCTCATTTCTGCTACTTACAACCTTTACGACATTGCAAATCCTCAGATCTAACATATTTTTAATGTGAATTTAACACCTAAATAGGAATTAAGCACCTACACATCTATGTGAATTGAGACTCCCGTGTTTCTCTGCCTCAGTTTTTGATCGATGTATACATATGTATACTCAGTACTTTGATATGTCTCACTTTGATGATTTTGCAATGGGGTCTGCTCAGAACAGTGAAAGGAAGATATTTTCTTACCTGCAGCTCTGGTTTTCCATTAATATAAATAGTGTTATTGTTCACCATTTCCACAATGGCAACACCCAGGTTGCACCTAATTCCGAAGGAGATGCAAAAGCCCAGACCGCTCATTATGGCAATGATGTAGCGCTTGGGCAGCCCGCAGCAGTAGCAGTCACACGGTGCTGGCTTGTGGGTGCTTGCCTGCACGGGCCGCCCCTCTTCCGTCAGCTCAATGTGATCCTCCTCTATGTTGGTGCCATCGATTTTCCTAAATGGATGAAGAAAGAGAAAATGAAAATGCCTTATTGTCTCAGTAAAATTTTCTGCAATGTAGATGGGCAGTTACATGCTCCAGTCAGCTGCTAAATCATCTCCGTGCAAGGCATTTGTCTCTTCGTGATATGATGAGTTAATGCTGGGCAGGCTTTGAAAGGTTGGCATAGACTACATGTTTTCACGAGTGACCTCTGGAGTTCATAAATCTGAGCCACCTAGCTGGACAGCTAGCTGGAAAAATGTTCACAGGCTATTCATGAACATAACTGTGAGGGTAAATTGAGCTCTGTTGTGATAAATTCTGCTGGCTGTTAGGAAAAAAAATAAAATATATATATATATAAAAATTAAGCATAATTTCTAATTAGATCCACTAAGCAGAGCTGGTAGGAGGTTTCAAGAAAAGGGTAAATACAGCACAAAACATGGTTTTGCTCAGCCCAAAACTCCCTATGAATTTGTTTTCACCTGTGAAACAAAAATCAGGGCTATACTGAAAAGGAGAAAAGGCTCTGGCATCAGAGCCCCTGTTTAAGATGTAATAGGGCCAGGGCCAGACTTTCTCTGCCTGAAGGGATTTGAGGCCACGTCCCCTCTTCTCTGAAACATCCTCTCACCACAAGGTCATTGCAAAGTGAACCCCTGCAACTCCTATTGTTGAATGTGTTGCCCTTTGTATAAAATACTTAATATTAAATGAGAACCAAAGGAAGACAGCGACTTTCTGGGCTGATGATTCACCGCTCCTCAGCAGTGAAGGCTGGGATCAAATTTGGTGTGGCAGTGCAGTGTGGCCGGGAGGAACCGAGCGAGGTGTCAGGGATGCGGGCTCTCCCATTTACTCAGGATAGGAGCGAATGCTGCCCAGCCGTTTCAGCCTGCAAGAGGTTGCCCAGCTAACACAGGAGTGCAGCTCCTCTGGCTTTGTGTATCCAGCCCTTCCTTTTCCTACAAGCACTCCAGCTCAGAGATACATATTAAACAAAATGGCACTCCCATGTAATCTGGAATTGCATGATAGTGCAATTAAAAATTAATATGGTCTCCCAGTCTGATTATGCCTATTAACATGCCGTGGTGCAGGATCAGGGAATGTCTGGTAGAAAAGGCGAGGTGAGAAAGAGCTGAATACACATCCCTGGACTGCAGCTAAATACTCCCTTTCCTAACATTAACTTCCCATGCATTTGTTTTAAGTGCCGAATACGGGGTTTCTGACATGCTGAAATGCTTAGCTGTGAATGTACAACTAGCCCACTGAATACATGAGCTTCAGGTTAAGTGTTTACTAAGGGAAGCCTTGATCAGCAGCTACATTACGAAGCCTTTCAGTTTTGGCATTGCTCTGAAGCAGTAAACTCAGGATCCAGCTCCTTTTATGTCTGCCGTGGAGTTACTCTCAGTACTGTGAAAACGTTAACAGTTACTTGATCTGAAGGAAGCCCAGCTTGCCATGTAAAATGATGAAATTATTTCATTCACTCTTTTCTGATAAGGAGTAGCTTATATCCTTCTTCCACATCTGGCTGAGTGTATTTGAAATCTAATGCACTTTGATTTTCCATATACAAATCAGCTATAAAGAAGTGTTGACAGAGCATACATGGAAGAACTACACCTGGGTGATCTACATAGTAGCTGGTTGGGTCTTTTGGGAGAATACTGCTGGTTTAATCACAGCTTTCTCCAGTTGCTCTAAGTCTAATGTACTACCCATAGTCTAATAGATAGTACTCTACACTAAAGGTCTTGCAAATATAGGTGGTAAGTATGGCTTCCTGGGGTGCTTCCTGTGGACTTAATTTATCTTTCCAATACGAAGTTTTGCTTAAAAATATCAGCATTTCTAGGCTTTAGGGCTATAGGCTAACCGATGCATCATTTCCTGTATTATTCTTGTTTACATAATATCATAAAACCATTACTCCAGCCTTAGTCTTAGCAAAAAGAGAAAAAGCATGTTACAGTCCATCATCTGACATTTCCAAGAAACACTAGAATCAGAGTGTTTTGGGCCAGAAGGGAACTCCTGGGATTATTTGACATAATCCCCTACTCAAAGCAGTGCTGACTGCAAGGTTAGATCATGAGCTCATCGTCAGGCTGGAGGGAAGACTTTGCATCAAAGCTAGTAGCGCAGGACATGTGGTATCGTATCGCTGTGGTGTTATTGAAGGTGATTGAGATCTTATGATTCACTGGCAGGGAAACAGCATTTGTTAGTGAAATGAGAGCACCAAGAGTAATGCAGTCAAATACTTTAAAGAGGAGACACCATATATTCCATATAGGTAGGTGTAAACTGAATAAAATATCAAAAATAAAGGCCTCAGGAAGTGAAAAGACAATTGAATAATTATTTTTTAGAACTGCTGTCATCTCAAAAGTGTTATTAACAAACCAAAAGAAGTAATTTAATTGTCTTCCTCTAAAATAATCTAAGATATTGATTGAATTAAATCAAAGCACTCTTTGTCAAATTTTTGTACCTTCACCAGGCTCTCTATTTATAAGAGAGACATTACACTTTAATTGGTGCATTATGTTGGCAGCTGGCCAAGATTAGACACATCATGCAAAGCCAAAACATCTGTTGCGATCTGGAAATTTTTAGTGGGCTGTCAATTCAGACAGGCATGAAAATATCCTTCTGCTCCATACTCACTGTAAAAAGCAGTGCGCCAGGACTAGCACTATGGCCAATGTTGCCTCTGCGAAGAAATTAATTGTTTTGCTATTGTATTCAACTAGTCATTAATGAAAAAATGTTGAGCACTGATCCATGACCCCAAATCCACACAAGTACATTTCATGCCTCCAAAGCTTAATGTTAACCCCTCTGTAGAAGATTTGTCTTGGAGAAATCTATTTTGCAATAGCAGTCCAAAAACGGAGCCAGGATGAAGCACTAGCAGAGCAGATATTAACAGGGACAGTGTCTGACCAAGCCTTTCGGCTTTATTTTATTGAACATGTATATAATGAAGATATGGCAACTCCATGAAAAGATGAGAAATACATCTTCCAATTGATCCATATATTCTAGTAGTGCCACTGAAAATTTGCACTTGTACACCAATGATTTAGAAGAATACTGCTTCAGAGCCAGTGCGCTCTAATTATCTGACTCATGGAGGAGAGCATTTTGCTGCATGGGAAATGTTTAGTCCTTACATCAACCTGTTTCCTTTTTTTCAGCAAACACACAGCACTTGGCAAGTAAGAAGAGCTAAGCTATGTGAAGATATCTGCATCCATGTTCTGTGCCCCAATGTCATAATAACAGTATAAAAAATTTCTCTTCTTTGTTGAATGACTGCTGTGGCATATACAGAATTTTGGAAGAATGAAATAAATTTTAAAAATTCCTATCAGTAATTAGTAAAATCCCTTTCTGTATTTATGGGATTTTAGCACAGGAGTTAGTTATTTCTACAAATTATAAAGTAGGTGGACTAGAATAATACCATTTCATCTCATTTGATTAAAAACACATAGATACTACAATAACAGGCAAATGTGAATACTTGACATGTGTTAAAACACATTCTAGAGTGACTTTTACCAGATATTACAGTCTTTCACAGGCAGCTGCAGCACAACCACACTCGATTTTCAAATCTCACACCTACAAATCCAGCATCAGTCATCACATGCAACAATTACTGATGATCCTGGCATAACTTCAGAAACCTACACACTGACTTTTGAAAAACATCATTTATCGGAAAGCGGATACAATCTTCTGAGATGTAGTTAGCTCTCTAGGGATTTGCACAAGTGACAATTTTCCATACCAAATCCTGAAATTGATGCTTTGGTACAAAACCCCAGCATAGACAGGGATTTGTAAGTCGCTCAGTGCATGGGATCTCTCTGGCTGGTTTCTGCATGGTATTTGCCTGAAACTCACATCGTGTCTCAAAAATACACACCATGGGACTGCAAATTTTTGCAGGGCAGCCTCGCAGTTTCTCCTCAGCCTCAGTGCACCGGAGGAATGCCCCTTGGGTGCCACAGTGCAGCGCTGCGCATGTGTATTGTGCCCTTGCACTAACACCATTGCACAGGGTGCCTCACACAGCTCACAAACCAGCTGAGTCTGGACACGGGTTCACAGTGCTGCGTGGGCTGTGGTGCGCTAAACTCTCTGTGCTTGTGCACAAAGGAAAAATTTGAGAGGACTAAGTCTATGATCCAGTACAGGCAGAGGAGCCTTGTCCAATGCAAGGGTATATCACTCAGCTTCAAGGTGCAAGTTTTTAGCAGTTTAGACTGCCTAATTCATCAAGGGATATCTGCAGCAGCCAGAGCTACATCTACCAGAGCCCAGACTACATACAGCGGCTCTGTGACATGGCCCGTACGACTTTTCACATTGTGATATTATGGAGTTGTAAACCCACTTAGTCACATCCCACTTCGTCAGTAAGGCAGCGGTTGCTGTTAGCTGGTCCAAGATGCCTGAAATCCTGAGAGTAGACAGAGCCTGAGATTTTACTTGAATTTCATGAATTCATGTATTCACAAAGTTCATGATTTTTTCTTACACTAAGTAGCGAAACTGTTTGTGACTGCCAAAAAGCTCTGCAGGAAAACTTTTTTTTCTGGGAAGCATAAGGTTTGCAGAGCCCCAGCTGTGACACCCATTCACCCAAGCCTTGAATCCTCTAAATTTTTTGCTGTTGTTGCTGCCCCACTGTATTAATCAAGAACAAACCCAATTTTGCATCAAAAACTATTTTGTACAAAACATCTAAAACATCTTCTAAGATCTCACAAATGAAACTACTGGCAACAGCCTAAAGAAAGGAGACACCTCTGGGGTCTCGCCAGTTCAGTCTGCCTTGCCTCCCTTCCAGGATCGAGCCATCCTAAAGTAACCTCCTGTGGGCAGACCCTCGTTTTGCAGCACTCACAAAATAACTTGAGGTTGCCTGTGAGGAGGCAGTAAGTTGCTTTATGGTGCTTTAGCAGCTGAACTTGTCTGTGGACAATCGCTATGGAGCAGCCGGTATCTGACAGTTGGTCTTGCCAGACACTGGCTTCTGGATCTGCTCTGTTGTTTGCAAGAGAGAGGAAACGTGTAGGAAGGCACACACTCGTCATATTTACCAAAGCTAAAAAGTATTTTTCTACCCACTTTGCTAGTTTTGATCCCACATCAACACATGGCAGTCAGTGAAATCACAGATGGAGACCTAATCAAGAATGCATATTAATATAATTAATCACCTATTGAATGTGAGAAGATAAACCAAATTCTTTGCTGATTTACACCAAATTAAAACCAATTGGGTTGATGAAGAACAAAATCGAGGTTGCAGCTGACATGAACACGTATGTATCACCATGTAAAACCAGACGCGTATGCTCCCATTTGTAGGCTAAGCCGTAAAGAATGAAGTTGGAGTTAAAACCACACACACTTCATTCCTTACAGAAACCTTCAAATATGATAAGAGTCCGCTCAACTTGCAGCAATTCTTACTTAGATCTGACTGCAGGGATAGTAAAAAAACTTTGTTGTTTGGACTGTTTCCTCCACTGGCTAGTACATCAAAGAAAGGCACTGGCATACATATGTTTAAAACAGAAAATAAGTCCAGCACACTTTCCTGTATCTCAACTCAGATTTGGTTTCCTTTGATTCAGTAGCAATGTTGCTGAAGTTGGATGCTGGTACTATCAACTGTGTAGGAAGAAGCCCGACACCCTTGATACAGGGCACAAGAGGAATCTGGATAATTTAAAGTTTGCATACCATTTCCACATAGCAAACCCAGTGTACTGCCGCATCAGAAACTCACGGAATACAAACCCTAGAAGTGTTTGGTCAAATTGGCCAGCAGAGCCCACAGCAAAGAGAATTTATGATTGAAAAAATAACTTAACTTGATGTGTTAAAAAAACCCCTGAATCCCTGGAATTACTGTAGAGTATCGTAAAAGTAAAAAAAGCAAAATGTCAGACTTCACCTATAACACTGTAAATGAAGAAAAGTTAACTTGAAACTGTGTGGAAAACAGATAATCTGTTCACATGGTATAAAAATAGTGTGACTGACAATCTAACAGTGCATATTAGTTACTTCTTTAGAAGTGTATGTGCTTATTTTCTTGCATATACATGCTGTAGTATAATACATATAAATTATCATACATTTTCTTGTGATCAAAGGCATGTTTAGATGTGCCAAGAGCTATATCTCGATTCAAAATAGCATTTCCAAAAGAAGATAAAGGGATAGATATGAAAGCAAATACAATTCTGTCACTAAAAATACATTCATTTAAAATGTTGGCCTGATCCATACAAAGATTTAACACACTTAACATCAAGCATGCAAGAAATGCCACTGAACCCTCTGGCTCTCATCTATTGATTACACAAATAAATTTTGTCAGTGGCCATTACTAATAGAAATAACCTTCCATTTAAATAAGAAATCTCTTTCCCTTTATGAAACTGGTGATTTGTTATATTATATTTTCATTTATAAAATAATAAAAATATTTCAATTTGTTGTTTCATAAACTGTTGATTAAGATAAAAATCTTTAATCTTTTTTCTCTTTTTTTATAGCAAACAGCTGCTTTTTTTCTCTTTGTAATTTGTTAGTCTCAGTAAACACACACATAGATATCCCTACTTAATACATTTTCTTTTACTGATTTGGAACAAGTTTTTCAGAAAAGCCCCTGTAATGTAGGATTGTTAAGTCTAATTTCAAGAGGCATCATTTTGGGAGTGTTAATTCCCATTAAATCATCAGTTTTTCTCGTGCAAGCTAAACCACAGAATTATTCCCATTTAATTATTTAAAAGTTTTTTAATTAAAACACTTTTTCATGCTCTTTGTAATATTAGAACGCTATTTTATAACTCATTTTCACTTTTTTTTTTGTTTAATATAAATATTCTATCATCTATAGTCACATGCTGTTGTAACAGTGCTCCTTTTACAACCTCTGTCTTGCAGCAAGGTATCTCTCACTATCTGAACTCAGCAATTTTGCAACTCTCAGTTCTGTTTTATGTTTATACATTTTTCTATACTTCATTTCTCTTTAATAAATTGAACCAATGGACCTGTCTGGGAATGTTCTGTTGGATTTTACCTTCTCAGATTCCCCAGTGAGTCACTAATGGTGTTCTTCACCTCTTCCTTTCCTTGGTTAAAAAATCTTTCCTTCAGTGAACTGAACCCTTTGAAAGGCATTTTGTCTTTCTTCCTCAGTAAATTCCTTATGTTAACGAGCATTTGCTTCTGCTGTCATATTTCCTGACGCCAGTCTCAGGAGCCTCTGCCAGTCCCCTCGGTGACCTCCGCAATAACAACCAGTTGCTCAAGAAAGGAGCGTGGAAGAGAAAAAAAATAAAAATCAAAACAGATCTTCCAAAGCCAGAAAGTCAGTCGGGAAGAGCTCTGGAGCAAAACCCCCTCAGAAGCTCTCAGGGACTCGGCGGTGCACTTGCAGCAGCTCTGCCGTGCATCTGTGCAGGGTCGGGTACCAGTCGGGGGCAGCTAGTCCGGAGGCTGCAGCTGGCAGCCTGGAGGTGCTGCCGAGGGCCGGTGTCCCTGGGCAGGACGCGGCTGCCTGCTCCACAGGCAAACCTCAGGCTGGCTTGCTGGGGCTCATCCTCAGTACCTCCCTCCCTCCCTCCCTCCCCTGCCTCTTTCACACCGAGATCCTGTGCAAGGTGGTGCTATAGTAACGGACACAATACCTGTCCTCAAGCCACTCCAGTTCATTAATAGGACCTCATCTATGGCAAGGGCAAGAAGTTTATTAAACATTTATGAATCCTTTCTGCAGGGAGGGAATTGGTGCAAGCTACACTTCACATACACTGTGTACCCCTCGCCAAGATGAGCACCCCTACCCCAACACACCTGCTGGTTTGAACCCAAAGCCACCTTCCCCAGCATGGTCATTTATTATTGATGTTCCTGGGCCCTTGGGCAGACAGAGGCAGAGGTGCGTTGGTGCAACGCTGTTTGAACAAGCAATGAAAGACCAGCTACGAATTAAACGCATTGCATTTTTGAAACACAAAGTAGCTGAAAGAGGTGAACAAGTCCAAATCAGTGAGACTTCATGATGACAATATGCTTTTCCTAGCATGGCAGGAAGTATTTAGTGAAAATACTTGTGGAAATAGAGCCCACCAGTACACTCATCAAGCCTGCATGTTGGCTGGAGTCAGATGAAGAAATTCTGCTTTTGGTAAGGCCTCTGTTACTGGATTTGGGTTATGGACAACAAGGAAAAGAAAAAGAAGCCCCATTTCATTTGGCTTTGGGCTCCTGTCAGCCCTTCGCTGTTCCCTGGGTGGAGGGGAATGCAGAGACCTTCCAGGTTGTTAGAAAAATGGAGAGCTTTGCATTTGCCACATTCCCCTTACTCTTCCAAGGAAAGTTAAATTAAGAGCCTGGCAGTGCCATCAAGCCACCAGCAGAAGAACTGGTTTCCCCTGGAAGCCCCTGGCTGCAAGTTGCCATGTGAAAGGCAGGTGGACAGGCAGCTGCCCCCCCCCCAGGAACACTGGCCCCCACTGCCACCAGCCGCCTGGTGGCCCTGAGCAAGCTGCTGCAGCTCTGCTCCCTCCCTCCTGCCCTATACCTGGCCTTATCCTTCCAATAAGGATACGCAGTGGCCATGTTTTTCCCTCTAACTCCTGTACCCAGACTCAACAGAGAGAGAGAAAGAGAAAGTGAGAAAGTTATTTGTCCAAAGAAACAAGCCATGTGAGTTGTTTCTACCTGCAGACTCCTCATTTGGGTGTTTGAACCAAGTGAGTAGGGTGGAGTGGCTGGGCCAAAGCAGGGCAAGGGCTACCTGCCCTTCCATTCCTCCCCTGGCTTCTTGCATGGGCCACCAGTCTCTGGGCTTTAGATATCTCCATAATACTAATACCAAATGTCTGGATTGTCCCAGCTCCACTATGAGGAAGGGAATATTGGAAAAAACACCTCCTCATGGTTAGGTGAGGCAGACAGGCAGCCTGCACTGAAATCCTTTATTCCTAGTATAAACACAGAGAGGGGGGAGAGAAGAGAAAAAGCAGTACTTTGGAGCTGAGGAAGTTTTGCTTGACTGGAGTCTCTGTTGTTCCAGAACCGGTTAGTTTCTTTCTTCTCTGAATAATTCATGTGCTGTAGGACCGCGTTGGAAATCTCCAGGCTCAGCGCAGCTAACTGGCACATTTGTCCTAGCAGACAGTCCCCTCATAGCAAGCAGTAAGAGCAACTGGGGCAGTGGGGCCGGCCAGCTCCCAGCACTACCTGCCCGGGTGCCTGTAGCAGGGCTTCTCTGGGTGTATTTCTGTCTGGCTGGGTTGAACAGCAACCGCTCTCACCACCAGCTCAAGGAGTGCCTGGTAAACCCGCCCTGCAGCACGTCTTGCTACGCTGGGAGCAGCTGCACCTCATCGTCCTCACACTGCTCAGGCTTGAATCTGTCCATCTCCACAGCTGAGCAAGAGGAAGAAATTCCTCCTGATTCCTCCCTCCAGATCCCTGGCCCACCGGGCATGCTGACAGCTCGGGCACCAAGGTCACCGCTATGAAACGGAGCACAGGCTCAACACAACCACATGCATTAAAACAGGGTCTCCAATTTTCAGAGGGCACACAGAAAATGAACCCTAGCAGGCTAACTGCCAGATGTCAGAGGTATGTATGTTTTTAGGGGTATATACATGTAGAAGTATATAATTAAATTGTCTTCCATTTAAACAAACATATTTGCTAGCATTTGGGATAGTTTCCTGAATGCTCTTAAGGCAGCTGAACACTTGAAACCATGTAATAACCCAGCTCCAAACTGGAAATGGTGCAAATTCCAGCGCACAGATTTCACCTTGGAAGACTGAGGCTCAGGTTGGAAAGCGGTGCTCACAACCCGAGCTATCTCCCAGCAGCTGTGGACCAGAGGTTTTTAGTCTGCCCTTCTTTCTGGACTTCTGGTCCTACTTCAGTCAAAGAGAGCACAGAGGAGACACAAGAAAGGAGCTTATGCTCAAAATTTAGTGCTTTGTTCACTTACCAACACATTCCTTAGCATTTAGCACGGAAGTCTTAGATCTGTCCTCGGTGCATTTGGGAATGCTTCCAGCAGCTCCCAGATACGCCCTGGCTGTCACCTGGCAGGGTTCGTTCCCCTCGCAGACAGAAGGGCTCTCCTTAGCAATATTGCCCACCTCACCACTAGCAGAACTGTACATTTCTCACAGCAGGTTTCACCTCTCCCTCCTTTTTACTCTTTGCAATCCTTCCACTGCCTGCAGCGCTGCAGCAGTAGCCCCTTTTGAAATTCAATGACCCTTTCCCTAAGGCTTAAAGAAAGGATGTTACTCTTGCTTTCCTGCAGGGAGGCTGCTCGGCAGGAGCAGCACTCCTCCAATTCCTCCTCCCCAGGTTCACAGAGCAGTAAAATGCCCAGACTCCAAAATGCTGCTGCAGAGTGTCACAGCAGCTTTGCAGTGCTCTGCTCCTGTTGGGGCACCACCCAATTCCCCGCAAGGATATGCTGGATAAGGCCATGGCAATCCCTATGCAACTAATCCCAGCACACATTTTGGAGCATCAGCTGAGGAAATCTCTTCTCATTGACAAGACCTAACATGATAGCTCTTATGGATGCAGCTGTCACTGTTCCTACTTTTTTCTTCCCGGTTTTAAACCTATGCCTGAATTTTCTTTTGCAGAAATTAAATTGCCCCACTGTGGTTCTCCTTCTGATGTTTCAGACCTCAAAACATTTTGTATTATGCCATATCATTGTAAGTCTGCTGCTTGCAAACTGGAATTTAAGCCCAAGACACAGCATGATTTAGGCCTGCGCTTGCAAAGAAATATTTTGCAAAATTAAAACTAATTGTAGCCCATACAACTTGTAGCTACTGCTGAAACTACAGACTTATATCCCCAAAGACTCCTAGTAAGGCTGTATTAAAACTGTATTTTAGAGGCAATATGGGCATAAACCCAGCATGCAGACAGGCACTGCTGTGGGCTGCTGGTACACTATCATTACCTCAGGTGCTCAAGAGTAAAATGAGTTGTAAGAAAACTTGGAAACTGGCCAAGTGCATATAGAGGATGTGCCATTCTAACAATAGCTGTGCCTTGCAGACATGGGGCTAGATTTGGAATTGCAGCACCCCTTGAGAAAAATAAGCATGGAAACATCAGATCTACAATAAACATAACTCTCACCTGGAAGAATAGTTTCTACAGGTGCAAGTAAACGTACACCTAGAGGCTATCTAATTTGTTACAGTTATTTCTTTTGTTGAAAAGCCAGGAAATGCCATCTTCTTGCTACTCCTGCTGTTGATTCCTCAAAATCACTTGTGTTTTTGTTGTGAAAATGTCTTTGCCACATTTAAAGGGAGAATTTTGCTACTGGTTTCACTGCTGACTGGGTAGCATACACATTTCATGTGCAGGTGTCATTTAGTGTGCCTCTCAACTACAATTCCTGATACAGCCTTGCAAGCAGCCACTTCTGCCAATGTTTGTAAAACATACAATTTTGAACTCCTTACAAATAGTTAATGATCATAGTCATTCACACCCTGAAACTAACATCCTGCGAAAGCCAATTTAACCTTTTTGTGTCTCTGCTGAATTAACATAAAGATGCTTTACTTCCTGCTGTTCAGTCAGCCTTAACAATAACCAAAGGCTGCTGGGGTCCTCCAGTGGAAACACGGGCAAGTGCAAACTGTTGCCTCAGCCTGAGCAATCAAGGTCAGACCAGAATAACTGTGTTAATTTTTAATCCGTTTCTTTTCAGTTCAAGGTCATGTGATCACATCCCTGGTGCTTGTGAGCTGCCTGTTGGAGCACAGTTTGCTCTTGTTATTCCTTTGGAGGAACTTTACTTTGGTAAAGTGAGTTAATTATCTGTGGCTCTGGGCTTCCCAGGCGAGTGTGTATTTTAGCTCTTATCAAGAGCTCAAAGGCTGGAAAATCCTGGGTGCCCTGGCTCCCTAACTTAAGATTTCTTAGAATTAAATTGAATTTAAACATTTCAATATTTCAAAATTAAGTCTCTTTGGATGTTTTAAATACCTCCTTTTTCTTCCAAATGGAACAAATTAATGAAGCAGGAGTGATGAATACTGCCTTCATCTGCACATAGACATTACGACTAGTAGATTGATGTCTACAGCAGTGTGAATTTGACAATGCTTTTCCCATGGACAAGACCTTGCTAAAGTTCTCTGGTAAATTTCATAGAATCACAGAATCATTTAGGTTGTAAAACACCTTTAAGATCATTGAGTCCAACCATTAACCTAGCACTGCCGAGTCCACCACTAAACCATGTCCCTAAGAGCCACATCTACACATCTTCAAAATACCTTCAGGGATGGTGACTCAACCACTTCCCTGAGCAGCCTGCTCCAGTGCTTACAAACCCTTTCAATGAAGAAATTTTTCCATATATCCCATCTAAACCTCCCCTGGCACAACATGAGGCTGTTTCCTCTTGCCCTGTCACTTTTTACTTGAGAGAAGACACCAACACCCAACTCACTGCAACCTCCTCCCAGGGAGCTGTAGAGAGCAATAAGGTTTCCCCTGAGCCTCCTTTTCTCCAGGCTAAACAACACCAGCTCCTTCAGCTGCTCCTATTAGGACTCATTTTCTAGACCCTTCACCAGCTTCACTGCCCTACTCTGGACACGTTCCAGCACCTCAATGTCTTTCTTGGAGTGAGGGGCCCAAAACTGGACACGCTATTTCAGATGCAGCCTCACCAGGCTGAGTACAGGGGGGTGGATCCCTTCCCTAGTCCTGCTGGCCACACTGTTTCTGATACAAGCCAGGATGCTGTTGGCCGCCTTAGCCACCTGGGCACACTGCTGGCTCATATTCAGCTGGTCACCAACCAGCATTCCCAGGTCCTTTTCCCCCAGGCAGCTTTTCAGCCGCTCTGCCCCCAGTCTGTAGCGTTGCGTGGGGTTGCTGCGACCCAGGTGCAGGACCTGGAACTCAGCCTTGTTGAACTTCATACAACTGGCCCCGGCCCATCAGTCCAGCCTG
>JAVJGI010000060.1:47618211-47667206 GCA_035590275.1 Ibycter americanus | reverse complement strand
TTCACAGCCTTCTCCTCCTCCACTAAGCAGGTCACCTTGTCATGGAAGGAGATCAGGTTTGTCAAGCAGGACCTGCCTTTCATAAACCCATGCTGATTGGGACTGATCACTTGGTTGTCCTGTATGTGCTGTGTGATGGCACTTAAGATGATCCATTCCATAATCCTTCCCAGCACTGAGGTCAGACTGATAGGCCTGTAGTGCCTCGATCTTCCTTCAGCCCTTTTTGTAGATGGGCATCACATTTGCTAACTTCCAGTCAACTGGAGCCTCTCCGATTAGCCAGGCCTGCTGATAAACGATTGAAAGTGGCTCAGTGAGCACTTCTGCCAAGTGGCAGATTTGTCCCCATAGACTTGTGTGTGTCTAGGTGGTGTAGCAGGTTGCTAACCATTTCCCCTTGGATTATGGGCGCTTCATTCTCCTTCATTCTGCTCCCCATCCCTTTCTTCCAGCACAGGGGGCTGGGTACCCAGAGAATAACTGGTCTTTTAAATACTGGGGCAAAGGTGGCATTAAGTTCCTCAGCCTTTTCCTCATCCTGTGTCACTGTTTCTCCCCACATCCTCTTTTTGTTTCTAATCTATTTATAGAAACATTTTTAATTGTCTTTTACAGCAGTAGCCAGATTAAGTTCTAGTTGGGCTTTGGCCCTTCTAATTTTCTCCCTGCATAACCTCACAGCTTCCTTATAGTCCTCCAGACTTCCCTGCCCCTTCTTCCAAAGGTCATAAACTCTCCTTTTTTTATTGAGTTCCAACCAAAGCTCTCTGTTCAGTCAGACCGATCCTCTTCCCTGCTGGCTCATCTTTTGGCACATGTGGATGGCCTGCTCCTACACCTGTAAGATTTCCTTCTTGAAGAATGTCCTGCCTTCCTGGACTCCTGCGCCCTTCAGGACTGCCTCCTAAGGGACTCTCTCAACCAGTCTCCTAAACAGGCCAGAGTCTGCCCTCCCAAAGTCCAAGGCAGCAGTTCTGCTGACCCCCCTCCTCACTCCTCTGAGAATCAAAAACTCTATCATTTTGTGACTGCTATGCCCAAGACGGCCTCCAGCCATCACACCACCCACAAGTCCTTCTCAGTTCACAAACAGGCCCAGTGGGGCACCTTCCCTACTCCAGGAACCTCCTAGACTGTTTCCTCTCTGCTGTATTATATTTCCAGCAGACATCTGCTAAATTGAAGACCCCCCCCCATGAGAACAAGGGCTAGCAATGATGAGACTCTCCCAGCTGCTTACAGAATATTTCACCTGCCTCTTCATCCTGGTTGGGCTTCCAACAGACTTCCACCATGATATCTGCCTTGTTGGCCTTCCCTCTGATTCTTGCCCATAAACACTCAACCCTATCACCACCATCATTAGGCTCTGGACAATCACAGCACAGTCCCTCACACACAGGGCTAACCCACCACCTCTCCTTTGCCTGTCCCTTCTGAAGAGTTTATAGCCATCCATTGCAGAACTCGTTATGCGAGTCATCCCACCATGTTTCTGTGATGGCAACTATGTCATCATTTTCCTGCTGTGCAACAGCTTCCAGCTGCTCCTGTTTGTTGCCCATGCTGTGTGCATTGATTGCTGCAGATGCACTTCACTTGGGCTACTGATCCCGCCACTTTTTGGTGGGAGAAGTCCTAGTTCCTACATGACCATTCTCAGGCACTCCCACGGTTTCTAACATATCAATAACCCTTGTGTCCTTGATGCCGCATGGATCTCCATCACCTACTCCACTGAGATGACAGACCAAAGGACCTTGCTAACACACTGTTCATCAAACATTGGCATGTTGCCCCCAGGCTTACCTCTAGTGAGCCTGGTTTTATCCCTTTCTCACTTCAAATCTAGTTTAAAATTCTTTCAATGAGCCCTGCTAACTCTTGTGCAAAGATCCTTTTCCCCCTTTGAGATGGGTGTACCCCATCTGTTGCCAGCAGGCCTGGTATCTTGGTATCTTGTCAAGTGTGTGCTACCCTACTGCCATTTTACATTACATGTAGCCACTTAAGATCCTAGAAATTTTTACATCTGTGAAAAGGGTTGTAATCAGCTCAAAAGTTAAGAGGGGACACAGAGGAAGAGACAAGATGATCCCATATGTTTTGTTTCAATAGGACACAAAGCTAACATCACATTTGGGGCCCCAAGAAATCACAAGATTATAGCTCAGGGAGTATGAGAGTTCATCTCTAAATGGGTTTATTTTACCTTCTTCTTTTCTGAAGTTTCAGAGAGCATTAAAGTCACTCAAAGCTGAAATTGTCAATTCATCTCAGGAAGCAAAGCATTAAATAAGGCAAATAAAAATCCTCTAGTAGGAGACAAGAGTTGTAATACTGCACTTCTCCTGGAACAGAGGCACAGCACATGGGGAACAAAAACACTCATGTGATACTTGCCCATGGTCAGCTTCTTCAGGGAAGGGGACTGCAACAGCCTTAGCTTTCTCCTGAAACCAATTCTTTCTGAAGAAAAAATGTCAGCCATGGATTTCACATGACAGTCACTTTCATCCATTATATTTCCAACAGAAATCACATCTGTAGATACAGTAAATAAAAGAAACAAGAAAAGAAGGGTCCAGACACCACAAAAAGAACAAACATTTAGATGTGTTGTAGAAGTGGCCATATAAAGATCAGTGTGAGTGAAGATCATTTCATTCACCATGTAACTGAGTATCAATCAACCAGAGTTAATACTGAGTGATAACACTTTTCAAATCCAAACCTTACCATGGTACCTGCTTGCCGAAGCCTGTGTCAGCCTCATGCTCCCTGGAAACATGGGATTATCAGCATTAGGGTATGAGTTCAGGATTCAGACGTTGAGATCTGGGTTCCCAGGTGAGTTTCCATATTACTTTCTCAAAGGACTTTCTTTCAGCACTTCGCACATGCAAAGGTCCACTCAGAAGACAAGCATATTTTATCAGTAGACGTGGAACTTTGGGGTGAAACCGTTTCTCCCTTTGTATTTGTATAGTGCTTGGTATACTGGAGACCCTATTTCTATTGGCATCTGTAAAAGTCATTGTAACATTACATAAAAGAAGGATACTATAGGAATTCAGTCTTTAAGAGCTACAGTACCTGATGTGAGATAAAAGGGGTGACCAGGGATCCCATGTTATACAAGCATTTGGATTAAATTATCAAAATGGTCCTTCGGGATTTGAAATCTATGGCTTTCCAACATCTGCACTTTTCCTCCATAAACAAAGATGGCTTCAAAGACTTCAGGATTCTGATTTTTATTTTACCATATGTGAGAACTGAGTCCTTTCCTGCTGTGTCAAAATACTTTGTGCTGAGTCAAGCCAAATCAAATTTTCAGATGCTATGTTTGTTTCCCTGATGTCTGTGGCAAAACCAGCATTAATTTCAAATGGTTAAAAACATTCATCTTTAGTTTCTAGTTTCTGCTTCCTGATCAGATAGCCAATAGGAAAGAACTGGATCACAGTTGAACAAGAAATAAAAATAGAGGCTCCTGGGATGCTAACAACAAATAAAATAATGGAAATAAGAATTGTTATAGTTTTTCTTACTGGAAACTGCAAATTAAGTGGTAATTTCTTACACTTTACAGAGTAAGGAGGAGGGCTTTTAAAACAGTGCTGTGTGGAAATTACTATGTGTAGTATATCTGTTTCCCCACAAAGAAAAGGACACAGCTTCTATACCATCGCTCTAACTACTACAGATATATTTAATGATGATTTCTGTGAATAGAGGAATACACTTTGTTATTTAAAAATAGGTCCTTTTTTACTTTCACAAAGCAGTATATGGAAAGCCTCATAGCTGGATAAGAACATTTCTGTGTTTGCAATTTATTTGAAAGTTCCTTGGGTTATAGTGACACCTTATGGCAGTTTTATTATATTTTACAGTTTGACTTGAAAGTTAAGATCTCTTACAGCCTTTCACAGCCTGTCACTATCAGCAAGGAACTACTTCGATGTTTTTAGACATCTTTTTGTTATAAGTTACTCAAAAGATCATTCAATCTCTTCAAATTTCTGGTTTCCCTTTCGCCCTTACTAAGAAAATACATTTTAAAGGGGAATAGTCTTTGGCATTGACTTCTCTCCATGTTTAACAGATATTCTATGCCAGGTAGTACCTGTGTGACATGCCATTCAAAACCACCTGTGGTGATACCCAGCTTCTGAATACAGTCTCTTACTGGACTGATTCACTAAATTATAGCATGCATTTCATTGTGTTCCTCTAATCCCAGATCTGAACTCTTTAAAAAGAAAACATGATGATAGAAGTTAATGAAAAAATTCTTTCCTTTTAAATACTGTTGAAAACCAAACCTGTGGGATATGTCAGTATGTAGCCAAACTAGCTACCACGTGAAGACCAGAACTGGTAAAACCTGCCTTCCTGGGGCTCTCCCTTACACGAATTTTCTAGTGTCTAACAGAAGCTATCTCACTCTATGCCCCTTCCCTCACTTGAAGTGCAAAGCTGGTCCCTCTAATGAGCCCATGATTTTCATAAAACTTAGATGAATTCCTTACCTTTAGTATTTTAATCACACTCTCATCAAAAAAGGGTTGAAAGTGAGCAATAGGCCCAAAGCTGCAAAGGGCTGAGGGAATGAAGGAGGATGACTAAGAAGTCACATGAATTCTAAAACCAGCTGAAAATCCACACATGCTACAATTTCCTTGGAAGGGGGAGTTGTTTTTACACTGAACTGCACTTAGGGCTTATCTGTACTAGAATAAAATAAGCTCCAGAATACCTTTATGTAGCCCCTTCTCACTAAAAAAAACATATTATGGCATATACAGAGACACAGTTTAAAATGGCAAGTCATTTTTTTTGTTTCATTGAGTAAAATAAGTCTGTTTAAAATAATGTCACCTCTTACAACCTATAAATTAAAAAATTAAAAAAACACCTGGTTTTGCCAAACTTTTAAAGATATTCATATTGCTACGCTAGCTGAAATCACTGGCTAAGCACCTAGCAACATCTACAGGGTTTTTCGAGAGTAGGAATCAGTTCTATTTCCATTTAAAAACACTATTTTTTCAAAGTTAAGAAACTGAGCAACACCAAAGCAGCAAAACCTTCTCTTCCCTTACAACACATGCATAAAAAAGAACTAACGAAGAATGCAATTCATCAACTGCAGCATCTTGAAGGACATGGTGACCAGTAACGCACAGTTCAGGACAGTGCTTGTAATTAGTAATACTTCTGTTGAAATAAATTTGTTTTTAAACACACAGGTTTAATATAGTTCCTTTTTCATTAATCTAATCTCTGTGTAGTTTTATATACTGAATATTTTACCTACCTTTCACCAGAAAAATCGTCTGCTACAGCAAAACAGGGGAAAAAAATAAGTAATTTGTTCAACTTCCTAATCACAGTCATTCAATCTAACAAAGTAGTCATTTCCAATGAAAAGAAACACACAGAAATTAAACATTCCAGTAAGTGTATTACAGCTAAATTACACCTGAGCTGAGGCAGCTGCCCAGCAGCAGCAGCAGCTGTCAGGACCAGCTAAGCTCCTTCACAAGGCTGTACTCTCTGCACAGGCAACTTAGGAATTTGAACAGAGGGTGTGGACCGGGGTTGGAGGCTGGCAGGGAAGACACTATCTCAAAGAAAACAGGTCCACATCTACAGGGCCGGCACTGGGTATTCTGGCAGAGGGCAGTTTCCACTCTCCTTTCTTCTTTTTTCGTCAGTCATTCCCTGAAATCTGCCTCTGAACAGTTGCTGTATCATTCTGGGATATGGATTTAATAATCCTCAGGATCACTTACCTGCAGCTGCTTTTAACATTTCTCCTTCAGTCTTACACTGCCCATGGAACAGGTAGCAAAGGAAACAGATGCCTACTCACCAGCCACCTCCATCACACAGTCTGGCAGCTTGCCAGAGCTGAACCACCAAGCAGCGATGCAGAGCCGCAGGTTAGGTTCCCTCCTCCAGCCCCTAATGGCAAAGCAACAATCCAGCTGAAGAGCAACAGCCACAAAATTCAGGTTGCCACAGTCTTAAACTCAGCATTCTCTTACCAAGTACCACCAGAAAAAAAGACACCTGTCAGAGCCCTCTGATTTTTGTTACCCTTCCACGATTTTACACAGCTGTGCAGTGCCTGCAGGAATTAATGTAGGAAAGAAAATCAAAGAGAGAGGAGCTGCAAGAGATGGCTGCACCAGAAAGGGCCTGAAAAATCATCAGGAACAGAATCCTAAGAAATATTCTGATGAAAGAAGTGCTATACATGGGATTGCGCTCACTTAAGCTGGCAATTATGTGAAGAGGCCTCCACTTATTTAATATCTCCAACCTGCAGAAAATCAAGGCTTTGTACTATCTATGTCATGAAAAGAACAAGGAAGCACCTCCTACCCAGCAGCCAGTTAATGATCTGATTAGCTTAAGTAGTAGTTATAGTGCTTGTTTAGTCAGAGCTTCAGCTGTATGGTTCTGGTTTGCAAAATGTGGCAGTAATTATAACACAAAGGTGGTATTTCACTGCAAATCTTCTTCTTGTAATGGTTGTCAATCAGTAAAAATCAAGCAAGGAATTCTTCAGAAAACATAGAGCATATATGCACAATCAAAATACCAAAAACTCAACTAATTTTACAGTTTTCTGCTTGCCAAATAATAAAAAAGATTAATCAATAAATTAATCCTGTATGGGCCAACAATGAAAATACGTTAGTACATTATATTGAAATCACTCAGATTGCAGAAATAGCATTTAGCATCTATCAAGTCAGAAATCCACACCAAAAACTACTTCTCTTGCCAGTTTTACACAACAAATCAAGGCTTTGACCACAGCTGGCATCAAAATTATATGTAGTGTATTCCAAATATTTTAAAGTATATTTAATTTTTTACATATTTTTTTTCTATATTGTAACCAAGTAAACCCAGGCTTTGTAGCATAAGGCTTTTTGGGGAAAGGTTACAGTTAAAGTTCCTGTTTAACAACAAAAGTATGAAAATGACATTTTAGTGTAATTTTAATCTTCCTAATTCTCCTGCTCTGATTTTGTAAGCTACAATTGCTGTAAAATACAGTTTTTTAATAAATTCCTTAAAATCAACCAATAAATAAATAAATAAATTTAAAAAAATATCTATCTGGTGCCATGTTAGGATAGATTCTTTAGATAAAATTTATTGCTCTAGTTACCAGTGTATCCCATTACTTTGTTAGCATTTTTGCTTATTTGTACTTATTTGAAGTCACTTCTGTGACATCAGCTAAGCACATATTCACAGCTTTTGTGCCATAGGTAAGTGTTTACTTTATCAGCATGGCAGAGGCAGAAATCTGTTTTCTAGTTTTTGGGTTCTCTTTTCTAATTTTTTTAGTTCTTTTCTCTACTATTTGGTTTTTCTGTTCAGAAAGTAAGCCAGTTATTCTTCCTTGTAGTATCTGGTTCTTAAGACAGCTGCTGGAAAGCAAGCTCTTCAAAGTTGTTTTCGTTTACTCTTACAAACCATAGCCTGAAGCTAGCGTTAAGGAGATGCAGAGACAGACGGAACAAATGCCGCCTGTGTAGTATCTTCAACTCCCAACACCAAACCCCTTGGTTTTCAGGTCAAAGACAACAATGTTTTCATTGATGTAGTTTCAAATGCTGCTTCTGCTTTGATTATTCTTGATTTGAAAGGCTAATTATTGCAGAACAGTATAAAACCTAGTCTTTTGAATGTTGTGCAAAAGGTGATGTATTTTAAGAAATCCCATTAAAAAAGGCCAAATAACAATTAAGGTACAAGCAAAAAGCCTGACCAAAAACCCCTTCAAAAATTGGTAAGTAGATATAGGCAGGCCATTAAATCATTAAATCTCTATCATTTCTATGTTGCTCCACATCCATGACTGCCTTAATGTGCAGCAAGAAAATGCAGTTGAGCCATAACAATGTATTTCACAGCCAGGTGTCCTCCAAAGGAAAAAATGAAAAAAATTTTTTTTATAGTTAACTGGTTTAAAAGTTTATAGTTAACTCTAAAATTCATGCCTAAAACACTTAATAAATTATTTTGGAGCTTGAGCAGTATTTATTTAGCAGCTCTTGGGTTTGTGCATAGGTAGGAGTTTATTTTTGAATTCCTGGTTTATAATTTGGGGGTAAGTTTGGCACTCGGAATCTACCTTGTGACCCTAAGAGCCAGTTTTCCAATCTACTGAGCAACTGCCATGGTCTTCAGCTGGTAACATGAGTGCAGGGAGCTTCTGAGATGCAGGACAAAGTGCATTTGTGTCTGGCAACAGGAAGAGAACATCAAATGAACCATTTCTCTGTGCATAACCCCTCACAAACAGCCCATTTCCTACACCTACTGAGCTGCATTACTCGCAACTGCAAACTTGGTAACATAACACAGTTCTACAAACACCAACATAAAAAGGATCAACCTAAAGCTCTGGTGTACCACATACCTAAAGGAGGGACTAGAGGTACTTAAGTGATGAAGCAGAGACAATTAGCTGCTAGTATTGAAGTATTTCAGGCAAAGAACAATCAACTGCAAAGATCTCCAGCTTTTCCCATTTCAAGTCTTAGGTTATCTGAATTAATGAAAGAGTTTCTGAAATTGTCAATTTTAAGCCACAACAAACCAACACAGAACACCTGGATTTCAGCACTTGAGACTTTCCTGCTTAAGGAACAGGTGACAATTATGGATCCTACCAAACTCCAGAAACAGAAGGGACAAAGAGAACATCACCATAGTAAAGAACGTTCAAGTCAGATCAGGACTGACTGCGATCTGCTAAGCAACTTGAGGCAGGCATTTTCTCAGCAGGGTACCATCAAGTATGTCTCCACCTTAATGAGAGTTCCCTCTCTTCTACTATTGACTGAAAGCTGGCATATAACAAGGCTGTATTCCCTTGATGGATACAGCTGGGGGAAGAATGGGGATGCCGTCATCCTCAGCAAATGAAAATGAAGAGGGAATTGGAGCCACTTGATGCTACCTTTCCATTTCCACCTAATCCACTTCTTTCTTCTTTTACTCTCTCCTCCCATACCATCTCTAGCCAACAATTCTGCTTCTAAGCAGATCAGATCTCAGGTGTCTCATACTTGATCGATTTATACCATACAAAAAGCAAAGAACTAGCTTCCTTCAGAGTGCTGCAAACTCTAAGCCTGACAAAGCAGTATCTTGAAACCCAGGTTTAGAGAAAGCGCTGGTCTCTGGGTAAACAAGCAGTGAAAATGCAAACTGAGATCCCTATGTGGCATCAGAGCCCCAGATTCTGACATGGGCTTAGTGTGCTTTCAGAAAAAGTAAATGCTCTTTTTAGGGACATCTAGTGCATCATTTTTTCCCCAGGACTTTTATTCTTTGCATGAAGGGAATACTTGATCATATTTTACATATGTCTGGACAGCAACCACTGTAAGAAATGAACTCAAAATTACATGGGATAAAATGTATTTCAGACAAAATACACAGTGCTAAAACTTTTCTACATAAGTTACTCTTAGTTACTTTTATGGAAATGTTAAATAAAAAGATCTTCCAACATGAAAATATGAAAAGTTCATTTATTTCCATAGGCAATCTCATTCAGAGTACAAAGTGATATGAATTTCTCGAAACTGTTACTGTACCTTTTACATATTTTTTAAGTAACTGATCTAAAAGTTGATACAAGAATAGATTTGTTTTTGAAGAGCTGTCCAATAAACCGGATACACACTAATGCCATGCTATGACAGTTCTATTTATGAATCACAGCTGACACTACAGTAACATCACTCTATAGATCTTATGAGAATCTGAATGTTTTACAATAAAACATAAAACTGCCACTAGTACAGAGACTGTACGGTTAGACAAATAGACAAGTATTAAATACTTTGCACAAGGCCTGAGTTCACTATAACACATTTTGATTTACAACTTCATCTCAGAAATCTGTACAGCAGTTAGAATTGTTTCAGAGAACTTAAAGACAATACAACTTCAGGGGTTTATTTGTTCTGTTGATAGAAGTGTGAGGCCTGGAAGGCAAGAGGATTTGGTGTATGAATCCAAGGTTTTACTGCCTTGTGTAATTTCCTTGTAAAGCGGTAAAAAACCTAATGGAAAGTAAGGTACAAGGCAGGACCTCATTTGAAAATCAGCTAACTCAACTGAAATTCTCCAGATAGGTTTCCTCACAGCTATTTCAGAGTAAAAGTTCACAATGAGTCTATAAAATGCAGCATATCTCTTAACAAAGAACAAAAAAGCATCACATATACAACAGGGTATTTTTTCTGTACTCCCCCTCCCTGTATTTCTTTCATTGGAAATGGCACAAATACGTGATATCCCACCCACCCCCAATAAAAAACTCCTAATCAATAAACAAAGCTCACTCTAAAGTCCAAAAAACCTCACCTGCAATGAGAGATCCAGTGTTCATAACCTTCTGGTTTAAAAACTTTCCTTTTCTGCTCATGTCACGTAGATGTAGGCAGACTAAGCATGTAAATTTATAATGGATAACAAAAGTATCATGTAATTCTTAGCCTGTATGGAAGCCTTGTGGAATTTGATTCAAATCTTACTTAATCTTTGCTCTTTTGGTGCAATTGAACTGAAAAATCTAAAATCCTGTAATCTATACACACACTCACTTACCTATCTAGAGATACAGATAACATCGTAACAGGGGTTATAATACAAAAATTAACACACATTTTTCTTACTTTAAAAGGCCATCGGGGTATTTGTTAAAGTTTCATATAAATGTGAAACAGGTGTTGCTAAAAAGACAACTCAACAGAAAAGGAAAGTTTTAAATAATAAGGCTTGAAATGTTGTGCACCTATACATCAAAAAATTCAGCCTTTTACTCGGGGTATGCAGCATCTTTCTGAAAGGCCACAACTTTCCCACATTTCTAATTCACATCACCATGGAGAGAGGAAGACACAGTATCTTCATTAAAACAAACCACGGCATTCCACCTACGTTCCCCATACAATTTCTCTTCCCATCTCCCAGATAATTGGTGGAATCCTTTACCTTTCAACAGACTCCTCTGGTACTCCTGTCCTGCATAAGCAGATTCCACAGGCTGTTCCGTGCCTTATTCACAACACTTGTGTGATGGAAAGGAACAGCAAATCTGCTCCCTCCTCCACCCTTGAAATGACAGTAGTGCCATTTCATTCCCTATTTCTCTCAAACCAAATGGAATCAACAGGTCTAATATGGAAAATGCTGCTGTCTTGGTGCAGTCACGTTCCTTTAGCATACACAAGAGCAGTCAAAGCATAACTGATGCTTATACTTAAGATGTGCAGCTATTTCCACTTCTTTTCTCCTTTTGTAGTAAACACAATATATAAAAATCAATTAAAGAATAGGAACTTACTCCCTTCTCTTTACCTCTCCTTTAGTAACAAATGTAAAGTAAACCAGGTGGGCTGGGCAGTTCAGCCCAGGCCCTGTTCTAATTTCCACAGCAGAATGAAGAGCTGCTTACAGTGGTTGCACAGAGTGGAGACTGTCAGGTGATGATATAACCTGCCAGGCTTCCCCTTTTCTTCCTTTAAATTAGGTTGAATACAAAGGGCAGAAATTGTGTGTAATTTACAGTATTGTTCAAGCTATTGTAAAAAGAACTTATTTTATATCAGGTTACTTCTTCAGTAACAGAAATTGCAATTTCTTAATCAGATACCAATTTCAAATCTGCGTTCTCCATTTTGTTTTGCATTAGGGCTAGACAGTCCCTCTGCTTCAGGCCAAGCTAGATGTTAACACTGCTTTCCATCCAAGACCAGAAACAGAAGGCAGCTGGAATGCTCACTTTTGTAACAGCATCCCTTCCTTTTACTCTTTCCCAAACAACAACTTGGATGCAAAGTACAACTGTTGTTCTCAAACAATAGTATACGCTCTGGCCATAACATGAGTCTTCCAGCCTCTTGCAGGGCCTCAGAATGATGACTTGTAAGTGGAGAGATCAACTGGACAAGGCTTCCTAAAGAAAAACTACTGTAGCAGGAGCCAAGTGGCACATGGCCTTGGTAACTTACCTCTTGCAACTCCTCCTTCCTTTAAGTTAAGAAGAAATAATCAGAGAACGTCACAAACACCCTGTTTCCTGACACATGAAGCAGGAAGCATTGACAAGGAAGAGGGATTCAACCCTCTCATTTTACCTTAAGTTATTTTTGCTTTTCTATTTTTAAATAACTGGAAAATTTTGTTGCAACTTTCATAAGCACTCTTTTCAGTTTTCTTTGTTGTTATTCCTCTATTCTGGTCATTCTAAAAATTTCAGCAATCAAAATTATGTTCTCAAATATAAATAGGAAAAAAAATCATATTACTTGAGCCAGATAAAGATCTTACTCCATCACATTACCACTGCATAGAAGAGCCTCTCTTAATTTCAACTAGTAGGATTTTTTTTACTTTGTTCTTACTAAATGCATTATATTATCAGATAGCCCATGCCAAAAGCACATACTCCAAACCCCACAGTTTAGGAGGTCTAGTATATAAAATCAGATCAATTTTTTTCCACTTAATTCTCCCTCCAATAGGTTAAATTAAAATCCAGTTCTGAAAAGTCCCCAGTCCAGGGGGGCCAATGACTGAAACTCCAGATCAGGACACTGACATTTAAGACTGCCTTCACCATGAATATATTAATTTAATACATTGTAGAGTCCTAAAATATGTTATTTTTAATATAAACTTATTTTTCAAATAATTTAGAGGAATACAGATTCAAGTAATTCTTCAAAGGCTTGCCTTAAGTAACCCTAACGAAACGCAGCTTTCAAAAGTTCACATAAGACATTAGTGTGATTGAGAGTATAGAGTACTAGTAACTGTAAATGAACTTAAATAGTTTAACAGTTCTAGTACTGTACTTAAGTGTACACAGATATCTTAAACATAACCTACAATGCTTACCATGAATATTAATAGCACATAAGCATCACAATGTGTTAGGTATTGTTTTATAAACCACAATTTCACTGGTCCCAGGTATTTTAAAATGGTAGGACTAAGGCAGCAGCTATAATACATAAACAATTCTTCAAGAAATATGCTTAATGCTATTACCGCTTAGAACTGTGGAAATATAACAAAATACAAGTCACATTTACAGCATAAGGCCCTTTGGTTTCTTAAGCAGCAAATGAAAGAACAATTTCTTCAGTGAAAGGCTTTGAAAAATAAAGCATGTAGGCTTTCCATAAAAAAAGGTAACTAGTTCTTTCCTTTCCAAAATAGCCAGCTATAGTCTTCAAAATATTATGTAAGAAAGCTCCTGAAATTCCTAGGAAAGAAAAAGTTAAAACCAACAGTAGTAGTATCTGAGAGCAGAGATTCTATCATGGGCAAGCTGAACATACACCTTCCAGGAAGTAGGAGAAACTACTGTTTGGATTTCCGGAGAGCTTTATTAAATTTGGAGTAATACAATAAAAAGGATCTGAAATACCTGTGTATTTACCATATATTCTAGAGCTTACAAATCCATATTTGAGAACTCGCTTCACACTAATTTATCCTTCATAAGGACCAGAATTAAAACAAAATTCAAATGAAACAGTTTAGTCAAGGCAATTTATGGCAGTCTGCTTTTTCACACAACTACGTGCAACTTGTATGAGGCAATCCTTTTCTATCTTCTCAATGGAGCCAAAAACTATGAAGTAATTCAAGATATTTCTGTGTAACTAAACAGTGTGTGATTAGTTACACAGAATTGTTTAGTTACACAGTTGGGGCAGTCAATGTGAATTTTACAGAAAATATTCTTTTTAGGAGGTTCCATAACTACTCATATTCTTTTTTCCACACCTGTTAGATAGATACTGTTAGAAGCAGTATCAAATTAGCCGAAACGCTGGAATATATAATAAATGTGATCAAGTCACCACATGTATTTTAAAATCTTAAGTGGTATGTTGCTTTTTCTATGGGGCTGGTAACAAGGATCTGGCATTATAGAAGAGGTTGTAAAACCAGCATGACCATTGGAGCAGTGTTCTTACTCTGACCAAAACTTGCACAAAATTTTAAAACAATTTCTTATGCCTCCTGAATCTTGTTCTAGTTACTGTCACATTGATGATAATTTTCTTATAAAAGAAGAAAGTAAAATTATTTTCTCTTCTGAGCCCCTTACACACTTACCAGTTAGAGATCTTTCTATGTAACATGGCTATCAAAATTTTTGAGGGCAAAATGACAGTTTGCACCAAATTCAGGCAACACAAATCATCAATAAGAAGTTAGCAGACACTGAAAGGACTGGGCTGCAAGGTTGAATTCACTAGCATTACCCCCTAAGAATTTTTGACGAACTTAAGAAACAAAATTTTGTAGGAAATTTCATAGGAGTTGTTTGATCACACTTCTGAATAATTCTGAAATACTTAACTTGTTCCTTTTCAACTGAATATATGCATCCTACCTTCAGCGCTCTGATGTTCGGTAAAGAGACAGGAAATCTTTAGCATGTAAGATGACTTTGCACTTAATGCAATTCCACTGCAGTACCAGGTGAATGCAATATCAGTCTTTTTTCCAGTGCAAAAGTCTTCACTGCTGGGTTGAAAGTTTCCCCAAGTCATGCTTTTACTAATCAAAAAAAGATGTTAATCAGCTTACCCATGATCCAAATTTCATCAATCTTTGAAAGAAGAAAACAAAACATTTTACCCAAAAAGATCTTTTAAGTCATTACTAGCTGAGCTGCTGTTTGTCATTGTGTTTGTTGGTTGTGCAAAGTTCTGAGGAGAAAAGAAAGGATTACCCTGTATACCAAAGCCAGGCTGTCCTATCATGTTCATCTGAGGCCCCAAGGCTGAACTGCTTGCATTTGGGGACCCTTGTGGGGGTACAAACTGATTAACCCACTGGCTTGACTTCTGTTGAGCCAACTGTTTCATGCTAACTTTGGGTTTTTGAGGACCGAAAAGGTTATCTAAAGGAGACATATCTGGGGGTCTGTTTTGTTGTGTCAGTGGACAGACTGCAGATGCAGCATTCATAGGACTGTAATTTGGCATACTGGCAGTTGGTACAATGTTCATCTTGGTTGTTCCTGTTGCACTTGGACCACTGAAGAAATTCTGAGTGGTGGGACCAGCTCCCATACTGAATCCAGCAGTCTGAAAACCCATATTAGTATTTAGTCCGTTTGTTATATTTCTCTTTGTGTTGTCAACAGCTGATGAAAATCCCATTCCAACACCCATAGAAGGGACTGAAGAGAAGCTGTTTGAAGATGCAACTTTAGCTTTGTTGACAGAATGGCTAGTCAAAGACGACATGTTATCTATCAAGGTATCTGTCAAGTCTCTTGTCTGCAAAATACATAAAATGCAGTTAAATACTTTTTCTGTACAAACACTCTAGCAACAGTCTTTATCATTGTTCCTGCAGAAGTGGCATTCATTTTTCATAAACTGGAATTTACTGCATGGAACTGGACATGAAATGTAATTATACACAAAAGAAATAGGTTATTTTTGTTCTTTGCTACCTAGAACTGATTGCTATACGACTTTGACAACTCAGACTATACATGAAGTACTACTATAACCACTTGCTTACATACCCATTCCTATGCCCCCAGCCCTTTACATATTTAGTTAATAAACTCTTCAGAGCAAACCCTTTTCCGATATGTGTTCTTCCCTTCTTCCAGAATAATGGCCTTCCAATAATAATACTTTTGAAAACTCCTGAAATTTAAAAAGTGGGAAATATTGCTAATGATACAAATGGAAGGCAGACAAAAATTTATTTTAGATTTCCCACCTGTGCTATCATACCACTAGTGAAAACAAAGGTCACTCACAGGAGGAAAAAAAAGTGCTAAATGCATATAGCACTTGAACAGAAAAAGCATCACAGCTCCAATGTTCTTTCTCACCTGCTTCACGGGAGGTGTAATTGCAGTTGCTTGTGGTTTAAGAGGTTGCTGACTTTTCAGTTTCTGTGCCTGTTCTTGTTCTTTAGCTAACTTCTGCTTCTCTTCAAGTGTAAGTGATGCCTTTAAAAGGGAAAGTACTGATACTAAGTTGCACAGAATGGTTATTCTTACATTGATATTTTTATTTCATACATAGCCCTGTCATTTCAATAATATGTGGTAGAACAATACATATTATTTATACAAAACAGAAACTGGATAAGCACAAAATCTATTATAATATTAATCATATTGCTAAAAAGTACTTAAAACAAATAAATACAATATTAGAAGTAGCAGAATGAGAAATATGGGCAGATCTTAAATAAAGAGGTATCGCAACAAAATCATTTTAGCGTATTGTTCTTAATGTTGGGCATAAGAAAAAGTGTTCTTCACAGTTTCTGGTTTTATATGGTTACCAACTGGCACTTGATACAGAACTGCAACCGACCATGGAGTTGGAAAGGGAATTTTATTTTAAGATTGCTTAAGAGGCTTTTCAGCATTTAAACTCTACTTTTTTTAATGATGAAAGATAAAATCATAAAATCATTCCCCCTTAGCCTAAAACTGGTGAGAGGGTTCAGATAACTAGAAATGGAAATGGTAAAATGTAGAGATCCTGGGGAGTCATTTACATAATTAGTATCATGAAAAGAATTTTACAATAGTTTATGCTTATGTTTAATATTCTGTCATGTCATGCTTTTTCTTTGCTTCTTGTATTTATCCACATACTTGCTGTTCATTTTCACTTTAACTTTGAATTGTATAGTAAATGTTAAGTCTGTTACTACATGAAATTCTACATTTTATCTTCATCTCTGTAATTTTATCATACAGTTGCCTATTTCAATTTTCCTATCTAAATCCACTGCTGAAGTTTCAGTTTCATTGAAATCTGTAATTAAGGAGAAAGAAAATGACCAAAAATTTATAATCCTAATTGCTGCCTACTTTGTACAAAGCTATTTTCAAGGAAAGGCTTTCACAGAAATTCAAGGATATGATTTGAACATTTTTCAATGGACCTTCGTACGTGATTATGTACGGTGCTGTGCTATACAAAAGCAGTTAGTTTTTCTTTTAAAGCTTTAAATATGGTAAATATGTTCACATACTCTTTTTATGCAACTGTATCAGCCTTGTATTAGACACATGGATGTAACAGAATCCCAAAACAAAGTAAAACACACCTTTTTCTGTTTTGATGACATCTCATTCTCTTTACTATCAGATCCACTAGTTAGAAGATCAGTTCCACTAGTATTAAATACCTTGTCAATCTGTTTAAGTTCAAAGAAAGAAAACGTAGTTATTTGAAATGCTGTAATTTAAGGTTACATAAATATTGACTAAGTAATTTTAAATTTCAGATTTCTGTATGTAAGTAATGCAATAAAATACTGTCACTTACCTGATTACTTGTACTACTAGATCTTGCCTCTTCAGACACACTCATTTGGTTAGCTATATCCAAAGATCTATATCGTGCAGAGTTTAAATATTATAAAAAGATAACTTTGCAGTCACATCCACAACACTAATTCAGCAATGCAGATTATTTTTCTGCATTTAAACAATACCAAAAAATCACATTATGAAAGCACTGCCATTTTTATAGAATGCCTGTAGGAGACTGGAAAATTATAATATTCTAAATTGTAAAGGTTTCCCAATGATCATTTCACATGGTCTTAGTTCCTCCTTTTGAACAAGGTGACACAGACTTTAGGTAGCCCAATTTAATTTGTCTCAGAAATATCACCTTGTATCAGACTCCATAAAACAGCCCTCAACATCGTCAAACATCACAGCCTTCTAAAAGGCTGCAATGTTTGTGTTTCTCCAGTATGGTTTATTTCTCAGCAATTACAGAAAAAGCAACTTAACATATAGAAAGCAAGACAAACTGTGCTAGTGGAGCCCAGTATGAAGTTTTATGTTTAATGAATTAAAAATTACTGACTTAAAAGAATAAAATGTGACTGAACTGTATAAAAGTAAAAGATTTTACTCTATAAAGCCACTAATATCACAATATTATTATCATTCTAGGACTAATAAATCTTCTGACAACTGTGCTCATCTGAGGAAATTCTTGACTGCTGAACTAAGAATTACCTAGATTTTTTTTATTGTTATGGCTAGAGTTTTCTCACATTTGCTAAAAAATTAACTGACATTTATCTCTGCTCACTTGTTCCTTATCTAATACAAAAATAAACACTTACTTCTGTTGCTCTTGCATGACATGAAGTTGCTCAAGTTTTGTTTTATGCTCTGCCTCTAATCTATTAAGCATATCTTTTATCACACAAATAAAAGAATTGAACTGAAAAAGAAATATACAAGAGGTTTGGATTTTGCAATGATGGAATTCAGACACATGTAACTTAAAGGTAATACCTCAAAGAACTTACAATATACAATGTCAGATAAACTGCCGATTTTAAAATAATTTATAATCCACCTTCAATAACTTGCATTAGATACCCAAATACAAGAAGAGTGTATACTGAAACAGTGAAAAATACATATCACTAAAGAAAAACAAAAAGTGGGGCAATGCAGGCAAAAAACCCACGAAGATGAATATTACCAGATTCATTTAAAAAACCAAAAACCTATTAGGTATTCCATTTCCTAATATTTCATAGCAACATGATTGCAATTCTACATTACCTGCAACATTTACAAACAAAGGGAAGAAACATTAAGATTGTACTTTAGCTTTTAATTTGAATTGTAATTGTGTTAGTAGCTAACTGCTTTTGCAGGATATTTGGAAGGTGATAGTATTCATTTTGAAACTTTATACTAGTTCAGTTAAATCTACTGAAAAATAACAAGCGTTAAACACGCAAATACAGTAATACTGGAAGGTTTTTTGTTTTGTTTGTTTTTATAACAGACATACAGCAATGTATGGATTTTTCTCTGATAACAGTTTAAATCTATTCTCTGCCAATTATGAAGTAAAAGCATACAAAACAGTCATTTTCCTACCTGATTGAGGTTAAGATTGTTCTCAATACTAAGAGGAATCAGATGGGGTAACACTTTTCCTGCAAGTTGTTCTTTGGTAATTCCCAACTTCTTATGAGTAAATGTACATTTGTAAATACCTGGCACACAACATCAAAATAGCAAAAATTGTTTAGTAAACAATGTGAACAAACTCCCAGTAGCATGCTCACATATGTATTGATCATCTGAATGTACACTGGCACTGTGTGCAATAAGGGACAAACACGATCAAGAGAATCATAAAAGCTAAGTACTCATCCATGACACAAACATATTACAGTAAGAGGCTTTGCTACAGTTCAGAACAAGCGGAGGTCCAAAGTAACACTTAGCAGCTATGAAACCTGGTGTTAGTCAATGTATTGCTCTGGTCAGTGATCTGAGAATATGCATCTTTGAACAGACCACGAGCAACTGAGTTACCACAAACTGACAAACTGCCACTGAGAAACTAAGCTGCGTTAACTAAGGGTGTGTTCTCTCCTGGCACATTGAAGTGGCTAGGATTAACTATCACACTGCTCTCTGACTGCATTTTACAAAGACTCTTACCTAGAAGTCTGGGTCTGTCTTACACATAGGATCAGAAATCATGCATAGCCTTTATCTGTTCTAAAGTCACTGAAAAAGAATACTGACAGGCATGAGGGTTCCACTGTTAAGCCTACAAGTTCTATAGCATTTCTAACAGGAAGGTTCCTCTGCTGAAATAGTTCACCTCTGGTGGCAAACACTGAACGCAGTAGCATAAAGGAAAAAGAGGCTTTCCTCACTTTCGATGGTTAGTATTAGAACAGAGCTGTCAGCTGGCCAAAGAAGATACCACATACAAGATGGAAGGTATTATGATTCCAGAAAAAAGCAGAGCCTGAGTATATAGAATTGATTTCAGCCAACCATTTCCAAACTAGGGTTCACTTATCCACTGTATCCAAGTAGAATTCTGGAGTAATGCAACGAACGTAAAAGACACACTATCCCTCGTTCTCAGTCAATAAATACAAATCAAAGCTGCAAGGATTAAGGGAAACAGGCAGCTTTAGATCAGTATAGATAGATGCCTTCTTGCTGATTTTGAGCAAATCAAAATAATGCTGCCATCACGTATTATTACAGTGTTTAATGAAGGCTGTTGCTGGTACAGCTCAACTGTTACAAATGGTCTTCTGTCTACTACTTCACTGTCAGTAAGAGAAAGGGTCAGTGTCTTCCAGACTTGGCCATGCAGTCACCTCTGCTTCTTGGCAGTGGCTCTGGTCATCTGGTCTCCTTGAGCCCATTCAAGTTGTTGAAATCACACATCCTGAGTTAGGCAAGCACCTGAATGGCACTAGGAAAGCACAACTGGGAGTAAGGCCTCCCCTCCCAGAAGTAACAAGCCATTAGGGATTTTTAGCTGTTTTGTGGAACCTCACCCAGACTATGCTCCATTTCAGTGCAAAGGCAGCCATGTTTGCTTAAATGTCCAACAAAATGAGTCTAACAAAACCTGCAGTGAAGAGCAATAGATTTGTAGACAACCATTTATAGCATCTGACATGCAAGAGTGATAAGAGAAGGCAACAGTAACACCTTAAAATCTCCAGCAAGGTGCTCAGCATCTGAAAGAAGACAGATCATATATTCTTCTGAGGAAAACAGCCTGTCTGGTTGTGTGGACCATACAGACTGTGAAAGTGTCACAGCCCAAGAACTGCAATGAGGAGTCAGAACTGCATTGGGTCTTGAAGACTACAAATATATGTACTAGTGTTCAGAAGTACCAGCAATACATAAGGTAACTGAACAGGGGCATACTGAAGAACCAGAAACAGTAAGTTTTTAATAGTCATTTTAGCAATACACTACGTAAACATTATCAATGATAACACAGAAAGCTCTCAGATTTACAACATCAAAGCACAAAAGAGGAGAAAGTTGAAAGCATTAATTACCTAAAATTCCCATTAGCACTGCAGGTTCCTTGGATGGAATTTGTTGTAGAAAAGGTAAAATATCATCAAGCACAAACCATTTATCCAAGTACTCCAAAATCTTACCTAAACACACTAGCGAGTTTACCCGGACCTGTGAAGTATGATAAGAATTAAACTCTTTACCATATTTTTGCCTAAGAACAAAAAAAACCTTATAAAACTTACACTTAGAAGAAAGCAGGTGCTACTAAAACTACTATGGAACACACTTCAACATTTTCAAAGCATTATTAACAGAGTAAGTTGTTAACAACTTTAAATACTGTTAGACTAAAAATTTAAATGGTGCTTTTATATTTGTAAAAGGTAAAAAAAAAGTCTCAAGAAGAAATCAGAGCACATTGATGGGCTTTTCCTTAAAGACACACAGCAGAAAGCAAACATAATTAAAGGTAACATTTTCTGAGGACTGACAGATAAAATTATTAGGATACTTACAGCAAGAGAAGAAGTTTGCAAACATGCATTTTTAATTCTTGGAATTAATGAATTTTTCATTGATGGGTAATCTATTAAATTGGCAAACGTGGGAATTATGTTTAGGCAAAGCTCCTATAAAAAAAAAATTCCCCATAAGTTCAAAAAGAAACATGCATGTTTATTACAAAATCAGTACTAATATTACTCCAGATTAAAATTGGTTTAAAATGTCTTTTTAAGTCTTCCTTTTACAGAAATATTGAGGAAATAGTATGTTCAACTAAGCTGACAATCTATCAGACTCACGTAAAAACAGCTAGAATAATAACGCATCATGATATGTATATAGAACCTTGGAAAATGGATTTCAAAAAGAGTATTCACAAATTTATAATAAAATATTTGGACGGCAAGAATACCTTGCATTTTCACAAAACACCTTTATATAAAAAATAACTTTTATTACATCAAGCTGTCACATTTTCCTATATAAGTCAAACAAATCTGAATGAGTACTATCAACAACACTGCAGCAGCACAATGATAAGCTGAGAGATAAAAGAGCATATTCAAGATTAAACATACTTAAGCAACAGAGAAAAAAAACACACCGATTTCAGCCCAATGTCAAAAAATAAGAGACAGCAATATTAAGTATATGTTGCAAGTAAATACCTGAGAAACCAAACTACTGATGCAGAAAAAACCCTCACACCAGGTATTTAGAAACAAAAACCTTTCTCCATAATATTGCAAAGGCTTTGCAAAGGTAAATGTCACACTGGATTATCCAAATCCTTCTTTAAGAAATAATTTGTTTATCTCCCTCTCCCATTCCTGAATGCCTTTGGGTAACTAGAAGTTAATTCCCATAGAAGAATGATATTTTACAAAAAAAAAAAAAAAAGAACCTTAGAAAGGTAGAGAAAGCATAAAGAGATAAATTAAAATATAGATACTTAAAAATGTCACCCGAAGGTATATTAATATGATTTTATATGATTTTACAACAAATTAGGTCTTCCAAGGTAACTGTCAGCACACATATTCTTACCAGCAGGACCTCAGAATAAGCTACCTCTCAGTGACTGGTAAGGCGTGCATGCCCACATAGTTTCATAGTTTCTGCTGCACAGGCAGTGTAGTATAAATGCACATTCTACTCTTTGCTATGGTGGCTAGTAAGAATTTAGGATAAGAGCATTAGAACAACAGCCAAGTGGTTAGTCACTGGAAAATAAGGGAACTAAATTTTATTTTACTAAAACAAATTTTCTTTGTTAAAACATTCATCTGTTTCAACATTCAGGAATATTACACAGCTTTATAAATTTTTTTCAGGTAAACAAACATATGAGTATACAAAAAGCTGGCATATCAGCTTAAAGAAAAGAGGAAAAAAATGTTTTAAATAAAGGCTGCAATTACTATACCTGGATCTGAATTGAAGGTGCTTCCAAGGCTCTATAAACCATTGGTAAAACACTGTTCTTTATTTCATCTGGCGGAGTTTTGGTTAGAAGTAAGTCCATTTTTTGCAGGAAGATCAACAAGATCTATTAAAAGCACAATTCAGAAGTCAAAAGTTTTAACTCCGGAAACATTTAATTATAATTTAAAGTGTGTTGTATCATATCATAAAAACTTCAGAAGTTTTCTTATAACTCAGTAAATGTGATCACTTACCATGTTGCTTGCCTGAAGGCATGGAAGACAAAAAACACTTTGACATATTATTGCATTTTAAAAACGGCAAATACAAATCAAACAAAATATGCATATTCTAGACTAATCCCTCTGAAGTAAGAGATCATAATGGATAAGGAGTTCCTGTTTCTATTTACAACATGGTCTTCTTTAAAATCCACCCACAGAAAATCTTTATACACACATCACTATTGAAAAATCTAAACGGTCAAAAAACTATGGCTCAAATGCTGTCCTCAAAGCATTTGACCATACCTCCGCATATAAAAGCTGTACTCCATCTGTATCTAGAATCAAAATAGGGATACAATGAAAAGAATATTACAGCTACTATATGCACACAAAATACTTTTATTCTATTTCACATGGGAATTTTGTACTGTAAATGAAAAATCCCAAACAAAAAAAAATTCACATTAAAAAATACACATCACCTTAACCTAAAAAGCAACACTAGAATAGCATATTTACACAGTGGGATTCACCTTGCTCAGGCTTAGCCATCTAAAAGTTAGCTGCTATTCTAAATTACTCATGCAGGCTCAGTCTGCAATTGAGAGAGCTACGTAACAACTTGTGAGACTGTCTTGATAGGTCAAGACAGCTTCCTACAGGTGACACTGACTATTCATTGATATCTAGACTCCTTTTCGAAAACAGGTTAGGCTAGATTGATAAATTGTGGTGAATGCTATCACATTAATAATAAAGAGCCAAGTATTTCATAGGAGGAAGAGAGTTCAATTTTTAAGCCTAAAAATACATAGCAATCAGTGCTTGCATGTCAAATAAACAGAAGCATCAAAGTGTAGAAATACAAGCGTACCAAGACCACATTACAAGTTTCCCCTTTTCATTTGCTTTCCTTTACAGGGAAGAAAAATAAATTATTTTAAACTGTAGTTAGTGTGTTTTCTTATAGCATATTTACAAGTACCTAAACTGAATACCTACACACACGGATTCATTAATTCTATGAACATTGATTTGATGCAATATCCCCAAATTTGGGAGGATTAGGGTGAGATGGACCAAATCAGTTTTAAAATTAGATTTTATAATTATTCTTCAATAAAGAATTTTATTCATCCTAAACTTGGCTTTTTGAAACCTACATGCACTTACAACACTGTTCTCTTGTCCAGCAACCATGTAATACTGTGGCATGACAGTTTCTATGTTAGTTAAATGTATAGTTTTGGAGAAGGATCATTTGATTGGTTTTGCAAATTTGAAAAGGATGTGAATGAAACCTGTTATTTAACAACTAGAAAAGCTCCTTTAAAATAAGAACCAGATGTTTGAACATATAACAGACTGCTTTTAAGTTAAACATTGTACTACACAGTCATTTAGATTTCACAGAAGTAGTTCTGCTGTTTTCCACTGGCTTTCAATGCTTTTCAACTAAGATAACATAAAGCTGAATTGGGTTTGGTATCTCTACCTGTCTAGAATGTAGTTCACACTGTTCCAATGAACCCTTTTTATTTTTAGCTTTCTAGGGTCCTATTTGATACTTTCTACCTATTTAAATAGAAACTAAGATGTTACAGTCACAGATTCACACACACCATCTAATGAGCAGCAGCAGTGGCACTCTAAACAATAATGCTAAAGAAGTGCTTCATTTATTAATACAGAGCCCAGTACTTGTCAGGGTACACTTTGGTGTACTGAATTAGAAAATTAATTTACAGTGCATCATATGCTCTCTATGGATTGCCCTAGATATAAATTAAGGGTTCATCTACACTGGGAAGCTGTATCAGAGTAAGCTAGGATGTTAATTTACAGCTGCCCTAGTTTCAGCTGGGATAGCATTAATTTTCTTCTTAGCAGCTGGTACAGTGCTGTGTTTTGGATTGAGTATAAGAATAATGTTGATAACACATTGATGTTTTAGTTGTTGCTAAGTAGTTCTTACTCTAAATAAAGGACTTTTCCAGTTTCCCACGCTCTGCAAGTGAGCAAGTGCACAGGAAGCTGGGAGGGAGCGTAGCCAGGACAGCTGATGGGAACTAGCCAAAGGGCTAGTCCATACCATAGAACATCATGCTCGGTATATAAACTGGGGGGAGTTGGCCGGGACTGGCCAATCACTACATGGGGACTGGCTGGGCATCAGTCAGCAGGTGGTAAGCAATTGCACTGTGCATCACTTGGGTTTTTCCCCCTTTGGGTTTTATTACCCTCTCCTTCTCTATCCTTTTCATTACTATTATTATTGTTACTGTTATTGTTATTATTACTATATTTTATTTCAATTATTAAATTGCTCTTTTCTCAACCCACAAGTTTTAGTTTTTTCCCTGATTCTCCTCCCCATCCCACTGGCAAGGGGTCGGGGGGAGAGGTGTGGGGGGGAAGCGAGCAAGCGGCTGCGTGGTACCTAGCTGCCTGGGGTGAACCACGACAACAGCACACCTGTTACTTCATGCTAACTCCAATAGGACGATATGAATGAGTAGTTTAAATATTCCATTCTTATACTATAAATTCCCTCACACAAAGAGATTGTGAACACTGGATAACAATTTCTTCATACTGAATTACAGCAGCTTCCCAACTCAAGTATCCTATGAAAGCCAAGCAACAGGCCCCTCATATAAATCTAAAACATCTTGAGAGAGCATTTGGAAGAAACACTAGCACCTTCCCTGTCCACCCCTCTCCATGTGTTACAAACACACGGGAACTGCACATTGTTGCCTAGCACAAGGAGGGTCAGAACTGGAATTATGTCCTCTGGCATTCTGAACCTTTGCATTTTTTTCCTGAATTCCTGGTATATTAACTTTGAACACCTGTCCTAGATTACTTAAACTTTGCCATACTAAAAAGACCCCAGAAGTAATAGTGGAATGAGCTATCTAGTACTTTGTGTGCATTAAAAATATCAACATAAGAATTTAAGATATAGTATCTAGAAAGCTACAGAAAAGCTTAGCAAAGCTCACTCTTTATGACCCCAAGTCTGTATTTTGCTCCTCTAACTTCTCAAGAAATAAAACAGCTTTTGTGCACATTATGCTCCAGATACAACTTTGAGACAAACTTTTTGCAGTGAGGACTGTCTCACAAATCTGGTGTTAAAGGTAGAAAAACACAATGTTACCTTTTAGGATGAAACAGCACAAATAAGGTATTCACTGGCTTTCAGTTGGTTAGATGTTTAATTTTTCCAAGACAACAACAAAGCTAACATAAAGCCTCAGTATACCAAAGGTAAACAGCATTAAGTAGTTCTAATTTTCTGAGGTAGTCTCAGTTAAATAATTGTCCCCTTTCCCCCCTTCCCAGTGTGCAAGTTCTCTGATCTTGTTTTCTGAAACCCAGAAATAAAAGGTCTATTTTTTCATTCCTATGTTTATCTTGCCCCTTAAGTGCTCTGCAGAGAAATAATAGCATCCAGCAATAAAACAAGGTGAGCTAGAACAAATGCATAGCTGCCTTTTATCTGGGGAGGCACAATTCCTAACTTTGTGACAGAATTCTCAGGATTCATCATGCACATGGCATTGACAAAAGGATGCAAATGTTTTGTTCCTTTGCAGTAATGATAATGTCTTACTACTTTTACACATGTAAAAACAGAAAAAGGTGTATTTTATTTAGACAATACATTTGTCAAATAAAATGAAAAAAATGTCACAAATTCATGCACAGCCCTCAAATAAACATTATTTTATTATCAGCAATAAGGATGAGAGTGTCAAAGTTACAACTTTTCCACCTCATGATCCCAGTGTCAGCAATCTGGATACAAGAAAATAATAAAATAAAATCATAGGTTCAGCTACTGGTAGAATATATGCAAATATTGTACTGTACCACCCTTCTCAGATTGGCTAAATGAGTGATCAAATGCTTATAAATCTATCTTCTACAACCAACCAAAAGTAAGAATTGAGTGGTAAATTGTTTTCTTTTTTGCTAACCTAATCTCATCTATAAATGCAAATATTCCCTCAGAAAACCCATCTAAAAAAGCAGGGGTAGAGGCTTTGTGAATTTCCTGGAAAAAATCTATTTCGTATGAATCAAGACTGACTGCCTGGACAACTACAGGACAGGTTGGGCAATCTGTGTGAGCTGGAAAAGGGAAATAGAACAATTAGTCATTTTTCTGGAAAAAAAAACACCAAAGAGAAAAATTGTAATCTGAATATTAACATACCTGGATTGGTTCTTGCTGCTTAAAAACAGGACCAAGATCAGGCAGAATGAGCCTGATATATTCTTCTTTGGTGCATTCCTCAGCAATTAGGAGAACGTTAGGCAATACAAAGGGTACCATATCAGGATTCACAAATTCAGAAGTCAAGCAAGGCAAAATTCGCTGAATTATAACACGCTAAAAGAAAAACAAACCCAAGCATGCATCACATTGTACTGCATTGCAGTAAGTTACCATTGTGACAGCTCAACAGCTTTTGTATCAACCTGACATTGCAAAAAAGCAGACAGATAACTTTCAGTTTTGAACTCTTATTTTCACCGTATACTCTAGCTAATTCACACTGTGCTACTTTGCTTACTTTTCTCTGTTGCACTCAAAACATCTGGAGACTATAACAACTGTGAAGGTGAATAAAAACCAATTACCTGTACAGAAAATACAACCTTCAGCCACATAGATGAATTATGAAAACCTCATTCTATATGCTTTCTTACAAAAAGACCCTAGCACCCCAAAATAATAATCAGGTTTTCAGTACTCCATTACTCACTAACCAAACACATAATCCCATAAAACTCCAGGTACATTCCCTAAAGGGGATTTTGCTGACGAAATAAGTACGCAGTGGTTGTCTACTGTAGAGTCAGACATCCTTAGGTGCTTTTAAATTCAATAAAGAGAAATACACAGTTCAAGGGTACACTCCCTTGCCTCATAAAATATACTTTCATGATAGAAAAAAAAGATGATTAGGTCAGTCAGTGGCTGTCTAAAGTTAGGTGAAACACATCCCATCTATTTCCAAATTCAAAGCATCGATGATTTCTGATCAAAGGAAAAAATTACTAAATTAAAAAGAAGACAGTATTAAATATGAAGGCTGAATTTTGCACTGTGTAATTCAAAACAGAATTAAAAATAAATTTAATGCAATGGTTGAGAAGCTCAGCTATTCTATTATGTATTAAACTGTTTTTCTATTATATATGCTTTATGCCTTATATACATTAAAGAATACCACAAAAGGAAAAGGAGTCAGTCTAGACGTAGTGCCTAACACTACACAGAAGAAATCTGTAATGACAGACATTTGCTGTTCAGGTTTCTGAGCACTGCTAGCACAAGAAAGCACTTAGTCTGTTGAGGGAAGGAAGTTTTGCATCATTCAGCATTAAGGTACTGCCTTTCTATAAAAAAACTTGAAGCAATCTTATTGGGAGAAAAGGTGGCAAGATGACTTCAAAGAGCTATGATAGCATCTGGAAACAAAGGGAAAGCTTTTTCAAGTGCAGAGAAGACAATCCCCTTTCAAAGTGGGTTGAACTACAAGAGGACATGCAAAGATGGTTCCTTATACGTACTGATAGCACAATTCGCCATTTTCCATTTAAAGATTTATTGATAGCTGAGGAGTACTTCCACACCAACTATTTTCTAATCTCCCCTTCTTTTCTACTGCTCTATTCTAACAGTCTCATGGCAGTCTGTTATGGTACAATGCTACATAAAGTCCAGCATTCTGCGATAGATATTCACATATTTTTTAACTCACTACTTCAAGACATGATACAGACATACCTTAGGTAGTTTTGGCAGAACCTTTGGTAGCCCTTTAAAAAACTGTGATTTCTGAAGGTTATCCCTTTGAAATAATGAATCAAAATACTGAAGCGTCATTGCTCCTACATCATCGAAGAACGGTATCTAAAAATAAGATCAAAAGCTTGTGATCTGGAGGGAGACAACATTGACACTGTTACAAAGATTCCAAAATATAATCATCTATTTACCTTTTCAGTGTACTACAGTAAACCTTTACAATAACTTGCCTGCAACTAACAATTAGAAAAGTACATTTTTACATACTAAGTAGTGTAACATTCTCACATAAAGGTTGACTATTAGGATGGAATTTTCCTAGCATTTTAAAGAAAATCATGCATGTTATGTGTATCTAAGTTAACTTATTGTATATGAAATAATGTTTTGTTTAGAAAAAATGGAATTAAAAGTAAAAACCTTGATTAAAACTTCTCCTAGAAATAATTATGCTATTTAATATTACAACAAAGGATTACCTACTAGGCCATCCAGATCTAGCTACTCCCCCTGGAAACTTACAATGAATCAACAAGCATTTATAAGCAATAAATGTGTAATTACATACATTCCTCTCCAATGTTCAAACACACTTGTAAATCCTGTCCACTATAATTTCTCACATGATCTCCCATGTTTGCATTACTTCAGCAAAGAGGGCATAGGCCTTCTGAAGAATTGTGTAACAATGTATATACATAGACCAGGCTTACAAAAATGGCACCAACAAAACACCAGGGGGTTTCATCTATAGCCATGGTATATCATACTAATACTGACAGAACTGCTTCATCATTAATGAAAGATAAAAATGCATGATGATCACAAGAGTGTTTATATAAAAATCCATCCCCAAATATTCCGCTTTCAGTTAGCAGATGAACAAAAAGTGTAGAAGAGTGTCTATCCCAGACCTACACAGACTGGAAAGAAAAGATCTGCATTCAAAAACTTGCATGGGTAAGATTCCTCCTTCCTGCTAGCTCCCAGATTTAGGGAGGGATATGTCAAACCTCATGGGCTTGCAACAGTTAAAGACAAAGCATGGTCTCTCAGACTATTTAGACACTTGGTTTTGGTTGAAAAATTTGTGCAAAACTGAAATATAAAAACCTTTAAAGAAGCTCTGCTGTAAGGTAGAAGAAGCCAGTAAGAGTAGGGCAATAAAGAAAAAAAGAATCAGAAAAGAAGATTGGAGCAGGGCAAGATAGAAGAAAATAATCTATCAGCAGAGAATTCAAGCTAGACTGCACTGTGGACTTAAATCCTGCCTTCTAGATCATACACCAAAATGTATGTGATCATGGAATCCTACACAGGTTAACACAAACTAGTTAAAACTAGCAAGGTAAACTTGCCCATGTCAAGCTCCATTTTAGCTCATGTCATGCTGGCCATAACAAACTGCTTTTAGAACTAAAGCTCTAATATTTCTACCCTACAATTCAGTCTGCAGTACAGACGTGGTAAAAAAGACTTAACATCTTTATACAACCATACTGCTTAATACAACCATTTAAGATGTGTTTGCTGTAGCCTTCAGACAAGTGAGTTGATACCTGAGTAATGTTTGCCAATTTCCTCACTTCCCATCTTTCAGCATATATGTTGGCAGAACCATTACCTGTTCCCCCTCCCTTCTTCACTCACTATTTTCCTCCAACTGTTAAGATTGTTAAGATTTCTCTCTCTGCATACAACATTTTTATATGACAGGAAAAGATGAAAATTGTTTAGCTAAGGAAATCTATAAGCAGGAACCTGAAAGGTTATCATACATGAGAAAATAGGGTATAAGACAAAGAGAGAATCATGCTTTTAAGTTCTACTTTCAGATAGGAAAGTTGAGGAAGAGTTTGTCAAATTAAAACTTAAATTATCCTACTTGCAATTAATTTTTGCTTTACTATGGCAAGTAAGCTCTGAATATATTTTAAGCTATTCTTCTGCATATTTAAGAATACACAAAAAATCATAAGCCAACAGTTAATCCTTACACTTATTGCCCTTTATAATTTTATGGCTTTAAAATCCTTCCAATACAGTTTTAAAGACTGAATTGTATAAAAACATAGCATAGAAAATACTTCCAGCTGTATTGGAAAGCAACAAAATAGTGTGGCATTGAAACATTATTCTACGTTCTGTCTCAGCACCCACTTCTTCTATATTAATAAAGGTCAGCATAAGGACAACTTTTGGCATCAACTAGCATCATTATTTCCAAAATAGATAAAAAGTATTTAACATTTCAACTAAAATTTTTAACAGGAAAACACTTTAAAATAGCTCTACTGTTTCTACAAGTCCAACGCTATTTTCCCTCTTTCCTATAGCTACTGTATTTTCCATGAACTGACCTTAGTCATTTGATCTGCGTCTGGTCTGACTGCTGGAGCTACATTTAAGAGTAGCTTTACATGTTCACGCACCTCCTCTGGTATATTCTGAAGAGTACTGGAGCTTAAACGGCTCAGCTGCATAAGTAATTTAAGCACATGCACCATGAAGTCAGAAAATCCTGCATTTAACTATTTCCAATATACAACAGGACTATACTTTGTCCTCTTGATGGTCTCTCTACCCACACCTTTGATATCCCTCCCCTCTCCCCTTTTATAACCCATTTGGTTCTGAACCCTCATGATCTTCTTTCTGTCTCCCAACAGCCTAGATGCTTCAGGTCACATTCCCCTATTTCCAACTTCTTGTTGGGTTCAGTTTATCAGAGAACACACCCCCAGTATTTTAAACCAGGTACATGTTATTATCTGAGGTGTCTCTACACATTAAAACACAGTACACACAACTAAGGCAATGGGCACCCAAAGAAGTTACGAGAAAGGAAACCTGCATATGAACATACTTTACGTCAGCTGATCCAAGTAACTGTCTTCTGGTAATATTCATAGTCCACAAAGAATGTGAAATAGCTGATAGCTAAGTGGATACCAATTGCAATGTTAAGTGATCAAATCACTCTAAACTCAGCCATCTTCAGCCATCATAGGTCACTCACTGCCTTCTGTTTAACATTGTTCACCCAACAGGTAAAGAAAGTACCTACTCCACAAAACCAGCATTCAACAGGTTTACTGAGAAATCAAGCGAAAAATTACATTTGTAGTTTATAAAGATGGCACATGTAACCTTCTCTACACATATTTTTATTTTCCATATTTTGCTAGGATTCTTTTTTCTTATTATAAAAATAGCATGCAAGGTATCAGATTGTTTATGTTGGAGCACAGGTATTGTGTTCTAAATATTTAAACCTATTTTAAAACAGTAACTTTTTAAATATAAAAATCAATGAATAATAGTCACAAATAGAATAAATACCTGATCCAGCTGTCTACTAAAGCTTTTATAAATATCCTGCTTGTTGACCTCAAAAATTGCTTTCCCTTTATTAAACACTGCATACATAACAGCGCCTAGTGAGTACATATCACTGGCTGTCTCACAGCTCACGGAGAGAATATATTCTGGTGCCAGATATTCAGGATTTGGAAGACACAAGGATGGCAAGTTTGGATCCCATTCCTTACAAGGGAACCTTGGCTACAAGAGAAGTAAAAGAAAGTACATTTATTAGGGATTTTTAAAGAACATTTTAAAAAAGAAACTCAAGCAGCAAAAAATAATAAATCACTCAAATTCAATTATGAATGAAACAGAAATGGAGTAACACAAAACTGTTAAGATTCTGTGTCCGTATCTTAGAGTGATTAGCTGATGCAGTTAAGTCTGAATATTAGAGTTGGGAAGTGTAATGTAAAACCAGAGCACGCTGTTAAGAGGGAAACATGAGCTCTGATGGGAATTCATTTTAGGAGGCAGCAACCAGGCACTGAGTGGATGCAACAGACTAAATTAGGTAGCTTTGCATGTTGGCCCACATGCAGGTGAGCAGAAGTGGCACAGGCTTCAGACTCAGTCTGAAATCATCATTAGTCTATCTGGACTCCACTGAGCCAACTCAGGCTTTTTCTGTGATGACCAAAGGCAGCACTTAAATCCAGACCTGTGCCAATTCATTAACACGTGCCAAAATGTTCAGACTTCCTGCCAACAAAATATGGAGGTGAATATTAAGTAAATGATTCTGTACTGAAATGCAAGATCATGAAACTGGTTTCAGACAAAGATCTGATTTTGAAATTTAATGATGATAAATATAAAGATCTATCACCTCCTGTTCAGATGGATTTGTTGACTGGATACAAAAATCAAAGCCCATAATTTTCCATGCTCCACTCTTATTCAGAATTATATTTTCAGGAGTAATATTTCCATGGACCATTTTCACACTGCTATGCAAAAATGACAAGCCTTCAGAAACCTGTTAATAAAAGATCATTATTTCAGGTTAAATATTACCCCAAGTATCCTGTAATACATTTACAAAAATTCTGTTCTTGTTACCATGGTTAAATTGGTAAGTTAACTAAGAAATATTTCTTCACCACTATTTTAGGCTATGTCTTAAAAATTATGTATGAATTAAATTCAACACAGATGGGTAATCAGCAGATGAGATTACTAATGTCAATTAACTATCACAGCATAAGAACAATAATGCTTTTCGAAGCTGATCAACGTATTCACCAAACAAAATCTGGGAGCTACTGCTCCTTCACAGAAGGTAAAAAACAAAGATTCACATATGGGAGAGACAGCTGTAGCACAGACATTTATATGGAAAATAAAAATTCATTCGATTTCATTTTTTCCACATCAGAATAAGCAAAAACAGTAGCAACTTAGAGCCTCCAGTGTTCATCCTCTCTTATACTTACAGTGATCAGGACACTATCATCTCTCACTTCCAATTATTTGATTTACTATACACAGACAAAACTTTAGCAGTTTACAAACTTTATAAAACAATCATGAATACTAAAAGCACAAGAAAATTATACAGACAACCTGTGTCATACCTGAAGCAAACCATATTTGGTCTCCACATCATAAAGTTTGTATTCTTTAATGTCAGATGGTAAAGGAGAAGGTAGGTTGTCCCAGCTGCCAAGAACATTAGCTAAACTTGCACAGACTGGTTCTGTACAAAATGCCAAGCAATCCCTGTACAGGAAATACATAAAAACATATCTTGTAAATAAATGTAATAAAACTCTTGACTGCAAATAAAGAACCATACAAACATCATATTACAGATTACCAGAGCACTTGGTGCTACCTAAAACCATGTTATACTTCAAATTTTGAATTCTTAAAAGTAATACTATACTGAAGAGAAATACATTAGTATCTGAAGTACTCAAAAAAATATTAGAAGTTATTTTATTTTCTAACATTCACATACATCACTAATGATGCACACAATGCTTCATAAAAAGTTTTAACAAAACAATGCTTTTCTTGCCCTGATCCAGGAAAATCGAAGAAATAGTTCTTACTATTATCAAAACTTGTAAAATCAGGCTTTTAGCTGTGTCTAACTGACATGTCCCTGACTGCAGCAATACTTCAGATAATGATCAGAAACAACATTAATAAAATGTAAGGTAGCACCTGAACATTCTTTTACTTTGCAAATCAATAGAAAATAAGAGGTGCAAACACAAAAACACTTGTTGTATGAACTGCAGTTTGCATTTGCATGCTGAGTGACTGTTTTCTACATTATTTTATCTATTGTTTTCTTCATGAAAAACTACAGGTCTTGTTTATGCATTTTTGTGTCAACAGTGATTGAAAAGCACAGATGAAGCAAACTTTCACACATAAAGTGGAGTGATTGTAACACTGTTTCAAAATCTCCGATTTCGAAGTCCTGAAAACAATGTATTGTAATACATTATCTACATCATCTATTAGTTATTATCCACATTCTTCATACTGATCTGCACAGCGGTGGAGGCTCTGAACAGTCGTTGCACCTCACTTCTTGTTTCAAAGTTTTCTTGGAGAAAGCATTATATGGATGGTAGGATACATACCCGGTTTAAGAATGAGTAATTGATGAGAACACTAAATACTGCACCAGTATGAACAAAGAAAACTGAGACTGAGTAACAGTAATAACGACATATTTTTGAATATAAAGTTATAGGCAAGAAGACAGAAGCCTAACTTTTTGTTCATTCCACAAAAATATCACAGAAGACACGATGCCTCAGCATGAATCTACCATATAGTTTTTATGTATCTCAATAATTAACAAGTTTGCTCTTTGAAGTAAAGTAAGGCTGATGAAACATGAAAACCTCTTACTACTCATCCAGATTTTAATTTTACTTTGTTTTTATCTGCGGCCTTTCTGAAGGAAAAACAACTGAAAATTAAAATATATTGAACCGTGTCAGCCAACCTGACATAAATTCTTTGCTTGGTTTCCTCTCTAACATTCTGTTAACGCCATCCTTTTCATGCTTCTATTAACACAACTAGGACTATAAAACTTGTTTGTGTAGTAATCACAAGGAAGAATCAGAGCACAGAAAGACAATGTCCTTCATTTTCAATCTAACTTCAACTTTATAGAGCTTATACATTTAGTTAAGGTTAAGGCACGGATGATAGAAAATACGTAGGGAACAGTTATTCAGTGGTTTTCATAACATAAGCACTCTGATTGCTGTTGTTTTGAGAGAATAAAAAGATGGCTGTTTATTTTTTACTGTAGGAGCTAATTAAACAAAAGGACCCAAACCAGAGTAACGGAAGGATGGGCCAAATCTAATTACAGCAACTGAATATTGCAGAAGCTTATGTCTGGCGTACAGCGCAGCTTCTTTAACAGTTCCCTGAATAATATCAAAATGAAATTCAGCGTAAGATAATAAAAAGAAAACAAGTTAAAAATAAAAGTGATGGCCAAAAATGCATATGCTTAGGGAAAAACTGCAACAGATGGAATGTCTAGTAAATTAAGTATCTGAGACTCTTCACACTACTACTGTTTTTAATGGGTAGTAATGACATTATGAGTGAACTTATAATTTGGCTTTTTTATCCTTTTCTCCAATAACAAGTTAAATATAGAATAATATAGCTCATCTGTGCTGTTACTGGAATTCAAGACCAGTTGTAAGTAAAAGTATTTATATTATATATTTAGTATAAGTAGTTATTCATTATATAAATGCATGTAAAACGTATATATCATAATATATATTATATATATTTATACTAAATTACACTGGGTGCCAATAATTTGGAGTAGAAATATTCTACTAATAGTGGAAAACCTACCTACACATTAGGTTCAGAAAGGTATGTCCTTTCTTTCTGTATCTACTTCAGCTGTGCCGGTACACCAAGTATCCCTTTGCCCCACAAAAAAGGAATAAAGGGTGACTTGCAAGCAGTTCAAAACAACTGTATGTTACTTTGGAGACACACAAAAAAGACCAGGTACAGTCTAGCCAGAAGGAACACATGACAGATTTCTTCAAGAATAAGCACTCTGGAAAAATCTGCAATTCTAAAGAAATCTTACAGCATGCTTGCACAAGGTTACACACACAAATATTCTAAGCAAATTTTTCTTTTATGAACCCCCTCCAAAAACTTACATCAGTTTCTGGCACAGCAGGCAACTGGACAGGTTTTGTGCTGCTGGTGTTTCTACCAGGTATAGGACATTACTACACTGTTAATTTTACTCAAAAGGCTTAAACTTTTCACAAGAACACCACCAAAGCTTTCTTAACACTTCCAGGTATGAATCATAGCCTCTTCTTTTGAAGTGCAAAGTTCAGAAAAAAAATAATTACAGATACAGTTGCTGAGTCAATCGAAATGGTGTGACAATTTTAGGAAGAAGCTTAGAGTATACTCTGGGATTCACTTGCATACACTATGACCAAGATGACCCTAGGCCATTTAGCATGTAATAGTTTATTTACTGTTGTATAGTACTGTTGTATAGAGAGCTGTCTTTAATTTACCTAATTAATCTTCCTTAGGCTTTTGTAAGGGGCATACTGAACCATAGGGCCATGACAGCTTTGAACCCTCGTTAATGCGAAATGCGTTTAGTACTGGAGGAAAGATATATATGAATATATGTGTCCTTTAATGCAAGAAATCTTTCCCAAAGTAGGCATCACAAAGATGAAGAAGCATTCCTACAGTATACTCAGCTCCTAGAAGCCAGCACATCTGAAAAAATGCAGGTTAACAGACAAAAACATAGAAGTTTGAAAGGAAACATAACATGAATCTCTATTAGGCTACCATTTAGAAAAACTACTTCGGAAAAAAAACTCTGAAATGTCATCATCTTCCTCAGGAGGATCAGTATGAGCTTTATATTTTAACATGAAACCATTTTATTTGTAAGATTTTAGTGTGCTGTTATCACTACAGTTGAACAACAGATCCAGAAGACTAACCCAATGTTGTGCCCAGTGACCACCTTACATAAACAAACACTACAAAAACACACTGTCTCCCCTGACTGGCATTTGAGGACCATTTAAGCACATATGTGGCCACAACACATACAATTTACCAAAAATCTCCAATCTCACATGCACTAAGTACATAGATCTCATAAATGGAACAAATGCATGAACAACCTTTTGTAAGAAAACATTTTTTAAGGGAGTTCTTTAGAGTGAAATTAATTGAACTACCAAATTTTCATGCTGTAAGGGTCATGTGTAGCCTTATAGCTGCAACTGAACTAAGATCATGCAAGAGATTATTAATTAGAGTCACTAGCTTCACACCAGAAATGCATCCTATGGCTTGGGGGGGAAAAAAGAAGTCTGAGGCGGGGGAATACCATTCTCACCTGAGTAAATACAGTAAACTTGCATCTCATCAGATGTATGCGTTACATGTTCCAGATATTTTAGGTCTAATAACAAATCAATGATTAGGAAAGTCTGTTCTCAACTTTACTACAGCTTACCTGGATTCTTCCAATGGATGTTGAACTGTAAGTAGACGAGGGTGTCGAAGCCTAGTTAGCTGTTGAACACCTCGTTTTAAAGAATCTATAATCTGATCCTTTTCAAATTTTTGATACTTGTCTATTAGCTTCTTATCAAAGACAAAAACAGCCACTTCCTAGAAATAAAAACCAAAATTCACTCAGTGTATAACACAGCCAAAAAACAAGCCTACACACAATTACTAAAAACACACACACACATTTTTTAAATCAACAGTACAATCCCACCAATGCAGTAAGTCTTTCAATGTATATATATACACACATATTGTCCTTACTTTGTCCCAGTCCTAATCACACAGGTTACTGTATATAACCTCTGGAATATGCATTTTAAGAGTTAAGGTACTACTGCTCTTTCTCTTACAAACAGAAATATGTAAACTACAACCCCTATCTACACAGTGACACAGCAGCAGATCCACAGGTCAGAAATCAGCTTGATTTCAAGTAGATGAAAGCATTTACATCAGCTATGAACCATTAAAATATTCTGAGCATATCTGCACTCATTTGGCATTAAATATATCAAGTGGTGCCTTAATAAATCAGACCCTGTCTCAGCGTTCTGCTCCAAACCAGTATGATCTATATTAAACTAGACATTCATGAAAGATAATTTATAGTCACAGCAATCAATTAATCTGATCAGACCATTCACATGATACAATATTAAGAATTTTTTAATGCTTAAAATTGTGTAAAGAGAAGTCCCAGAAATGCAGTAGATGTTAAAAACAGAGAAAATAGTTTTTCCCAACCAACCTCTGCAAATGGAGTAGGACAAAATTAAGAAATATACATGAAACTATGAAATTACAGAGATGAATGTGAAATAAAAAATTAGATTACTTCACCATCTTGGAAGCCACAAGAGAAATAAATCAATTAAAGAAAAAATGAATTAAAAAATTTTACCATGAGACAGAGACTTCCTTATACTCCTGGACCAGTATTATGAATAATAATAGAGGCTAGAAACCAATAGAAAATTATATGAAAATTCAGTTTTCAGTCCCAAGAGGAAGTCTGTGCTCTTGTACTGTGCATTTTATAACCATTATTCTAATTAAAATCTCACAGGAACAGTTACATTATTGATTTTTTTAAAAAGACTTCTAGAAATAGGCTATATAAAAAAATAAATTCAGTCTAATACTAAAAAAACTGGGTTTTATTTTTTGGCTGATTCCTGTTTCATTAAGCCATTAGCAGCTGAACATCCATAACTAACTCAATTAAGTATGCTTTTCCTGCTTCTATCCATACCAGTTCCCTGTTCCAGCTCTTAAGTGTGATGGATCAAACATTAACATTGACACACGGCAGGGAGGAACCAATGACAGGGGATGGAAGACATATACTACACCCACTATTTGAAAAAATACACATTTTCCAGTACAAAGTGTGAATGTATTGAGCAGTACACGATCAATAACAAAATTTCAAACTAATACAGCACTTCTGAAAGCACTTCTGTTCAATGACAAGTCAAAAGAATCAGAAAGTGAATGTTTAAATCAGATAGCATGGGACATCAGCTATGGTTTGAATATTTCACAATGGTTGTAAGTTCTATTGGTGCTTGCTAAAATCCTGCATGGTTTGTTTGAAGTTTGACAGAACTTTTACATATCCAAAATTAGCTCACATATATGTATATATATGAAATTGTAGTATTCTAGGTATGAAAATGATTGCTATCACATTGATTCTGTAGACTTAGTTTGTGGAGTGTCAAGAATCAAAATAATTTGAGCTGTGTGACAACTTGCTTTCAATACCTTCATTTTCATGTAATATGTCTCATACAAGAAGAAAGCATACAGCCACCTCTGCTCATGCACACTAAAATGTTAAATATATTCTGATATTAATAATTCAAAATACGGCATTCTGAAATTCAATTTCATCGAATCAAAAATCAAAACAACATTGATTTTTATATGCAGAATGCCATATCAACAATATAACAGCTTAAGCCCCATAAGTCACTGGATACTATTGTACAGAAGAATGGAGAGCTGAGTCATGGGCCATAGAACACACTCTCCATGCACAAAAATTATTGAAACTATATAGTATGCTTGAAAACATCTAAAAGTATGCAAGGTTTTACACTGTGTGAACCAAATAACCCTGTCAAATTTTTACTATGAACAAGTATTTCTATTTTTCCTTTTCTGTTTTACAAGAACTGATATTCAACCCCCAAAAGGAGGGCTACTGACTGTACCTGAAAGGGATTCCATTTCCTGTAATGACTTTCATGGAAACTTACTGAGATGAAAGCCTGCAAAGGCTTACATAGTTACTACTTCTTTCCACAGAAAGCTCTAGGAGAGCTTCTACTTTGTTTTTTTCACTTCACAGGTTTGAAGAAAGAGTAGCTTCCTCCTGCAGATCACTACTTGTTACTTAATTCTGCAGTTGTGTCAACAATACCTGTAAAATGTTCAAGCACTATAGTGATGAATGCTACAGAAACTCAAATCCTTCTATTTTCAATGACATTTTGAATAATGTGGAGTAATAATACTAGAGACTAAGCACAGAACAACAAGGAAGAAAAAAACCCCACAAAATATTTAATAAGTACAGTTCCCTATCTAACCTGTGGACTGAATAATGTAGTGCTCTCGTGGAAAAAAAATTAAATGTGATCATGTTAAAGACTAAGTCATGAAACTAAAAGCAAAGGAAATTTTAAGGTAGCAGTCAGAGTGCTTGATTTTAGAACCTTTATGTTTGCTTTCCCTCTCATTTTTGTTCTCTATTTTACCCATATGTACGCATGCATTTTTAAATGAATAATCAAATGTAGCTCAATATGCAAATACATGATGTTTTACTAAAGTCTCCCACTGTGCAAAGCAAAATAGTCTCTGAACTAAAATACTGTAAAGCATTCCAGGATTACTCTGGTCTTCTGCCAGAAAAAGATTTTCTTCCAGCTTTTGGGGGGCTTGTTTTTAGAAGCTTGCCAATGTTTTTTTGTAACTCTGCTTTCCCATCTGTTTGTTTCAGTCATAAGGTATATAGTACAACTACTTCAGTTTTAAAATGAAATAGCCCTTAAAGTTTGAATAGTAGGAAGCTTTAATTTCAAAGCTACTATATGCACAGCCAAAACAGCAGAAAGCTTACTTACCTACAATTAATATATTTAAGTATTACCACAATAAAAATTAAACACAACTACAGTAGTCTTTCAGTGTAAACCATTATCTCCTTAATTCTGCTAGTTTTACGACTGAGCTGGCAACAAGAACATTAAGTGACCTTACCCTATCTATTTCTTCATGATTGCACTTTCTAAGCAGAAAAAAGGACAAGTGCCATATTACACCAGAAAAAAAGGTAAGTGCATAAAGACAAAGTTAAATCCATAAGCAGAAACACATACTGTAAAATTAGCAACATGTTACTTCATGTATACACATATTGCCAAAAAGACTCGTAAATCTTTCAAAGAGCAGCAAATCAGCTATCAAATACCACCAGACAAACATACGCACACAGGTCAGTAATTTCCTCACGTTCTGTCAGATTGTTACTCAGTCACCCACAAAGTAAGCAAGAAAAGACTAGACACATTAACAAAAAAAAAAAAAAAAAAAAAAAAAACTAAACATCAGAAATCCAGGAAAACCAGCAAGGCAGGAACCAGGTAGAACTCCGAAAAGAAGAATAGAATCATACATTTCTACTCTCACCAGAGATGGAATATTTGTAACCGTTCACTGACAAAATAGGAAGCAAATCAACCCATGTTTGAAATCTTAACTTCAGCTGACCAACTTCTGTAATATTGCTGACTTCCATTTAATCTGAGAACAAATATTTCTGATCAGCTCTACTGCTGTAATGCTAAAATGCCAAATTTAGCTATTTTATCTGGCTACAATAACTTAAAATTATTACTTGTGTTAATGTAAAGTGACAACAACATGAGCAATTAGGCCCTTAGATCCTGCTTGTCTGATTACAATACACATTTACTGTAAAAAAGCTAAGTGTTTGTAGCTTCAGATTAGATACACACACTTGCAATAGAGCAAATATGTGTATCACTTCACAAAAATGACTGCTACCAGTTGGAAAATGACAGTCAGCCACTTCCATATTGCCCAGCCAACATTCAAAAGGTACATGCAAAAAAAGTAAGAAATATTGTTAAAAAACAGATACATTGCAATACAACACAACATAAAACTGTTTGTATTGCTGTGTAGTTTTATTTTGCAACAGCAAACTGAATGTTGACATGGTGTTACCTCACTGATAGTATTAATAATGAATGGTAATTGCATGTCAAATTACCAGCCATCTGAAACTCCCCGTAGTACAAGCACTGCTCTATTTTTAATAACTACTGATGGCATACAAATGTACATGTTAGCCAGGGTTTACAGAGATACTCCAGGATCACATGTGGTTAACCCCTGAACTAAACTGCAAAATCAGTGGCCATTCAAAAGCTTGAAAAACATGATTGACAGAAACCAAATTACATACACTCTGTCAATTAGGCAGTAAAAGAAACTTACCACAACTCTCCAAACTATAAAGCTGCACCTGCTACAGGTCAAATGCTTACTGGGCACAGAGATTGTGTAACACCTATCAAAACTACCATACCATACAATGTCATCACTTCTTTGTTTAGTTGAGTAAGATTTAAAAAAAAAAAATCCCAACTGGTACATTGGCTAATTTCAGTAAATACTACATACAGAGTTCTGCAACAGCTAGACAGATGCTTGAGAATATGGAAAAAAAACCCCTCCTTAACATTATTCAAATTCTGCTACAATCAGATCACACATTCTCCACAGATTATTTCATAGAACCATAGAATGGTTCAAGTGGGAAGGGACTTCAAAGATCATCTACTTCCAACTCCCCTACCATGGGCAGGGACACCTTCCACTAGACCAGGTTGCTCAAAGCCCCATCCAGCCTGGCCTTGAACACTTCCAGGGATGTGGCATCCATAGCTTCTCTGGGCAACCTGTTCCAGTGCCTCACCACCATCACAGTAAGGAATATCTTCCTTCTATCTAATCTAAATGTACCCTCTTTCAACTTAAAGCTGTCACCCCTTGTCCTATCACTACATGCCCTTGTAAAAAGTCCCTTTCCAGCTTTCCTGTAGGCCCCCTCTAGGTACTGGCAGGCTGCTATAAGGCCTCCCCAGAGCCTTCTCTTCTCCAGGCTGAACAACCCCAACTCAGCCTGTCTTCATAGGAGAGGTGCTCCAGTCCTCCAATCATCTTCGTGGCCCTCCTCTGGACCCACTCCAACAGGTCCACATCCTTCTTATGTTGCGGGCCCCAGAGCTAAACACAGTACTCCAGGTGGGGAGATAGTTCTATATAGTATATTTCTTTTCTATTTGCTACAGTTTATTTTCCCACCATCTAACAGATTTGGTATGTTTTCCAAAGTTACTCCTTTCTGTCCATTTCTTTTTGGTACATCTGTAGCAAGCTGATTCATTGTCTAAGCGACTTTCCATCACTTCAGCATCAAGTTTAACTGAAGGCCTTAACTTATTAACACCTCTGTTTACTCATTGAAAACTCTATTTCCTCTCCAAGTCTGAAAAGAGACTTTTCACATTTCTCCAGTACAACAAAATCATTTACTATAATAACAGTTCTTAAGCTCTGTTTCTGGCAAACCTTCTTCCAAAGTCACAATCCCACTTTGATTTACACACGTGGCTTCAAGTGAGTCAAAAGTTTATATACTAGTGCTCTAAACCCTAATACTTCAAGGAAACTAAAAGGGAACAATACTGATCTGAAAGCAGCACAGGCAAGGCACAACTCACTTCCTCTACAACCTCCTCCTCTATCTCATGCCTTCCTGTTGCTCTATCTCATGACTTAACGTTTCTGACTCCTCAATTTCTGTATGACAGCTGAGAAAAAAACCAGTCTCTTGCTGAGAACAAGTGATGGCATACTTCATGATTACTTTAAACTGTAAAAAGCCAACACTGCTGCCAAAAAAAGCTGCAAGGTAAAACAAACTGGGGAACTGATCCATATTAAAACAAACTTCTTTCTTCTTGTCGGATCACCTTTAACTCAGATTAATTCTTGATCTTGGTCTCAAATTGTATGCTATGAATGCAGAACCACTTCCTTCTCTAGCAGTGAAGGCTTAAAGCAATTATCACCTATGTAGCTGAGAACATTATATTTAAATCATGTTGAGTTCTTCGTTTCATTTCACTTACAGTACTACCCTTAGCATTAGTCTGCCCGGTTGGATTTTGTTTTTAAATGCCACTTACCAACTGCTACCTATCAGTCGGTTATCTAATGCTTATAAACGTAGGTCTTTACTTGACAACCCACCTGTTTTGTTGATTTCTTAGTTCCATTAAATATCTTCCAAGCAAGACCATTACCACCACTGGCAATATGTCGGCCAACATCAAATTCCCTGGTAACAGGATTTCCCATGACCGCACTGGTGACATCAGCCGTTACCTTTGTAACGGTACTCTTCAATTTATTCAGCATGGACTCCATTGTCTCAACTGTGCACCAACGTATTATCCTACAAAGACAAGAAAAAAATGCTTCACCGTCCTCTCAATTTCTGTTAACATAAGACTCATGTTGAAAACTATAACATCCAACCAAGGATCCAATAGGATACAGGAGTAACCCACAAAAAGAATACTGAAGTTTAACTTCCAGGGCTTTGCAGTTATACATATTCACATGCATACACATATCTGTGTGTGCGTGTCTGGGGATCACATGCCATTGCTTCTACTCCTCAGAAACTTGATCACTGTTCATAAGATCTAACAAAGCAATTACGGGCTGAGAAATTCAATCATTTCTTGAAAATAGGTGATTGAATAAAGCAGAGAATCTATAAACTGCTCCCATGAAGTGAAAAGTTCACACTCTGTATATCAGTATCAATCAATAAAGAGAACCAAATTTGAAGGAAATCAGGCTCCTTGAATTCCATTGCTCATGGAACTACAGGTTTTCTGAATGGAAAGATTGCTCAGGATCCCAGACCAACAAAAGAATAGATGTGTATTATACAGAAGACAAGTAAAAAACGCAATCTTTTCTACACTGTGCTTGTCAAACTACAAGCTCAAAATTCAGTATTTTACCCATCAGATCGCTGATATTACTATTTATATGATCTAAGTATTAATGAGCCTAAGTATTAATCAGTTGCTGCAGGGGAAGAAGAAAAGAAACAATCTTCTCATGCTTTATTTTAACAAAATTGTACAAGGAAGATTTTTAAATCACCTTGCCAATTTAAGAGCTAAAAGACTGTGGCAGCTTACGGTTTAGTTCCTCCTCCCCTGTAGCGTGTACTTCTACAGGTTCCTGAGTTGTCATAATGAGTTCCAAAATATCCAACTTGCCTATTCTGCCAGACTAAAGTTCTGAAGCCTATGTCCCATTTATGCAATTGTCTGTCTGGTAATGGATACACAAGAAAGAATGAAGACAGGAAACAAACAGTGAATAAAAGAGATAGACATTAATCTTCCTTATTGGTGTGAGCAAAGATGAAGAAAGATGCACAAAGAGATTACTTCCTGGAATCAGTATTATGTGGTATATTCAAAAGCAACACTTAAGGATATTTCTTCCTTCTGTCTTTCAAATAAGGTGTGAAGAGTACTATTTCTTCAACCTATAGCAAAATAAACCTAACATAGCACTTCAGCAAATGTACTGAAATCTGCAGAAATATCGTTTGCAATTATGGTCTTATTTGTCATATACTCAATTTATTGACATACAATTTGTGCAAAACTACTTCTTCAAAAAATAGAGAATATCATTCCCATTCAAATGGAAAGACAAGATCCTGCTGTGATAAAGATGTTTGCCAAGTCACAGTAACAAGGAAAAAAGAAGCAAAAGACATCAACAAATAATCTAGTAAGCACTGGACCTAATCAGCCCTTCTGAGCGGATGTGAGGTGCTTGCTTGTACACATTAAAGCTCTTCCCACTATATTATACACATTTATAAGGCAATGTTCTTGTCTACATAAATTATCTGGTATCTGACAATGCCACAGCTTTTTCCAGATTCAAGACACAGATGGAGTCTGTTTCCTCTTCACAGCTACTTAGCATCACAAAACCTGTAGCAACTTATTTTTGACACCTGTATACCTCAATTAAACCTGACTGATATCAACCACACTGAAGTTATTTGGACATGCACATGTTCTCCCCCTGGTACTATAGATCTGCTTCCACAGGAATCGGGACAAATAATCTGATTAATATTAAATTAGAAAGATAGGCTTGTTTTCTAGAAGAGTTAATAAACCTACTAAAAAAAAACTTTTTAAGCAGTTGTAGGAGTTACTGAACACTTCATTCCAGTGTAGATGTTGTATAACTGTATTAATGTAGTCCTAAGCAAATGCTAGCTCAGTGCTGGAAGCAACAGAGCTATGCTGCTCTACCTTTATTATTGTGGCAGCTATATCCCACCTTCAGTATTCTTCCACAGTGAAATGTAGAAATGCACTAATGCTGTGGCTCCGTACCTGTTTCTCCAGTTTCCATGTCAGCTGAGTAACACAACTTTGTGCTACTAAATGAAGAATCAGACTAGGAGTTTTAAGAAAATATATTATAAAGAAGAAAGGTATCCCACTGCACAGATCTCAATCTTGCAAATACTCAACTTTAAAATCAGAAATAGTTATGGTTTCAACAGGACTACTCAGGAGCAGAACTAGATATGACTGCAAGTATGTTCGGTGTGGAGCTCGTCAATTATGGGGACTGAGTTTTAGACATGAGAAGCTGAGTCTGAATACAATGAGATAATCTTAAGAATAATTATGAACTTGCTTGGTATCTATTAACTGTTTTGTTGAGAACATAGCTGGAAATAAGTTATGGAAACAGAATTCCTTTATTAAGTAATTTTATTACAATATATTAATTTTACTTCATGAACTGTGCTATAGAAAAATGCATGCAATTCCTAACTGCACAGCCCTAAACCAAACAACTGTTAGCCAGTGTCTAATACCCCTGTATAAAGGAACTTTTCATTAACCTGATAAATACATAGAAACAAGGATCTCTGAGTATTCTAAATAAGAGCTACAGGTATTTCCAGCTCTCAGAGATTTTATTCTGCCGCTATTCCATGGGGCAAACTCTATATGCTAATGACTATAAAATCAATCCTAGTAAGTTTAAGATAACCACAAATCTAATTTATTTGGTTTTAAATCTTGTGCTTTTTGCACTGCTTCATTCACTCCAAGCCATCAAACCTTCTCTAGTATCAGTGCAACGCAATCCTGTGTTAGAACTCTCAAAAGTAAAGACAGACTTCGCAAAATTAATTGTGGAGATATTATGAAGAAATCTGAAAGGGAGCTTCTCTATATAGGTAGTGGAAAAATGGTGCAGCATTGATTAAATCACAAGTGCCCTCTACTGTGGGTGACAGACTGACTGCAGTGAGAAGCCCGGAAAAGCCACTACGTGAGAATGTTAACAATATTCCTGTGTCTGAAGGGTCAGGATTTAAAAATCAAGCCTGGTAGGCCCTGTCCAACCTGTTCCTCTCCAGCTTGACAGTATGCAAACTACTGTTTAATTTAGCTACTGAGCAAGGACTACTGAGAAACTTACTTCTCAATAAGCAGCTTGGGTTTTAAGTTTACATCCATCTAACTGTAAATTTGTAGAATTCCTCATGTCAAAATTTCGACTGCAACCTAAAATAGTGTATTTTGTTTTACAAAAATTATTGTTATTACATAAAAATGCAGTATGTATCAACAGGAACAATGTACCTAGAAAAACAATGCAAAAAAAAAATTTTGGGTATTATCTATAATACCACAAACCATGATGATTTAACCATATCTGAAATATGCAACTTTAGTTATCAACTGTATGAAAACTGGTTTCTTCAGTTCTTTTAAGGCTGAACGACTAATTATAGAAAAATGAACAACCACAGGACAATAAACTGTTACCCACAATGAAAGTTTCATTTCAAGTTAAAAGGTAATAAATTAGAAAAGCACAAGATCTTAAGACTAACAGTGTTCAGACAAGCAACACAGGACATGCAATAAATGTTAAAGAACTTTAATTTCTTCCTGTTTGAATTTCATGGGCAATATTAATGCTACTGATACTAGGTCCATGAAACCTGCAACTAATCCTAAAAAGAAATGGTCAGTGTGTTGTTTTCATGAATTCCCCTCACAATCAGTAATGGTTTTTATGCTGATGTACATCAGCAACAATAAGTCAGCATGATGACGACGTAATCATTTGACAGGGTAGTAAGCAACAGTCAACACAACAGTAAGAAATGAGGCGAAACATTAAAAATGTTGAAATAAAGGTAAATCCAAAACAAAGATTCCTCACCATTTCTTCTTACTCGTGTAAAACAACTGCATGATTTAAAACTATTAATTTACCCTTGAACTAATTTATAGCTTCATCTGATGAATGAATATGGGTGCACACTGTACAGCCGTGCATCATGCACTTTATCAGTATTATGGGCTGTAACAAGCTGGGATTCCCCTTTGCGAACCAAGGCAACAGGCAGGTGCGTGGGTACTTCATGCCACCCAACCCAAACTTCTATCCTATCCATCTGAGCCAAACAATGATGAATTCACAGAAGAAACAGGTGCTAGAACAACTGTGTCTCACCAAACAAAAGAAAAAAAAGACCAAAACCAAACATTTTTCAGGCACAACCAAACTTTCACACTTGTCACAAAAACAGGAGGACCAAATGCAATGATGCACTGCACAGGCACGGCGCAGCTGCCCTCGCTGCAAGTCACCTTCTTGATTTTTATTCAGCACCGGAACCTCACAGAAGGCGATGCACGCACGGGGACCTGCCTGGCGCCTGCTGACAGGCGAGACCTGACCTCTATACCGCACAAACCCCGGCACTGTCTCCGGCGGGCCGGTCCTCCCGGACAAAGTATTTATCGCTATTTACGGTGAGACCGGACTCGCACCGCTTCACGGAGAGAAGACACTGCCGCCAGCAGCGCGCAGGGCCCCGCCTCGCTGCCGCTGCCCCAAGGGCCGCTGAGCGCTCCCTGCGCGGCGGGCGGCGCTTGCGAGAAGGTTACCCGCG
>JAVJGI010000060.1:47593032-47610291 GCA_035590275.1 Ibycter americanus | reverse complement strand
CCCCCCCCCCCTTTTTTTTTTGTGTCTACCTTTCTTCTGGAAACAAAGATGGTTTCAAAAGGCTTGTGGTACACCCCTGAAAATCCTGGGCTATTTCTTGTAAAATGTGACTTCAGTCCCGGTAATAGGACAGAGGCCAGAAAATCATATGTAGGTTCTATTCCTGTACCTACTTTCATCTTGCGTTTGCCTTAGGAAAGTTACTTGACTTTTTGACTGTTCTTCACTTTCAAAATGAAGTTAGATAGAATTATCATCTAAAGGGGTTTTTATTGGAGGTTATTTCCACCTTACCACATTTCCGTGAGAAACTTATAACCTAATAGTTTAGAAGTGTGTGTGTAGGTAACAACTAACAAAAAAACCCAACAAAACAAAAACTGCCTCCAAATACTCAAACAAAACAAACAAAAAAAAACCCCAAACCTCAAAACAATGAGGGAATTAGAATTGTTCAGCTCATTAATTACTTTGAGATGAATCCTGGAATATAATGGAACAATAAATGGAACAAAGATGTGTAAACAGTGCAACTGTCACTTCAGTGTTCACAGACGGTACACAGAATATAGTAATGTCTTGTATATATTGTTTAAGCACATCTGTTCTCTGAGTAACAATGGGACAAAGGCTTTAAGCTTATATTGACTAAACGCTGTATTGAGTCATGTCAAAAAGGCTTTAGAAGTCAGAGAACCTGCTTGCTTTGGAGGTAAAAAAAACCCAAAGAATGGGATTAAAACTGGAATTTAAACGTGTATTCTTTACTCTGAAAATGAGCAGTTGGGCTGGATATGCTGTTTTACTCCCTTACAGAAAAAGGAAAAACAGATCAAGCTCTAGAGGCATCACAACTTTATGTAAAATTATTAGCACCAAACACCCGAGAAGAACTACATAGACTTCTGACATTCATAGCCATTGCATCAGAATCTGAGGGCTACAAATTACAAAAACAAGTAAGTATCCATTATTTCTAGTGTGGGAAATAGCACTTTCGCATAGTAAAGCTATGGTAAAGGAAAGCTATAGTAAAGCTATAGTAAAGGAAGAGTTCTTCCTTTTGTCCAGAGTTAGAAGTACCCTGTTTGCTGCCTTCCAATGTGATTTGTTTTAAAACAAGTATCAAAATGTTCTTCCCACTGATAGCAACCTGTTATACTTAGTCTTTGCTGACACTTCACAGGTAAATCTAATGCCAAATCTGAGTTCTCTTTTTCTAGTTTGAGAACAGATCAGTGATCATCAAGACTTGCACAAAGTTCATATTGCAAAATAAGACGTTGTCAAAACCACAGGCAGAACTGCTGACTCAGTTTCTGATGGACAATCACTCCGAGCTCTTCAAGGTAGTATTTTCCTTACCGTTGGCTTTGTCATTTTAGATGGTAAGTGCCATGAAGTACCTTTTTGGAGATGGCAGGTCTGAGGAGCAGGGTTTAGTGTTCCATCTATTACAGTTTAATGGTACAGTCAAGCAGAGTGAGAAGCTATTCCTCCTATATAGGAGAGATTATAGAGGACAGCTTTTTGAGAGCATTGCAGTCCTTTATATGTAATATCCTCTCTATTTGCATCATCTGTATTAAGAAAGTATTTAAAGTATTAAGAAATTCTCATAGAGGCTTTTTGGCACCTTATTTCTGGTGACTGCCTACTAAATGTTTAGGCTTTGTGTCTTTCTCCTTTAGAAGTGAGCTGACATACTCTTTGAGTGGTATATAAGATGACATACTCTGGTGCCGCAGCGTAGATACACAGCTTTGACAAGTTTTAAGAGTTCCTTTGGTATTTTGAAATGTTAGCTTCTGAATAAAAGAAAATAAATAGAACCATAAAATGAGATGGCCTTTCTACTTAACTTGATCAGTTATGTAAATATACAGACATATTTTATAGTCTCCTTTATTTACGTTCTATCATATTGTCACACGTGAAGAGATGCAGCCTTCCCAGACTCTATGTTGACTTTCTGAATTCAGCCAGTGCATTAAAGTTGTCATGCTTCTCTAGTGTTTTCTTCAATTATAAAATTCTTCATTAAAACATTAAACTATGAATGAACTAATTACCTCAGCTGTTGTAAGATATAGATAAGCAGTAGACATTTATTGTCTAGCTACATATAAGCCTAACAAAAACATTGATTTGGTTTCAGTAAAATATTATCTTTAATTCTTATACAACACATTGATTTTCACTTCTGCCCTCAACTGAAGAGACATGGGAGATTTTTTATTAGCTCCAATTTAGTTTGAAAATATGAAGTGGTTAGTGTGAATTTTGTATGTGTTAATATACAGCCAAAACAATTTTAATTTTTTTTTATTATTATTAAGGGTTCTGACATGAGGGTTAGGGCTTTGATTCATGATTGGAGGTGGAGCCAGCTCTGACAAATGGAGTGCCCACTGCTTCGTAGCAGTGACGGCAGAGTGGGTGGTGGCTCACTCTTTCACAGCTTCAGTTGAGAACCTTGTGTATTATATAAGGTGAAATCAGTTTACAATCTACACTACAATTTTTGCTGTAGTTCAGTGCAAAACAGCATCTAGAACATCTTCCTTATTTCTTTGGCCAGAAATATCAGAAATAAAAATATGCATTTTAGTAAAACTATGTCTTTTAGCGCAATTCTATGAAAGACTTTGAATGTGTACCTAAGTAAGTGTAGGCATAGATTCTTCTGCAGTTAGTTATGTGGGGGTTTTTAAATTGATTATCTGAAAACTGTAGATTTTCAAAATACAGAAGTATTGCTTTTGTAACTTTTTCTTTGTTGGGTTGTATTTTCAGAGTCCTTTAACTCTTCTGGAACTAGCTAGTAGAAGACTGGAGAGTTTGCTAGAAGGACAAGATCCAGATATCAATTCAGGTAGATGATGTGATACACACTTTTATATAAACCATTCTATACAAATTGGTTTACCATCAGTTGATTATAATTTGGTATAGGCTATGTTCTTTTCCTTTATTAGAAGTGAAGCATTAAAGTGATTAGTGGGTAATTAGCTAAATAATTTCATTATCCGCTATAAGCGAAATGCTGATCTCTGAATATTAGAGAACAATGATTCTATTAATTATCTAGTCTGAACACATGACACATGAGTTTTTTACCAAATAATTACTTCTGGAGAAATTAGTGTAAAATGTGCTTCCTGAAGTGTCTTGCTTATGACTTGGTTTGTGAATTTGATATGATTGTATATTTAGGAACAGCATTCTTATATTTCTGCCACAAGACGCCTAAAAATTCTCATAGAGCTCACTAGTTTGAGGTTCTGATAGATGTCTTGAGCACAGACAGTGATTGTTTAGTGTTTTGAAGAACCTCTTCCTTTTCTGGGTAAGCACAAAAGTTTATTAAGAGCTTAAGGTTTACAGAAGGGTAGAGTAGCCTAAAAGGCAGACATTTGACAGTGTGTACATGGTATTAGTGTTTTCCAGCTTATTTCTTTTACAAGCTAACATTCCATTTGGCCTTGCTGCCAAAAGTGTCTTTCAGCACTATGATTAAAATTGTTGGCTTAAATAACTGAATTTCTCTCTGACTCTTTACCCTTCTTCCTTTTGACTTCTGTATTGCCAGTGCATTAAGTGCTTAAACCATTAGGGAACTGAATAACACTGTAAGATATTGTGCTGTTTAATACAGCAGCTGCCTGAGAAGTAGTTTTGGTACAGAATCTTTTACCATTTGTGGTGGGTTCTGGAATGTGTCCAAATTGTTTTGGGTTCAGTGTTCTGAGTGTCACATATTGTGTAGCCAAAGAATAACAGAGATGAGCAACGGAGGAAGGAGTTGCCTGTCTGCAGCATTCTTGGAGCCTGTGTGATCGCCATCCATTAGCACATTGAGCAGACATCTGAAATGCAAATCCCATACTATATTCTCCCTACTAAGTTTTGGGCTTTCAGTCTGTAAATGCATATAGATTCCATCTACTTGTTGAAATAGCTAGTTTGATCTGATTGTAAGCTCTCCAGCATGGCATATTCCTGCTTTCCTGTGTGCCTCATATTCTGATGTCACTTTTCCATTTTCTCATGGAGGAGACGGGAGGAAAATCTTTCCAGGGAGCTACTAAGCATTCTTAGCTGGTGAACTTCTGAAGAGTGAGTGGGAGCAGGAGGGAAGGCTGGGGGGACCCTGATAAGAGATCTATGTATTGCAGGAGGGTAATCCTTAGGTCTGTTGTAAAAATAAAGCACTAAAAACAGTGAGGGGACTCTGGGGCTGGTTTTAATCTAGTAAGTCAATTTAAACCACTGGGCAAAATGATTCACCCTGAAGTTTTAAGAGCTAATCTCTTTGCCAGAAGTTGTTAAGCTTTCCCTTTTAAAAGAGCTATCTTTTCTTGACCTGAGTCTATGAAACCATAAAAAGTATTTCACATCTGGTGTTTGACAGACTCACTGTAAAAGAAGGGAAGGACATGTGCATGTGAAGATTCTGGCAGTTCAGTTTATTACCACTCTCTGTGTGAAGCCTTAAGAAGACGGTGTTTGTACAGAAGAAATAGCAAGAATTTTTCCCCCTTTAGGCAATTGACTGTTGTTCAACCAACTTGCTCTATAACATGCGTAGAAGAAAAAAAGTGTCTGTGGAGTAGCTGAATGCCAGTCTTTCCTCAGGCCAGAACTCACCTGCCCAGAGGTGGGGCTTGAATTCTTGCAGGGTGGTACTCTACTGCATAGGTTCACAAACTTTTTATAGCTAAGTCATGCTTGAGTTGCGTGTCTCTCGGGGTCCAGTTCCTTGCTCTGCTCTCACTCTGAACTGCTGCCTGTTATATCACCTCTGCTTGTGGTGCCCTAACCATGCTGAGCTATCGAGTCACCTAGAAGTTCCTGAATTCTATTCCTGATTTCAGAGGTGTGGTTCAGAGGCAACTGTTTCTCTAAAGTATTTGTTCATTTGTGTTACGTATTGGGCCTTGCTGCAGATCTGATTGGCTCATGGGGAATCACTGGATCATGACAACTGCAAGGTGCCATTCTTCTTGTGTAGCATTCTTTGTTTTGGTTTCTGTTTGCAAGAACTGTATTGGCTTTTTGTCTTGCAGGCCTGTTCGCAATACAAAATTATCCATGATACTGCACTTGCAACACTGCTTTTCAATTTTATTTCTGCAATTAATGTTTAGATGTTCATCTGTGCTCCGTGGAGGGCTATATATTTCACATAGTTTGGAGAGAATTGAAATCATGTCTAAACTGGACTATGTTTCTGATCAGATTTTTTTTAATCAGGCTCTTACATGTTACATTAAACTTAATCTGAACCTCTGATTTCTTACAAAGGCTTCACCTTCTGTCAGCGTGTGACAGCTAAAGTATATGAAGATCAAAAACAACAAACAAACCAGCATCTTCTCGCATTGGTTCAAGAGATGGTCAATGACCCCACTATTCCTTTGAAGCAGAAGAAGAAATTAATAAAAGAATTCAGAAAACACCATTCTCTCACCTACTGTAGTGGCTGTAAAACTACATGTGAATTTTGTACTCAAAATGGTTAGACATCAATTCAGCCATTTAATTTTTTTTTAAAAGGGAGGGTGCATATGAAAATTGTTCCCTGCAAACCATTTTCTTCTTATGTTCTTACACCTTCAGCTACAGAAAACTACAACTATCAAAATTACTATGCTGCTAAAAAGCATTAATCCTAATTAATGACTCTTTAAGCAACATGTACTTAATTACTTTTAGCAATAACAGCACACTGCTTGTTCTGCTTTGAGTTCAGGTTTGGCACTTTTTCCCTTCTGTCCTTACGGCTTTCTAGCTGAGCCAAGTCTACACTCAGACCCATGCTTGGGTTGACAGTAAGGTTTTTAATATTTTCTATCTGCAGTTCATACTGTAACTGTAATCTAGTCTTAAACCGTAGATTATGATTCCTGGGAGTATTGTAGAAGTGTACAAAGTGTGTCAAAAATGTTAGGAGCCAGGCCAGTGGATTCTGAATCTGTGGCGGGCAACGTTCATTAGGCAGGGGAGCTGTGTGTGCTTCCAGTCAGTAATCATAGCCTGTTGTTGCTCCTTCCCCACTCTGGCAGACTGAGCTGCTACTAATTCAGCAGTTACGCAAAAGCAAGTAAAAGGTTACATTTAAAAAACCCTTGAGAAATAATAATCTTGGTTTAGATCTCTTGGTGTACATAAGCAATTTATTTTAACATGAGGATACTTTGATAGTGTCCAGTTATTTATCATAAATACTTTGATAGCTTTTATGGATTCATAGGCTAAAGCTAGCAAGCATGTTGGCCTGTGAACACACTGATGGTTAACTGTACATTGACAAGGAAATGTTGATTCAAATCATAAATAAATATGGAATATAATGTTGCAGGGATTAAATTACTTCCTCCATCCTCATGACAGACATCTAATTATGCATTGGACATAGAAACATAAAATTGAGGTTGGAAGGGACCTCTGGTCTAGTCCTACTGCCCAGCAAAAAGTGAAGTCAGTGCAGGCTGCTCAGGGCCTTTTCCAGTTGAATTTACAGTATCTCGCCTTTCAGATGAGTCTGGTCCAGAGTTTGACCAGCCTCACAGTATGTAAACAAAAAACCCTAACCCACAAAAATATCATACTACCTTATGTTTGGGTAGAACTTCTTGAGTTTCAGTTTGTACCCACTGCCTTCGGTCCTTCTGCTGGGCACCACCGAGAAGCATCTGGCTTAGTCATCTTTACTCTTTCCCCTGAGCCTTCTTTTCTCAAGGCTAAACAACCACAGCTCACTCAGCTTCTTCCTTGTGTGACAGATGCTCCAATCCTTCATAACTTTCATGGCCCATTTGCTGGACTAGTTCTGTATGACCATGATTTTTCACTGTGAATATGCTGCTTTAGGTGTCTACATCCTCAGCTGCTCTTCAAATGTGTGGTTGAGTTAGCAGGATACCAAAGCTTTCTGAAAACAAGCGCTCTTTTCTTTTATAAATTGAAATGGTTGCACTGTTAGATACAACCAACTATGCGTACAGGTAGTAGGTTGTGCAAAGTTGCATGTTTCAAGTAGCCTTATTTAAATGATCTGGCCTTATTAGAAGTCAGAGAATGTAGTTGAAATCTCTGTCCATGCAGTCCTGCTGATGCACTTGTTATTTAACAGTGACTGTACAGTGTAAAATAAACAATTTCTGCAGGGAAAAAAGACCAAGTTTCACCTTCCAGGGGTGAATACCCTAATTAGTAGATTACAGGGCCTTATTCTTTTTCTGGCCCTGTGGGGGGGGTTTGGTCATTCTCGCAGAAAAGGTTACATGTACAGAAGTAGGTTATTGAGGACTGTAAACAGGAAAGTATTTCCTGGTCAAGTGCTTCTGGTATCAAGTAGTGGGAGAAAGGGATTTGAGTTTGATTTCTCTTTCCCCACCTCCCCTCCTAGTCCCTTTACAGGGTCTCACTCAAAATACAGAATCTGGTAACAGTGAGAGGTGATACCATGGTAATTTGTAGGCTAGATGGACTGGGGAAAACTGTATTAAAAAAAAAATCTTGCACATTGTGACTTGATTAGAAATTTCTTGTGATAATGTAAAGATGATAATAAAGCATTGCATAAAAAGCGATGGATCTAGTCTGTCATTTCATAGTGCTTTCGTAAGAAAGAGGCAGCTTAGTGGGTGTAGAACCAGGTATCAAACAGTAAGGAAATGCTTCAAGAGGACAGGAGTTTATAGCTGCTAGGTGCTTTCTTCTGTTCATGGGACAAGAACTCAAGATGGATCTAGTTCTGTAATGGAAAGGAAGACCTCTTTAGAGCCCTGTTTTCTTCACCTACCCTGACAGGCAGATTTACTAATTTTTAATCTTCTGTTGAAAGAAACACATTTTCCATAAAGTGTAAGGGCCTGCTGAACAGAACAAGTTTGGTGAACTACAGATTACTGTTTTTTCATCGTTACACTTTGTTACATTCCAAAATTAGGAAAACTTTATTGGACTTCAGAAAGTTCTGTCACTTTATTTTTAACAGTATTTGACACAGAATCATCTGGTAGGGATGTTGGACCTCTTGCTTATTTTTATTTATGATTTCTAGCATAGACCTATCAAATTAATTGCCAATATGAATTTGTATTTGAAGTACAAAATTTCCAGAGTGAAGAATTTAGCCTAGTGCTACTTTCCAGTGCAGTCTTATCAAAGAAAAAATGATGCCGCCTTCAATGGAAGAAGGGCTTCTGTTCATAAAGCATTCATGTTTGCTTCTACAAAGGAAGAAGTTAGTTGTTGCTTTTATGGGAACAATGTGCATATTCCCTTATTTTAGGTCCCAGCTAAAGCATGCTGATAATCTTGTGAAGCAGTTATTTAAAAAACCAGAGGTCAGACACAAGGGCCTTTGTATGTGACTATCAAAATAACAGTGTACTAGACTTATTCAAGTCCTGTATTTTCTTATGGAGTAACACAACAGCTGTATCCAAGAATTTGTAGGTGGTGTTCTCATGCGTTAATACCCTGGCTGCCTCCTGTGTGGCTCATGTAGCTATTAACGGGAGGAGCAGGGTACCTCTTCCATTCCTTTCGGCAGGTTAGACTAGAGGAAAGCCACCATGACCTGGCAGTCCAAAGTGAAAAAAAAAACACAGACAAGAAGAAAGATCATCCTAGGAAACTTTAATTGGGATAGCTCCTCATCAAGATCTCTTATTCTCTGGAGTGTTGGCTTCTCTTCTATATTACCCTTATGCTGAGACCTCTGTGTGGCAACAGGAGCAGCTCATGAGAATCTGGAATGTTGATCAGAACAATGTGGCTCTAACTCCAGGTGCTCATCTGAAGTAGAAAAGAAATGGAAGCCAGAGATGAAGGCATCTCTGTACCTTAATGCTATCAGTAACGCCAGGGGCAGGTGGTATATGCCTTTGTTTCCCATGTTCACGGCTCTGACCATTCAACTACATCAATTACCCTTGGGTCACACATCATCACAAAGAACAATTTTTCAGAAAGTCATAGTTATCTGGTTGTGTTTCCAAGTGCCCCTCTCTGGAGCTTGCCAAGGACCACTAGAGGGGCATGAAATCCAGTGAAGCTTCTGCTTAATCCCTGCTATCAACTGCCTAAGTCAGTCAGTGCTCTTTGTTCCAAGCTAAGTAAGTGCACTGCCTAAGTATACTTACTAGTTTTACATGGGGGCAGACAAGAGAGGGAATATGAGACTTCAGCTGAGAATAGGATATTCCTTTGCAAATCTGAGACCACTGAGTGTCACCAGCCCTACTAAAAGGGTGATTCCCCTGTGGCCACAAGCTGCATCAGGTCAACATCAGTGTCAGCACCTAGGCCTCCATTATCTCCATCCCAGCAACCAAGCAAGCCAGGTGGGGCACCCCATACTAGCGCAGCCCTCTGAGGCTTCTATCTGGTCACTAGCATGTACCGTCGCTCTTTCCCCTCCTGCATGCAATGCTGCACAGACTGATGGCACAGTAACAGAACTTCTGATGCCACCTTTGCTCTACAAACAGAAATAATAGGTTGGGGCATTTGTGTTTTATCTAGAATGCGTGGACAGGGCGCAGACGGGATTACCCAGGACACAAGCTGCAACCTTTGTTCACCTCAGACAGCTGCTGACGTCACCTTTTCAGAAAGGTGAGGCGAGCATCAGGAAGCTTATTTGCTCAGCCATTGTTTAAAAACAAACAAACAAGCCCACAGCCTACTAACCCCAAACCCTTTTAAAAAGGAATTGTTCAAATTACTGTCTTCGCAAAGCAGAAGTATACTTTCAATAGCAGTGGTCACATTTCAAGTATATTCCTCTCACAGCTATTCACTAAAATAACCAAAAATAAAACTCATGTATTCCTTATGAGATGTGTTTAATGTCCATTCAATTGCATGCACAAATTAGAATAATATACATTTTGGGGAAAAAAAAATAAATTGATTTCTTCTCACAGTGTATTTGTGTCACACCAGTACAAGCATTCAGTATTTTCACTGCCTCATACATTGAGGTTTTCTGCAGTAAGAATGCAATGAAGCTATCAGTAACAGATGAGAACATAATGAAATTACAATGAACATATTATTTCATAGCATTAGGTTTGTAAAACTTTATTTTTAAACTCTGAAAATTAGTTTTTCCCAACCTACTTAAATACAGGAAAGCTAAAACACAGTCCTAACTGAGAGAAAACAGTTTGTAGTTCTAACAGTTCCATTCTCAGTATAACAATGTATCAAACTACCTATATATCAAATTTCTCTTCACAGATATTGTGTCCATGTTCTTCATAATCTTCTCTAGTTACTACCATGTCTTCAAAATCATCGTTTTCAGAAATGAGCTTTCCACCTTCCCAAGAATAAGTAATAGGGCTGAAAAAATGAACAAAGTTATTGTTACTCATCTGTAAGTTCATTTAAAATAGAAGTATGCAGTGATGATTTCTAAGACTTTTATTTAGCCATAACTATTTAAAAATATATTTCTGTTTGCTAAATCAAACCATCCAGCTCCAGACAAGTTACGAGACACAAAGTCTGAAATTTTGGTGGGGCTAACTGACTTTGCTTTTTTTAAAAAACAAGTGCTTCTGTGGAGGCAGGTGTGGAGAGGGCAGGACATGGAGACATGGAGATGTCTTTGTATTTACTTTGCACAGATAATGATTCTTTAACAATATTTAAAAATACTTTTTAATAATACTTAAAAAAAGTGAAGATTTTTTTGGACTTTCAAGATATACTTGTTTGTCTCAGCTGCATACTCTCTCTCTGCAAAGATGTTACCCCTTCCAAATCCCTGAAGTGGCTCCTTTAATAATGACATGGTAGCATTCAGGTGCTGAAAATTCTTCTAAGTAAAAGTCTAGATTCTAATCTTGCATATTTATGTATCCACTTAATGACAATAGTGTCTTATTTATCTGTTCCTGAAAACACTTACTTATATGCTTTATTAGTGAAAGTACAGGGCAAGCAGGTGGTCTTTAATTTATTTGGTTTGCCTGAAAATACACTCATTTAAAACATTCTTCTTTTGTACAATTTTGGTTCACTTACTATTTAAATTAACTCCTTTACTCAATCTGTCTTTTTAATAAGGAAAAGAAATACTACTTTATAGTTTGTTCTGCTAGAAGGACAAAATTTGTTCTGTACAGTTTAGAACTTACTTTTCAGGAAGAACAACAGAAACATCATAATCAGTTGGAGTAAGACATCGAACTTCAGAAAAAACCCGATCTCTGAAGCCTGGAAAAAGGGTGTTTCCCCCAGTCAGAACTATGTTTTTGAAGAAATGAGGCTGCATTTCTGTAAAATATTTAAGTAAATCTGTAGTTAGAGACTGAATATATATTTAAAGACTAAAAGTTTTTTCCCCAAATTTGTTATGAATTGGAACAGAAGTAATAAATATGCATAGAAGAATGTCACGATCATCTAATGGTCACATCAGTTAAATAGTTTTATTGAGAAACACAAGAAAGCGATCAGTGACCCTCTGTTCTTTGTGATTTTTAGAATTTGGCTTTGATAACTACTGTTTTCTTATATTTATGTCTATTAACTTTCATGTCTGCCAACACAATTCCCCTTTCAAAAGGAATTTTAGATGATACATTTTTTTAAGAGTTCAAAATAATAGCCTCAATGCTGCCATACTTATGTGGTATCATAAACCCTATGAAAGTCTTCTTTGTAGTAATAACGTTAATTACATGTACATCATCTATAAAATGAAAGCTTTAGTATTACTTCTGACACAGCAGTCAGAAATGTTTTATACTTTGATGCTTAAATTACTGAGTTTGGTCAGTTTCATTTTTCTCATCAGTTTGATTTTTCTCTTTCTTCAGTGAAGAAAGATACTTTAAAACACAACTAAAACTCATTTCAGGTATATCCCATCATCAGTGTCAAAGACAGGTCACATTAGAAAAGAATGTCAAGAAGAATTTAGTCTGCAGCAATTATCTGAAACGAGTAGAAACCAATCAATGAATCACCACAAAACTGGATTTGCCTAACAGAGAATCTTGTAGACAATCAGTTCTAGAGTATATGACACACACCAGAAGACAGAACAGTTCACAACCACTTAGTAACTGGCATATTTAGAGTACTAGCTTCTTAAGACACTCTGGATGCTTAAAAAACCAAAACCAACAAAAAATACCAAACCAAACCAACACAACCCCCCCACCTCACCCCACCCACCTACTTTTCAAAATATTTGTAGTTGTACCTTCAGGTAAATTCTGAATAGAATAAACAATGGCTTCAGGAATTCCCATCTCTTGAATACCAATATCTGAAGGATGGAAGAGTATTTCTGGAACTGCAAATCTTTCATTTGTTAGACGAAGTATTTGTTCACCAGTCTTGTATTTTCCACTTAACACCATCTCTTCTCTTGGCTAAATTAAAGACATGAATAGTAGCCACTGCTAAGAAAATAAATCACATTCTACAGTATCCAGCTAATCTTTTTCATGTACTGCAGAGGTAGGCAATATATTCTACATTAAGTTGCATTATCAACAAAACTTCAAGAATAATACGTACTCTGATATTAAATCTGAAGTGACTCTGCTCTTATCAACTGCAGTTTTGCCTGAAGCAAAATAAAATAGGTATGCATGAGAGTGGCCTTAAAATACTGGGACTGCTTTTGAAACTATGGCCAACTCGATAAATAAGATAAAATTGTTAAATTGTCTTCACTGATATGAAGACTTTTCAGGCTCTTCTATAACATGACTTTGAACCTTCTGCCTATTAGGGTATTTAAATGAAATTCAGAGAGACTTTCAAAAAAGTATCAAAGCAGAGAAAACATTTTCCCACTTAACTAAAAAACCCCAACAATAATGATATGGATAGGTTGTATGACAGAGCACATGCAGATAAAGCTACAAGTATTAAATAATAGAACATAAAGTGCTATGCTGGAAAAATAGTATTTAATTTTCATCTCAACTTCCTAAAGAAGACTTTAACAATTAATGCATAGCACAGAAAGATGCTACAATACAGCATGAGAGAGAACAAATTCTTGTTAACGTCTCTACTAGACTTGTGCAGGGGAACAGTCCAAAAAATACTTCAAAAACCCTACTATCATTACCTTACAAAATCCTTTTTTGATTGTGCTGAAGTCTGGCAAAACATAATCTACCATTACAGTATTTTCCTCTCCTTTCAATCTGAAAGAGAAGAATGTAAAATGCCACAGAATAAGGAACAAGTTCTAAATTTCAACTATTTTATACTGACAAGACTTCCTTTGACTTAACTGGAAAATTTTCTGACTAAGAGTATAGTTTTATTTGGTTGTACAAATGGATTATTCAGAAGGACCAACTTTTACATTTAGTACCATTGTGTACATACTTGGCAATGTCCATGTCCTTATAAAAGTCTTGAGAAACATAACACACATCTTCTTTCACTTGATTAATTACATGTGTTTCATCCATAACATGTAGCTGCCTGTGAAAAACAAAAAAAACCACAGAAGTTTGAGAATAATTCTTATCATTACCTGTCAGTTTTCCACTGGAGATGAGCAACCACAATTTTCAAATCAGAGAAAGCTACTGTCACAATATCTAAAACTTGTATTCAATTTACAAAAGCATTCCTGGCCTACTGGAGTTTAGTATTTTCCTATTTCACAGTTCAATAAATACAAACATCTACCTGCATTTGCCCAATGTCTTCGTAACAAGTATAGCCATAATCCTGCAATTAGCTTTATTAGCAAAGACCTTTACCTAGATAAAGTGCCAAGCTAAAGGAACCTAACAAAAGCTGATCCTATTGAATTTTATTTTTTGTACTGATAGAATCAGTTAGTAAACCGATTGATGATCTACTCAGACATCTCAGAAAGTACACAAGGACTTGTATATTTGTGAACACACAGTTAACCTCAGCAACTTCAAAAGTGCTGGCACTTTAAAAACTAACAGCCTAATTCTTCAAAGAGTTTAAGCTCATCTTAATTCATCTTGAGCTTAAGCTTAAGATGGTAGCTAGCAAATTATAACAAACAGCATTTAATCTAAAATTCACAGAAACAGTAAGAATATCCCCACAAACTTCTAGCTCATTTCACATCAGGTCTCAAGATGATGATCAGCATGCTTTACCTGTAAGAGATTATCTCCTTTAGATGGTTGGTTAAGAGTTTTCCTCCAACGTTAATCCTACAGAAAAGGACCAATAGAAGGAATTCTGTCATTATTAACCTCAGGCATAGCAAACATTTCTTCTTGAAATATATGCTGCAGTTTACCTGATGATTGCTTCTTTCTTCTTTTTACTTCTACAATAAGGTACAATGTGTGTAAAAGAGTATCCACTATCCACAATGATACAACATAGCTCAGATGGATTATCCCGGAAATACCTGTGCGCACTAAGAGCTCCAGCTAAAATACAGAAAATTTCATTCAATTTTTATATGAATATACACTTTTAGAATTTACATGATATGAAAGTGTACTTGCTACATATATCAAACACCTTTCACAGACTTCCAAGACCGCAGTACATAACACTACAGCCAACACATGAATTAATTCTGACAGCGGACAAAATTAAGTCTCATATATGCCCCCATTTATTCTTTTTCAATAATTTCAGTCCGTGTTCAGTTTCCTCTCCTAAAGTCCAAGCAGACTGATCACACCACAACTTATCAAACCTATCCAAAAGAGTATCCCATGTCCAGGTATCTTTCAGAAGGGCTGTGATGTTATTACATTCCCTGTAAGATACATTTCATGATTGTAATGCTGCATTTTATTTGCTAATACAAAACAAAACCAAACAAAAAACCACGACCACCACCACCCAAAAAAAAGGAAAGCTATTAAAGGCTTCATACAAATTTTTGGTAGACTTTCTCAAATACTATCCTGTTTCAAAATCTGTTATCTCTGTCATCCTGACTCTCCTCCAATTTCCCACTCTCACAAAAGTAGTACAAGCGTATAGCTGGAATTTCTCAAAAAACATAAAAATGTTTAATCCAGTTTCAGTACACATAGCAGCATATTACTCAAGAGCCAGGAAGGAAATGAAGTAATGTCTTTACTATCTTTATATATACGTGTGTGCATATGCATGCATGCACACAAGCATGCTTATTTATTTATTTACAAGGTTAACCTTCAAAATATATAAATGCAAACTAGGAGGAGACAGACTCACCATTTACTCTAAGAACTGCTTGAAACTGATATTCTTCAAATAGAATTTCATTCATGGATTCTTGTATTGAACTGAAGTTAAAATAAGGTTCAGTAATAATAATATTGGTATCTACAAAATCCACCTATGAAAATACATCAAGATTGTCATTATACAAAATTTAGAAATTCATACTCCATTACCATATTTTGCAGCAGTTGAAGATCATGTAAATTTGAAGACATGATCACCACTTGCGTATGTTTGTAGAAGCTAGGCTTAGAAAGTTTTAGCTTTTTTTTAAGACTCCATAAATAGTGATATAACTTTACCAAATTAATGAGTAAAAACATAATAGAAGGGAACACCTTCATACATATTCTGCTGCTGCTACCATCCTTACAAATAGTAATCCAACTTTTTAAGGAGATACCCATAAAGGAGCACTACAATACTAATGTAAGATATTTTAATCATGTCAGCTACAGAAAGATAAGTCTCTTCTACAGCTCAGCACTTGTATCACAAAATTACTTATCTAATAACAAAAGATGAAGTCCTGCACAAAGTTGAATCAATAAGAAAACTGCCAGTGACCTCTCATGAGGCCAGCAAAAAGGTCCTGGACTTTCCACATTTACTGATATCTCAAACTCCTTTAGAGAGGATTTCATAGGGTTACTTCAGTCATAACTGGATATGGCCATAAATGTATTACCAGCTGTATCTTTCTGTAGTCTTCACTCATGAAAAAGAGTTCTCCTCAAAACCATGACTAAATTGAACCTTGTTCCAAAACTAAAATAAAAGCTAAGTATCAAAAGCCGGCACTGTATACTTTTATATATGGAGACGAAGATATTTTGAGGCATTACTTTCATTCTCAGTACCACTCTGCCTCCAGGTGTTAGAAAAAACAAAAACTTTCAGAGTATATCATACTTTTAAAAGAAAAAATAAAATGGAAGCCTTACTACACTATTTGTGCTAAATCTAGTTTGTGTGGTAAGTTCAAAAAATTAAGTATCAGGTATTTATATATTTGTCATGGTTTAACCCCAGCTGGCAACTAAGTACCATGCAGCCGCTCGCTCGCTCCCCCCTCACCCAGAGGCATGGGGAGGAGAATCAGAAAGGACTGTAAAACTCAAAGGTTGAGGTAAAAACAATTTAATATTTGAAATGAAATAAAAAGAACAATAATAAGAATAACAGTAAGGATTATAATGAAAATGAGGGAGAAAGGGAGAGGAATTAAATCCAAAAGGAAGGAAGAAAAGAAAGCAAGTGATGCACAATGCAACTGCTCATCACCCGCTGACCTAAGCCCAGCCAGTCCCCGAGCAGCGATCAGCAGGCCCCGGCCAACCCCCCCAGTTTATATCCTGAGCATGATGTCCCATAGTATGGAATAGCATTTTGGCTAGTTCAGGCCAGCTGTCCTAGCTGTATCCCCGCACCCCCCATTTCCTGTGCCCCTCCAGCCTTCTGGTTGGCAGGGCCTGGGAAACTAAAAAGTCCTTGACTTAGTGTAAACATTACCCAGCAACAACTAAAACCACCAGTGTGCTATCAACGTTGTTCTCACACCAAATCCAAAACACAGCACTGCACCAGCTACTGAGAAGAAAATTAACTCTGTCCCAGCCAACACCAGGACAACATTCAACTTACTCATTGGTAGAAAATGGTTAGCCAAAGAGGGTTACTTAATGAATATGTCTTTTGGCCTACTGACCTAGCTCATCACTCTCTTTTACATAAACAGTTTCTTGATCTCTACACCACACTGTACCTGTCTATAATTATTATTTTTTAAACTTGAACTCTTAATTATATTGATATGAATTTCTTAACATATGTGAACTGAACTCAGTATGAATACACAGAAGACTAAAAAAATTACATGTTTTTTAAACTCCTACACCAGAGATCAAAGTAAAAGTTTTCTTGTTTGCAAAAAAATAAAAACCTGTCATTTCTAATTGAAGGCACTTTCAAACAGAACAGTAAGCTCACCAGTTCTATTTTATATTTGATGTACTTCTGTTAATTCAACTCGGCAGT
>JAVJGI010000060.1:47505674-47585192 GCA_035590275.1 Ibycter americanus | reverse complement strand
TGCGAGTCTGCTGGGTGATGGGAATCACGTCTAACGTGCCTCGCGGGTTAAAACAAACAAAACCAACCAACCAACCAAAAAAAAACCAAACACCGGAACCGCTGTAAAATGTTGTGGTTGTCAATGTCGTGTGCTTGAACGATGGAAAACCTGCAGAAAGTACACAGTCTGACTGATACGGTTTTCAAAAGCCACGGTATGTTTGTCCCCTTTTCTAAAGAGACACAAAAACCTAGTAGGTACTTGACCTGTCCTGATACCACAGCATTGTTATACTTCAGAGCTCACTTTGATAAACCAAAGAATATAACCTGAAATATCGGTCCTTTATTTGCTTATTTTTTTTCAAAATGTTTTTTTTCTGGTTTTGTGTGGTATTTCTGGAAGATGTTTATTTTCATCAGTGCTAATAGAGAAAATCAACTGAGATGAAATGACAGCTTGTCATTTGACTAGTCTGTTCATGACACGCAGGGAAAACCCAGTTGTGGTTGCAAATTCTTTGATACCTATTCGCTAAAGATGATGTATGAAGGAGTAATAGAATAATTTTTCTCCTCGACCCTACTTAGGAGTTTTTTAGCTGGGAATGCTGGTAAAGAAATCTCGTCTTCTATGAAAATAACTGAGCACTGTGCAAATTGAAATGCAGTTATGAAGATGTCATCAGCCTTGAGTCAGTTTTCTAGTCAGAAATGTGTGTGGAATCGCTGGACTTAATTGACCTACAGAGCTTACTTCCTATAGTGCTATTTAGCAAGCCGTATGGAAAGAGAAGTGAACTCTAGTCTTTGTGCTACAGGTTAAAGTCTAAAATGTGTTTGGGAACTGGGCATGAGTAACATGAGCTATATTCTGTCTAGTTTTTCAAATAAACTAATGAATTGATTAGAATTAAGTGCTTTTTAATGTTGATAAATTTTTATGCTTTCTTGTGTGATGGGATGGTGCTTATTCAACAAGACCATGTCAAGCAATTGTCACAAATTTTATCATTTTTAAAAAGCTTAGGGGATGTATCTAACAATCTGAGGTCTGCAAGCTGAAGTTGAGGCTCATGATCTGCACTATGTAGACATTGGAGGAGTGTGTTTGCTACCTAAAACATAGACAGTAGTATTATTACACCCCATATTATGGGTGTTCTTAATCTCATGATGAGCTAATATCTTTTCTTTTTTCCTGCAGAACTGGTGCTTCAGTGGTTGCAGAAGTTGGTTACACCAGAAAACAGAATTCAAGTGACATGACCACCTGTAAATCTGGTGGCTTTTTAAGTTTCAGGAACTTGGGTTTTCAACAAAAATGATAATGTGGTTATTTATTTCAGGATTTTCTTTAGTATGTTTTATAAGAACATGATGAAGGCAGGTTTCACACACAGTTTTATTTCAGTGTGGAGCCAAATACATAAGTAATTTCCTGTAATACAGAGGGTGCCAAAGAACACTTTCACTTTGTACTCTAGTACTGTATTGGTTCCTGTTCTGCAGTTTTCATGGTTCCTCAAAACTGATGCGTTTGCCATCTTCAACAAAGCAGGTATTAGTGGCAGGATGAAAATGTACTGGAAGAAGTCAGTATATAATAAATGAAGAGTGGAAAGAATTATCCTGTTTACTCAATTTACTTTCATTTTTTATGATTATATTTCTCTCTATGTTTGTATGAAACCAAACCTAATACGTACTTCAAAAAACAAATAGAACTTGTATCTTCAGTTACATAGAAGTACTTCCCTGTTTTGCCACGAATCACAGAATGGTTGAAGTTAGAAAGGATGTCTGGAGGTCATCTTGTCCAGCTCCCCCAAGTCATCGTTGATTTAGCAATATTTGCCATGAAGATTGCTGCAGTATCTGTTACTACTGTGTTAGCAATTTTCAGCTTTCTTACTATCTAGACTCAGTATATGTAAATTTCTAAGCATTGTGTCATTCAGCAGTATAGTTTCCATTCAGCAGTTTACAGTACTTTTAGATGAACTGATATGAACACTGGTGTTGTGAAGGAGCCTTAGCTAGGGAAAATTTTTACATAGGTATGAGTCTTTAAGGTCTGAGAACAAAACTAGGAGGAAGACCAAAATTGCATTTTGGAACAGTTTTGGTATCTGAATTACCTTTTACCTTTGTAAAAGGTTTTTCTTACTGCTGTGTCACAGCTTAAGAACAATGAAGGTAGTGGAGTTTATTTACTCAGCTTATAACAAACCTGTATCTTATGTCAGGATCTGGTGATGAGTTTTTAGCTTTCTCAGTTTTTTAAAAAAAACTTTACAAATATAAGCAGTGTCCTCTGTCTTTAACATGCGTTGCTCTTCTCCTAGGCCGGGGAAGAAAGTGGAAAGGTGGGGGAGGGTGAACAAAATACTTTGTTGTTGTTCAGATTATGTGGTGCTTGACATGGGATATGAAACTAAATTTTTCTGCTAAGCTGAAGAGATGGATTTGTCATTTGGAGGCTTGAATTTTTGTCAGCTCCATGTTGTGTTAGGTGTGTTTTTTTGAATGCGGATGGTGGAGTGTCTTTATTTCATAATATATGTGCCCTAGAATGAAACAAGTATCTGAATAATGGCCTTATCCCTTAGAAACGTAGAAATGAGACACTGTGTCTAGGAGTCTTCTGTGTAGTGTTGGGATCACTTACTCTTACTGTCAAGGTCTTCCCCAGTGAACTGAAACTTGTGTGAATCTTCATTTTTGCTGTTACATGTTTTCACGGATGAGAGATTTCTTGTTGGATAGTACCTTTTACTGCAAGATTTTCTGTGCGCTGCCTTGCTATGGTGATAGCAGGTACCCTTCAGCATTACTTTTTCCTCAGACTTTGTAGACAAGTGTATAAAACAACGCTAAAGGTTTCCAGCAGGACTCTAGATTGTACTGTGCAAGTTCACAATAGTGTTTCTGTTATACTGGCTGTGGTTATAAGGGGATCATTTCCAACACAGGAGTCTGAATCTTGAGTTATTTGGACGCAAGATACTGACAGAAATTGGGTGTTACTGACACAGACTTGTATAAGGGTTTTTCAGGTGTTTTTCCATTTTGGCTTTTAGTTATCATTGACCGAAATTCTCTGTCTAGTTAATGAGTGGTCTAACTGAGTCTTCTGTGTAAGCATCTGCAATATCCACACCTTTCTGTGGAAAAAAAAGTTCTGCTTATCAAAATTTGTCTAGGAAGCATGAAGGAAAGCTTACACACTTTGCCTCTATGTTGAGTTAAGTAGCCCCACTGAATATTATATTCTTCATCTCAATCAGATATTAACTCTTAAGTTTACCAATGATAAAACTTTAAAAATTACATTCTTTGTTTGAATCTTGTTTGCTATTTTCACAAAGAAAACAGTAAGAGGCTTAAAAGTATTTGGTAGGGCTGAAACCCGAATTGTCAGTTTGTGTCATTAGTTAATGTTCTACATGAACTTAGACCTTCTTTGCTTTTGCTTACCTGAAGCAATGGATGTGAAAACACCAAGATTTCAGTAGAACAAAACTGCAATAAATTTCATGACAGTTTTTTCACTTCATAGTTCAGAAGTCATTCTAAAGTGCATATGAAGATTGATTTTACAGATTAGCATATTAATTGAATGGATGTTGGGAATCAGCTGATCCTGCTATAAACAATGATATTCTACATCATCTGGTACAACTTCACTGCTACATGTCCTACTTAAATGTTTGACCTTCATATCAACCTGCTTTTATACTATTAAGATGTGCTGTTTGGTGAGGGATGTTACCATCTCGAGAGATCTCAGGTGACTCCTTTCAGAATCTGCCAGTGTAACACCTTTATTTGGCCCGAATGGGCTTGTTCGTTCCTGTAACTAAATGACCAAAATTGTTTGGATGAACTTTGAAACTAATGCTACTAGCAGAAGTAGAATTTTTGCTTATTTTCAGTTTTCTGTATTCCACTTCTATGTCACTTTAATTTTGTGAAAGTTACCAAATTCTTTTAACCAGCCGATGAACACAAAGTGCTTACTTTTTGTAGAATAAGCATAAAACAACTTTTCTCTTTGCTTGTGCTGAAGATTTTACAGAGTGTGTTCTACATCACTGACTTTATTGGCTTGTGTAGTATCTGGGAAAAACACATGCTGCAAAACACAATGTAGATGTAACAATCTACATTATTCTGAATGAATCAATCTATGTTGAATGTGAATTCTTATGGAAATCATTAGCATAATGTCTGTCTTAAATGCTGCACCTAGTGAAAGATGGAGTCTGAAAAAGGACAGGTAGTAAAGCAGAACTGCTTGAGACAGCAGAAGAGAACGAAGAGAAAGAGCAATTTAAAGTTACATTGTAATCCTGTATTTCTTAAATTCCCTTATGTTTGAAATGCAGTAGTTTTTGTATTTAAGTGGAGACTTCATGCCAACAGTTTTGTCTGTGTGAATGTGTTGGTAATGTTCTGATGAGCGTAAAGGAATCAATAAATCTTTTTTTCTGCAAACGTAAAACCCCTTCACTTTATATTTTCTTAGTAGCTTCGTGTTGTATTTCATTTTAAGCTTCTCTAACAGATCATCTTGCACAAGGCCAAACTGAAATTGCTGTGGTGCTTTATGAAGTTATGAAGGTATTTTGGAGATAAATGAGCAATAATGTATTTGCTGGTAGAATTCTTAAACGTTACATTTAGTAAGATTTAATATTAAATCTTGTGTTACATGTCAGAAGATTGTTCAGTTTTCAGTAGCGTTTGTGTTAAACATAGAACTTGATATCTAGTTTTCAGTTTATTTTACACTATTTTTGCAAATGTGTTATAAATCTGAATGCTGGTTCTGCAGATGCTTTATTTGTACAATTAAAGTTCTGCTGAACTTTGAAGTCAGACAACTTATGCATACGTGATAACGTTTAGTGCATTTGCAGAATCAACATGAATTAGCAGCATTTTACTTGTGTAGTATACGATCATTTTCTTTAAATGATTCTCAGAATAGTTTTACTGGGAAATAAGGTTCAGAATGAAAATGATGTTGACAATTACTTTGTGTTCAAGTAGCTGATACGCTAGTGTGAAGCATTCTCAGGAAAAAGGGTATCTAAATAAAGCCTGTGAGGATCAAAATGGGGTCTGTCCTGTGTTCAAATGATTATGGAGTATGTAAGAATCAAAACAAAGCCCACAGTTACATTTTTTGAAATTTGGTATTTTTCCTGCCAAAGCCCTGTTGGTTTTTTTTATATCAAGAGGGATAAAAGTATGTACTAAACACCTTTCAGTGTGAGGTACTTGTTAAAGTGTATTTTGTTTTATTTTCTGCTTTCTTCTACAAGCAGATTGGGCAAAGGAGATTACATAATTTCTGATGAAACCTTAATGGAATTATAAAGGTGTGATTTGGTTTACACTTTTTTGCAAATCATGAGAATAATTGCTAAGAAGTAATTAGAACAATGTATCTAGGTTTTGGCTGCTTGTGGGGGAACCCAGGTTTCTCAGTCTGGTAGCTCCTGCAGGAGTTCTACTGTACACCTTTGTGGAGCTGGTCCTAACCAGGGTTCAGATCTCTTCATTGTCTCCTCTTTTCATGAGAAGAAACAGGAGAGGAAAGTAAGGAAAGCACTCCAGCTCAGGCGGTGGCTTTTAGTACTTCCAGGTTCCCTGCATCGATGTATGAGCCTTGCTGGGTAAAGACTGCCCCCAGCACAGGTTCTGTAACAGCTCTGCCATGAAGCTTACCGTACAGCTTGAGAGTACCAGAGCTTTTATTTTCTCAGAGAAGTTGGCTGCTTCCGTTATCTGACTCCCAAGGAAGCAACCTTGGGATCCAGCTACCCAGGAATCTGGAAGTTACATGGTTGCTTACTTCTGGAACAGTTTTCCTGTAGTAGTTGCTCCCATTGCTGGGGATCTCAAGACCTGAGAAAAATAGTGATTTGTAACTAGGTATCTGTAATTCACTTGAGTGATAAATCTCTTAAACGCTGTTCAAATATCCCAACAAACTGCCTATCAAGGGCACTGTCCAAATGCTTGGATTTTATTGTACCTCAAAGTGTAAAAGTGTAGGAATTAATTATGTTTAGGCTGAGGCATCTTTTCGAAGTGAAGAGAGTTATCAAAAAAATTCTTTAATGAAATTACTACATGGTTTGCCAAGTTAAAGATTTTAATTTTAAAATTATTAAGAAACGTAATGTAGTAAAATTTCATAGCTTACAAAATCAGAATGTTAAAGGTGTGCAGGTCTTTGTAGCACCACTCCAAATTCAAAACCAAATCCAATAAGTCCCATTCCCTTACCTCTGTCGGTAGAGTCATGTTTATTTAGTGTGGATTTTGAATAGGTAAAGTTGAGACACCATGAACAGGAACAAATAATGTGGGCTGGGAAATCGAGCTAGGCAAAACAAAACTGTACAGTTGTCTCCCATTTCAAAATGAAATAAAAATGTCTTATGCTGTGTCTCGGGGCTATCTTCCTTCTCGCATTCCAAATCTACTTACTGAGTATCTCTGAAGCCGGTTTGCTGTATTATATGGACCTGTTCTGCCTGATTAAGGTTTTCTCCATAAGCTGTTCATTTAAACATGGCTGCAGTATTGTAGTATCAGACAGCAAGGGGTATTCTAATGGGAATCTAGCGTTTTACACAGGTCTGTTTCCTGTTTAGTTCTGTAATGTCATGATGTGTAACACACTGTTGTAACTGCAGTTCTCTTTAGCTAAAACTCTCTTACATTATTATATCACTCCTTTTTCCCTTTGAACTTGATCCCTTGTGTGTCCCCTGTGTCCCGTTCCCTGCAGCGATCCCAGCTGGCTCTGGTGGAGATTGGTTTGCTGTGAATATCCTTACTACCAAAATGAGTACCAGAAGCTTCTCGGAAGCCGTGGCAACTGACCACTTGCTTTCACCAGGAATAGGGGCCTTTTGTCTGAATACCTTGCCCTCAGGTAACTTCCCCTCTCCCACCTTTGTAGAGTAAATGTAAGAGGTGGTTTGCATTTATATAAATTAAGGAGTGAAATGAGCTCTGTAAAATGTTAATTTGGTTTTCTCTCTTGCAACTTACGATTCTGCAAAAAAGTAATTGCTTGCTATGCAGCTATGTGTTTTGGTTTTGGGTTTTTTTTCAAGTCCTAAACTAGATTTGCAAAACTGGTTTGTGAAGTAAATCAGCAGTCCCATTATAAACATACCTTTGTGTATTTTCTAAATATAATCTTCTAGGTGTGTTTTTTCAATATCTTTAGGCTATTTGACATTTGCTGTTTATCATTTACACCTACTTAATTCCTTTTCATAACTTGGTGTTTATTAACTCTGTATTGGTAGATTTTTGAAGGATCCGTCAGCGTTTTACCTAGTTTACATAAGAGAACAGCTGAATATTTTTTTTTTGAACAGTCCTTATAGTTAATGTTGTATCAAAAAAATCTTATTTTGTTGTGAGATCTGATCAGTTAGTGTTAAAAAGATATCTGCTAATGTCACATAAATAAATGATGCAGTTTCCAAATGGCAGATGATGTCATGTTTTTACAGTGCACCATTATTTCTTGATTTTAAATCTATAAAATTATTTTGCATCAAATGGCTTTTCTTTGTATTAGGTGCAAAATGTTGTATTTTGAGTAGGATTTAATCGTTATCAGGTATAAGCAAATTCTCAAAATGTGAGGTGTTATTTTCTTTCGGCCTACAATGTGGAAGTTGCGTATACCTTGCCACATATGGTTTAGTATATTAAGGATTTTATGTTATCTTTTACTCAGTGTATGCATTAAGGTCTGTCATGTGTATTATTGTCATGTTTGAAACAAGTTTTTCAGATTTGACAGTACTGACTATTTGTATGCTTGTGTAAGTGGTATGCGAAAAGACTCATGGAATGGAAAAGCTAGTATTGGTCTGTCTGAGGATTTACCGTAAATTAAAGGGAAATTGCTTGAGCAGTATTTTACTTAGAAGATGGTTATCATTCATGCAGTGTAAGCTCCTTGTTTATGCACAGTGCTTGGCTATGTCTGAGCAGATGTGCTGCAAGACACATAATTAGATAATAGCCATTGATGACAGCAGCTGTTTCAGTTCTGCCTGTACCCAAAGAGCAACCAATACAGTTTTTCCAAATAGAAAGAAGATAATTTCCTGTACGTATTATTACAGAATTAACTAGAGGAAGCTTAGTATACTGTCAAGAGAGTTGGTGGGGCTGTCAGTATTTGAGAAAGTATGGAATGGGTCTAAGGGTGTACTAAGCTGTCTTGCTGGAGTGGGAGTCCATGCAGAAGTCTTTCTGTGCTGTGTTGCAATTATTTGGAAAGCATCAGCAAAGCAGTACTATTTATTGCTTCACCTTCTAGGATGGAAGAGATAAGAGGGGTGGTGTGACGCTGTACCAGACATGTTACACAGGTACGGGCTGGTTGTTGAGTCAGGGTCCTAATTAGTGATTTGCCTGGAAAGGAAGATCTGTCTTTATGGTAAGTCAAAAGGCCTGGTAAGTGTTAGGTGGTTCAGGTCCTGTGTAGTACCCTAAAAAGTCCCACCTGAAGCTGTAGGGTTGAAGGTGGTGTTTTGGACTTGTCTAGTGTGCTGTAACTTGTGGCCAGCTGAGAGCAGTAAGGCCAGGCTGGGTGTGCAAACAGGGGAGTGCCCTGTCCTGCTTCATAGAGTTGGCTTGTGAGCACTTTTGCAAGATGATGTGCAGCAGATCATGCAAGTGTCTCCATGCTGGACATCCAGGAGGCCAGGCAAGGTTCTCCATCTTGCACTCAACCACCAAATGCACACCTGACAATTCTACAGAAGTTCAAGGTGTGATTAAATAGAGTATGCAGGCATTCATGTGGGGTGGCCACATTACTCATGGGTAAAGGGGTGATACCCTTCTCCTGTACATATTGATGTTGGAGGGTGTAAGAAGGTGCCAGTCATGTATCATAGGTAGCAAGGAGTGTGCTTGAAAAGTCTGGTAACGGGTATAGCTGCTGCAGTTGGTATTGCCATTTAGGAGTCCCACGTGATTCCGTATAGCTGGCAGAATGAGAGAATGGTAGCCCTTGCAGTTCATCTACTGACAGGGGCTTCTTTGGAGGAAGCTGCATGGTATTTGGGAATCTATGCAGTACACAACATTGCTGATACAGATTACTTCTGGATAAAGGCTGGAGGATAGCCTGTCAGACCACCAAAATTATGTCACTATAGATTTGCCACTGGCTGCTGACATTGGTGGTGACATTTTACAGTGCTATGGTAGTGTTCTCTTCCTGGTGCAGGATGTGAGTGCAGCATTTTTTGTGGGAATTTTTTTGTCTAGAAATATTAAATTTTATCCTCAAGAGTGTTTATTTGCAAACTAAAGTACTATCAATATTCTTAGGTAAAGAACTTACATGTTTGTGTCGGAGTGTGTCGGGTTAATCCTGCTATGTCGTAGGCATAAAAGGTGTTACCTCTCCCTACAAACTGTACCACAAGTGCCTTAGTTTTGTTGTTGTTTTTTTTTTAATCCTTTTGAGCTTTTGATTTTGGTACTGTATTCTATCCTGATGTTTTTCTGGGCTTTAAAGTGTTCTGCAGGGAGTATTTCCTTTTACTGCCTTTGAATGTGTTCCCTTTTAGTTTTGTGTGTGTTTTTGTTCTTATGCTAAGGTAAACGAGCACCTAGTTAACTTTTTCTGCAGGGTTCATTACTTTGTCATCAATCTTTTTGTTTATCCTCTCTGTTTCTAGCTTAGTTTTAATATTTTCAGAAATGGATATAGTGTCCAAGGTGAGGGCATGCCATCATATTTTGTGGTGATATTTAGTACTACTGACCATTTGTTTTTTATACATAGAAGCACCTTAACCTTCATGTATCCCAGGCAGTTTTTCAATTGTGTCTTATCTTCCAGCTTTATTTCCTAAAAATGTATCTTTCGTTTAGAACCTAGTAGTTTTCATGAATTATATCTTCAGATATTCAGTATCTTGCATCATCAGTGAGCTAACTGTTGCTGCAAAGCCATTTGCTGATATCTTGGGGTCCTCAGAAGGTCAGTTTTTGTGGACTTGATGAATGTGACTTTAATGTTATGTGTCAACTTTTACACATTTTAACACAGCCTGGGGAGCTAAAAGTCATCTACCGCAAATATTACATAAACCGTAGCTAATGGTTTCTGGCTGGGTGAAATACTACTTTAATACACTGCATTAAAATTAGAACATCCCTAGGACAGCCAGGATTCACATAAAGGTTTCTGTTACTTCACAGTTCACCAACTTTTTCTAGGGCATTACTAAATATATTAATTGCCTTTGGATTTCTGTGTGTCATTTGAACATATTAGATACTGTTGCTCTTGTAGTTTTCTGACCAGTTTCTACTAACCTTAAGCCTTTACTGTATAGTTAATTTTTTTAGCAGCTTTTGTGATGCTTTTTGGTTGAAGTTTTTTAAAGTACCAGAAGAAGGTATCAGTTGCTTGATTCTAATCTTTTTTCATAGGTCTGAAGGCTTAAAATAGGCATCTTCTACAGATTTTATTTTTTTTTTTTTTAGATTTTGTTTCCCTGGCTATAATATCCATGCAAAATTCTCATTAGTGCCTTACTGTTTCAATCCAGGTCAATCAGTTGCTGCATCTGTGAAGTCTGTCTTTAGTCTGTCTGCTGTTCACTTAATGGCAGCTGAAGCTTTAGCCCAGTATGACTGTTGTCTGTCTCACCTTTTCTCTCCTATCGTACCTGGATCAAGAAGGGAGTGCTACTAAGAACTCTTCTGAATGTAATTGTGCTGAATGTTACTGGTATGCAGAATTGTTTTTTAATCTAGGGAGTCTGTCTTTTTCTCACCTAGGACTTGCTGCTTTCTAAATAGATCTAAGCATCTTCGTAGTTTGGACTTAACTAATGATATGCTGCCATGGGGAAAAGTATGGCAATGCTCTTGAACTTAGTATTTGCAGGTGATGTTTTGTTCCCGGGACGCTGATATTTCTTCTGGTTACCGGAAAGAAAGCATGAGAGAAGAAATTGTTATATTGCCTGCAGCATGCTATTTGGTGTGAATTTTTTTTTTTTTCCTTATTTAAAGGTGAGAGGGATTTAGATTTTGGTTTTTTTCAGATCAAACCAGTTATCAAAAATCAGCTTTGGTTTGTGGTGTTACACTGGACGAGAGGAACTCACTCATAACAGTGCGCACCCTGGTTATCCCAGTGCTTTGTTTCTGCAGCAGATTTTGTCAAAGAATTAGTTCTGTTCCTCTTCTATTTAAACATGAAGTCTTAATATGAAGTGGTATCATGAGCAGCATGATAGTAGTTCTCCTTCTCTCTGTTACCTGGAGTCATGGGAAGCCAATACCTTCCTCAAACTCAATTGAAAAAAGACCATTTTTCTTGCTTCAGAAATCATGTTGAGTTCCTTATTGATCTAATAACATGGTTCAGCCACGTGAAACAGGAGAAAAACCCAGTTATCCTTCTGTTCCATTTCTGCTGTTTTATTATTGGCGCAGTTGCCAGTGCTTGGTAGGCCATGCTTCCCTTTTTCAGAGCCAGTTGTGAACCGTACATCTTTTTAAGGAGTTGTCCTGGTTTCGGCTGGGATAGAGTTATTTTCTTTCTAGTAGTCAAAACCAGGACAGGAGTTCTAGTTCATAACAAGGAGGTAAGCAAAACGTGTGACACATACGATGATTTAATAATCTGTCATGATTAGGACATACATGTAGGATCAAATTGCTGAAAAAATTTTATTTAAAAAGCAGGGGAGGCATATAGTAGAGCCAGGTGGAAGAGATTGTATATTCAGTAGATGTGCAAAACAGCTGAGAATCCTGTGTCCAAATGCGATCCAGACTTCCGTTCTTTCTCTGTTAAATCCAGAGGTTGGAGTTTCTGTTGACAAATATGACAAGGCATCTGGTATTCTCTCCAAACCTTTGTGGAGTGCTGCTCTAAGCTTCGTGTGGTCTGTGGCCTTTGTTATACAAACCATAAGCTTGTGCTTTCATAGAAGTGTTTTCCCCTGTCTTCTCAGCTGTTCCTTGGTTGTGTTTTGTTTCACTTCTTGGCCACCTTCTCTGCAAGCACGGTGGAGTGCTTCGTTCAGAGCTCAAAGCCTGCGTTGTCACAAACAAAACTTTAGAAAAATAAATATTTCAGGTAAGGAAAAAAAATGCATCTTCTGTGTAGATTTTTACTTGTTTTAGAGAGAAAATAACTGTTGTGGTCCTGACAAAATACAATGATTGTAACTTATTACTCTACATATGATTCTTACTACTGTGCTGTTATTGTGCGGTCTTTCAAGCTTTCCACTAAGCTTAGTCTGTGTTGTGTAAATTAAAGTTGAACTGTCTATCTAATTGCATAGTAATACTTAGTGCATGTGTGTGTGTGTGTATATATATATGTACCCAAGGGAGCCATGTCAGCCTGCATGTGATGTTGATAACTTCATATTTCTCGATTCTTGCATTTAAAGTGTAAAATATTTCATAGCATTAATCTACCTTATAGAATTGAGTATTAAAACTGAAATGCAATTCATGGTGTCAGATATAGTAATTCAACTCTCAAATCATATGCCTTGAGAAAGGAAGGGTAGTTTGTGAAGCTGAAACGAAATCTTTGAAAACAGTTTTGCTAAGAATATCTTGTGGTATTAGCAAACCACGTATGTATTGCCTCAGGAACAGTGGTGTCTTACTGCCACAGCAAAACAATGTAACAGAAAGCTTTGGTGAACTCAGCCATGTCCTTTATTTCCATTCCTCTTGCCCTTCCCTTTTACTTTTCTTTGTTCTGCTTTATTTATTTCTTGTACCGAGTAGTGGATATTAACACTTGGTCTGTTTCCTAGAAAAGGAAGATCTGTCAGGAGTTCATGGGATGTTGTGCAGGGAAATGCCCCAGTTATCCAGGCCTCCACTCCCAGTTTGACCCAGTTTTTAATGAGTAATTAACTCATTCTAAGGAATGAACACCAGGGTAAAAAAACAAATGGCAAGCTGAGGGAGAGGTGTTTGCATGTGCCAAGTCAGAGAGAAGACTGTGTGCATATTATGAAGTTGGTGATATTGTTAGTTCTGGGTAGTTATATGAAAAGCTCATTGAGAATGTTTAAATGGTTTTCCCCAGTGAAAGATTTCTAATCATTGATTGTGTCATGATGTTTCAAGATTTCTAATTGTTACATATTCAGAATTCCATGATTCTACCCTAACTTTATGGGAAGTACTTCTTTGTTTTACATAAAAATTGTGTCATGAATATGATAGCCTAATAAGTTCCCAAGTCCAAGCAATTAAGCATTCTAGGTTACCATACTGACACAGCAGTTCTTTAGATAGAGATAACTTGCCAGCCTCCAAAGCCATGCTGCCTTCTCCTTTGATTTTGCCTGGCAGTGAAACTAGAAAATGTCTCCAACACCAGACTATTAGAGTAATATTAACATTTGATTTATTAACAAAATTAAAAGTTAATAGTATTAAAATATTAAATTGCAGATTTTATTGAGATAACGATTTTGTCAGTGATGATTATACCAACTCATGGCAAGTTCACTAAAACTTGTACTAGACACACATCAATGTGTCTGTGGTACGTATTCTCCCTGAGTCTCTGTTGACCAAGTGCAAAGCACACCAGAAAGGAAAGTCAAAGCACTCTGGCTCAGTGGTGCATGTCCTGGTTTGATGTACCGTGGGGTCCTAGAACAGTACCATTTGGAGTATTGTGGTTGCCCCAATGCTTTTTTTAATTTAATTTTTAATTCAAAATGCTGTTATTTTTTTGCCATTTGGCTCTTCTTTTAATTTTGTGTATGAAGATCGGAATTCTTGTTAACTCTTAACAGATATGATCACATTGTGTTTTGCAGGGCTAGCTGTCCAAATAGACGAACTTCTAATTTTTTATTTTTTAAGTTAGAGGCCACTGTATAAAACTAAAAGGTTTTCCTGTTTTATCAAGCAGTATGAAATGTTTCTGAAGTGCTGAAAATATTCAACAGACAAACAAAAGTGTATTCTGTGGAGCAGGGAACTGGCACAAAACCACAAAGTGTTGGCATCCTCAGTGGAAAATTGGTTCTGGACAAGCAGATAGACAAAGCAGATGTGGTTGTTGTGTATTATGAAGTTACTATGGGTTTTGGGGAAATGCTGCAGTATCACTCACTGTGTTCCACCTGTGGAAGGAGAATGAAGAGATCTGCTACTAGAGGTGCCTATATGTGAAATACCTTCTTACAACTCACCTGTTAGAAGTTTCTTTCTGTAACTCTTGAAAGGAAGGATGTAGTCTTACAGGTGGAGATCCTCTTATGTCAGTCTATGTTGAATGAAGCAATGCTCAGAGCATTTTTCCTTTTGCTGACGGCAGGAGAGGTAACAAATCAAAGCAACACTCTCGGAAGAATTAAAAGAAAAAAAAAAAAGGTAGAAATTTGGGGGAAGTGATGATCCTTGTTGAGATTGCTTTCCCTGCCCTCCTCCTCCTCCTTGTTGGGAGGGACTGGCTTGTCAGTTTGAAGGATGTCTGTCAGAAGGAACTTAAGATTGGCTTTGCTGTCTCCATTCTCATCCTTAATGGTATTTTGGTGTATTTTTCTCTGTCAAGTTTGGAAACCCGTTCCTGTAGATCCTCTGGGTTTCACTGTGATGTGTCTGCAGTTGAGACCAAGGTGATGGTTAGATCTGTCTCCAAGCTGAGTGGCATTTCTGGTGTGGTATGGCAACGGTGAACCCTGAGGGGGAACTTGCTCCACAGACTTATGAGTCTCGGGAGACGCTGTGTGTGTAATGGCAGAATGTTTTGGCATTTGCTCTATAAATGTGACTTTAAAATAACAACAATTTGTGGGTTTTATGTTGTCCCTCATCCAGAACGTCAAGGGTGAGAGGTACTATGATGTGACTGAAAACATTCAATGGCTGCTTTTTTTACTCTAAGAATTTGAACTAGGCGAGTCAGATGAGACTTGTCAATATGATTTCTGAGATAGGAGGCTTTATATTTTGCAGTTACTGATGAGATGTTTTACTGAGGCAGGTTATTCAGCTCTTCTCATTACTCTTTCTTGTTAAAATGAACGAAGAAGGGTAGCCAGAAAATTAAATAATTTTAAATCCTTTATTCCCCTCATAATGTTTCTAAATGGAGAAGTACATTAGTTGTCAAGCAAAATATATTTGTCAGTAGCCTTATCTTAATATATTTTAGTACTGAAATTCTTAAAATATATTATTCACGAACCAAAGCTCATTGTCTGGATAATTTATGCCTTGTAAGCAATACAGAAAGACTGCAACACTTCTATCATAAGAAACATGTCTAGTATTATTTGCAAATACATTCTGAATAATTTCAGACTTGGTATAGTAAAAAGAAAAAATTCTGAACAAACTTTTTCCCCTGTGCACCTCCACCCCCAGATGTCTTGATCTTCGAGAGTTGCTTTTTGTGATTAAACTGACAGGTGATGAAACTGTAAGTTTATGATGTCTGGCTGAATGTTTCACAGGACTGTTAAAATGAGTGTTTGCATTTCGTCAGGCATAAGTAAATGCATTTCCAGAGCTTACCATCACAAGAATTCAGTAAAGCAGTTGGACTGAGAAAATGCTTGCCATGTTTCAAGCCACACTTGGAAACTGTTAAGAGGAAAAGCTTACCAGCCTTCTTCACCTTCTTTCACCACCTCCCCCTGAGCATCTGACTTAATAAGGACCTCATAGTTCAGTTAGAAATTGCTCTCTGGAATGGGAAGGAAATACTGGAGTTGTGCTCCCTGGGGCATGGCTTCAGGGTGATGTTCCATCATTGGGGACAAACCCCAGTGCTCTCTGCCTGCAGAACATCAGTGTGGGGAGATTTTGGTGGGAAAAGTCACAAAGTGTAATGCAAATGGTAGTATTTTCTACTACCTAATAGTGTAAGATTAGACCCAGTTTATGAGCAGAAACAGTTTTCCATGGCAGACCCAAGTGTGTTTAAGTGTAGCCTATGCTTCTGCTCATGGTGAATATAATGCTACAGCTGTTGGTCTGAGGATAGAGTACCCATAATTTTTGTCAAGTTATCTCACAAGGATGTGAACCATTTGACAGTCACATGGATTGTCCTATTGTAGCAGTAAATCATAGCGCCTTTGAAGTATAATGAAACTTATTACATATGTACTCTTAAATAGTTAAATTTTTTAGCCCTTGTAGATCAGATTGGCCTTTCAAATTTTCATCCACTATTTTATATACACCATGCTGCTATGTGTGTGTGAATGTGTGTGTATGTCTATTTCAAATTTGTTACTAAATTCTAGGATTAAACTTAATGGACATTGTAAATAAAACTTTTACTTTCAAGATTTTAACTGTAAATATATATAGAAAGATACTATTTATAAGGAGTAGCTTTTAGTTACTCCTCCTGAGTGAATTCTGAGCCACTCCTGCTTGCTCTAAGAATGGCAGTATAAGGTGTAGAGGTTTGAGATTTTTTTTTTTTCTCCTTCCTTTGAAAAACTAAGGAAAAGTGAAATGGATTCACTTCTACCTTATATAGTTTAAAATAAATAGTTAATACTTTTAATCAAGGATTTGTTATTCTGGGTGATGGAAAAATTACAAGATACCTCATCATATATTTAATTTTGTTCATATATTTGTAAATGGAGTTAATAAGATGCAGAAATTTAAGAGGGAGAAAGCAGTTCCACGGTACCATTTCTTTCCAGGGTGAAATTGTACCTAAGAACCTAAGATGATTTCCTCACCCCCAGACCATTGCTTTAAGTTAAAGTGGCAGCTATATGTGTGACAGCTATGATTGCTTTACATGCATTTACTTAAGGTGCATGTTTGTTTTTAGGTTCACCAAAAATTTGTCACCTGACAAGATCAACCTGAGCACATTAAAGGGGGAAGGCCAACTGACCAATTTAGAGCTGGATCAAGAGGTGCTTCAGAACATGCTGGATCTTCCAACATGGCTTGCTATAAACAAGGTCTTTTGCAATAAAGCATCCATTAGGGTGAGTGTTTTATTGTGCTGGAATAGTAACTAGCGAAATCTTTTGTCTTTTTTTCTTTCTGTGTCTGTAAACTTTCAAGCAACTTTGTATTAAGAGAAGATTGTGATGAGTGCTTAGTTAAAATTTTAGAGGAAAACTAAAGATGTTACCAGCAATAATTTCTTACTAATTTTTGTTTCCCATGTGATGACATGAAATATGTATGGAAGCGATGAAAATAAACAGTGATTTAAAATTGTTTTTTTCTTAGTAGAATTTATTTCAGCATGTTTTGAAATAGGGGTAGAGAGAAAAGCTTGTATTTGCCCATGGTAATTAGTCTACTATAATTATTATTCACTTTTTTGTTATTTCTTCTCTTTACTCCTCTCTTTCTATTGCTTTACCTCTTGTTCTTTTCCTGTTTCCAAAAATATATTTTTGAGGGGTTCTGGTCTCTGAGGGAAATGTGGAAACACACTAAATCTAGAAGATATTGCTTTTGTGGTCCTTGTGGCTGCTAAGAATTGAAGCAATGTATATCATCTCTCCTAGAATATACTCATGAGAGTAAGAAATGAAGCTGTGGCTTGTTTTTGACAGAAGTCATGATCTGGTCAAACTCTTGCACCTCTTCAGTTTTTTGTTTTTTTCGTTTTGTTTTTTTTACTCCCTCCTAATGAGAGATTGTCCTGATTTTTTCTGAACTTGATGGTTTGTTGCAGGTATTCAATTATTTGTGGGCCAACAGAGCAAATGTGGATTTTTATTCGTTTTAAAGCAAAGAATGTGGAAGACAGTGGTTGCTTTTTCTGATGCTTGACAACTCACTATTAAAGAGACAGATTCTATTTTGTCCCTCTGTTTTCTGCTCAGTGATAACTAGATTTTGAATTCTGTTAATGCCTAAAATAAATTTGTGTGTACATAAATTTGCTATACACTATTTTCAGATAAACTTGGTATTTTGAAAGTAGTATTATTATGTTCAGAAGTTACAAATATAATTTGTATACATAAAACATTCTTAAAAAAATGCTTTATTTTACTGTATTTACTTTGCTTTTAGAATAATGTTTTCTCTTGCAGATACCATGGACAAAATTGAAAACACACCCCATCTCTTTGGTGAGTTCTGAGATCAACTCCTAAATATACTCTATGTAGCAGACTTTCTTGAATATTTATGTAGTTCTCTTGACTTGAGTCTAGAAATAACTGAAACATTAACAGGCCTTTACTAAGTGTCCTCTGGGTAGCAACAGATCAAGACAAAATGCCTTAATGTTTTTGTTGATAGGTTTGTTTTCTTAATCAATGGCTTTGGGTGTCATCGCCATAATGTTTGACTGTTAGCTAGTATTTGTCAAGTTCTTCAGTCATTACATCTTAATTTGGGTTCACCTGAAGGGTACTTATTTGCCCAACTAACCCTTCTACAAGTTCCTGCCTGTCTTTTGGGGCTATCTTTTCTAAGGACTTTTCTGTTCTACCTCTGTGCTATACCCAATGATCTCAGTTTACGGGGTTTCTGTAACAGCCTAGGATTCAGCCTGGATATAAAAAGGATGTAAGATGTGTAAATAAGACTCAACCATCAGAAGTAATGCTAATTATTGCATTTATTTAATTTTTTTTCTTTATTTTTACATATACTAAGAAATCTGGTGGCACCAGAAGTGATTTGCTTGATGATGGCTAAACCTTTTTAATGTTTACTTGGGAATGAATATTCCTTTAACTGTTGTGCTTCCCAGTCTTGCAGTGAATTCCTGAATGTGCTTGTAATTTCTTAGTTCTGAGTCAGACTTGGGAAAGGCATGTTTTAAATACTTAATGGATTTGCTAGTGACCCAGTTGTCATGTACTAATGCCTGTACTGCTTCTTCCTGACACAGAGAGCTTAAAGTGTGGTAATGCTGAGATGGGATGATTCAACCTCTTGACTGTAAGATACAACCGCCAAATCAGGAAACCAGTTTAAGCCATGCTATTCTTAAAGATTACATACTTTGACCTATGATAGCAAGGCCAGATTGTTTGCTTTGCTCCTATTGAACTTATATGAGCAGTCTTTGAGGCTAAGATAACTTTCAAGGTCACCTTTTTTACATAAGGCTTTCCTTGAACAAGTGTGTTGAATTGATAACAAAAGTTTACTCTTCAATGGTAGACTGTACAACAGCCTTTTTTGCTTCTAAAAGAAGGTGAATTCAATGGCCTAAACGTCCAGCTTCAGCCCTGTATTACATCAATGAACTTTCACTATTCTTGTGGGGACATTTTTGCTACTGAGAGTTTGCTTAAATTGGAGTAGCATCCTCTGTTTGCATAGCTAAGGAGGTAACTAGAACCCATTTGTCTAGCCAAAGGTACCTTCACTGAGCCAGGTTGACCTTTGTGAAAATCCATCTATTAACAAAGTGGCAAATGCTAAGTTATCTTTGTTCGTAATCCATTTCTGTTTCTTTTTGATAAACAAGATAATTTTGAGGAGTGCTTTGGGGACCCAAGGATGCTCTGCAGCAGTTTTTCCTCTTATAAAAGTACAGTATTTGCCAGTGAGAAAAGAATAGACAGATACCTATGTCCAGGTGTTCTTTGTTACCTCCTATTTATATTATGCAAACTCCTTAAATCACTGTCCTACTGTTCTTTGTACTAGTCACGCAGTGAAGGAAATTGTTCCAAAGATCTTAATTTAAGCAACCTTAAAAGAATGGTCAAACACCCAAAAATGTTAGGATAACCAGGAGAAATCTTGGCTTCCCTGCCACCATCCTCAAACTAAGGAACTGGGTTTTTTTCTGTTTTTTTCCTCTGTTGTTGTTTTGCAAGGCAAGTTATTCATTGAGACAGCTAAGAAAATAATGTAAAGATGTCCAGATCTACTGTTAACAGCTCACACTTCCCTTTTAAGCATCAAAATGTAGTGAAATAAAAATAAATCCAGAGTAGAGGGTTTATGAATTTGTAGGTAGTACTCAGGGCATTTCATGGGTAAGAGTAGCACAGAAAAATGTTTGTGGAGCAAGTGGATTATGAAGACAGGCACAATTAACACAATATAATAATAAAGCCCAGTAGGTAGTGCAGGGTGAATTATGAAAAATCTAAAATCTAGAACAAAGCTTTTTAGTGTGGTTTGTATAACCTAAGAGCAGGTAAATGGAGGAATTCAGAAGGGGTGGTATAAAGTCAGAAATAGGGAAATAATATTAGCTGTTGTGTTTTGAATGAGCTTCCAATGGGACAAAATTCAGAACTACAAGCCCTAAACTAAGAGCCTTCTCAGGTTGTATGTAAAATTTAGGTCACAAACATTGTAATGTAAGTTAGGAGATTCTTGGATTAATTTAGTTGCTGGGAATAAGATTCTGTATTTGGTTTGTTCCCCTTCTATTCACCCCTGTTAGTATGCATTATCTGTAATGTGTGTTATAGTTCTGCTAGTTAAATACAGCCTTCAGCTAAAATAGTATTTAGGTGTCTGATTCCCTTATTCCCAGATTCTTTTGTAAGGATCCTACCTCAAGTACAAAGAATGCGATAATAGCATACATTTTTACTATAATACGTGTTGCAAATTATAGTAGAATATATAATTTTAGAAATTAGCTAGTTTACTAGATCTACTGAAGATTCATATACACAGTGTATACACACTCGTGTATATATTATGTATATATTCAGATTTTGTTTCAAAGATGCAGCACAAAACTTTATCTGCTATCACAAATTCTAGTGAACTAGTTTCAAATATTTTCCATTACATTTTTCTGAATTTATTGAACCATTTGGAAAACTCAGGAGGTATTAAGTATTTCACTGAAAGAACAACCATAGAGGAAGAAAACCCAGATGAGTATGCATTAAATCATGCCCTTTTTGAAAATGTGTGTGATAGATGAACAATATTCGGGGATCAAGAATTCTGTAATCCAATATTTAACTGGGAAGGTCTGTTAGAATTCAGAAAATTAAAAAATTTATATGAACAAATTTTTTAAAAAAGATTATTCTAGTATGTTACAAATTATGGGAAAATTGACATTGTAAGAAATGTTTTATGTATATTTCAGAAAAAGTTCCTCAAGTGATTTTTTTTTGTTCAGTTGCTTTTTTGGTTCTTCATGTCATCTGTTTACTTTGTTATCTCTTAGGTCTCCAATTGCAAAAAAAAAATGCAAATATTTTGTTTTCTTTTGTTTTTCAAGTCCTTGGATAAAGTTGTAATGGAAATGAGCACATGTGAAGAGCCACGTGCCCCTAATGGACCCTCTCCTATAGCAACTGCATCCGGACAGAGGTCAGTGATAATACTTATGTGCAATTGATCCAAAAAAGTTTGAATTACTCATTTTGAATTACTGTGAAAGTTAGATCCCCTGCAAATTTCCAGAAGTATATGGGGTTGCAGCTTGCCATTTACATCTCTCCAAATTTTTATTTTATTACTTGTGGGTGGAGTTATGTATGTATAGTGATAATGGAATTATCTAGACCCAAGCCTGGAAAGAACGTCTGAACTGTGTATGGAGTTTCCTAAGCATGTTTCATATGGGTGCAACTACTGCATCAAAAATTTACCGAGTTTAATTGATATTAAGTTTTTTGAAATTAAAGATATCTTCAACCTATTTGGAAAATATATATAATTATATAATTGGGCTTGTTTGTGGGTTGTTTTTTTGTTTTGTTTTTTTTTTTACTTTTATTTTTCCTTTGTTTCTTCTAAAAAACCCCAGTATTAAGGACTATTTGTTAGTGTGGTAAGTTCTATTTCCTTATTGTAGCAGCCAAATTTTCCTGAACTATTTCATGCACACTGTGTAGCCCAAAACTCAAGTAATTTGGTGGGACAATATAGCATTACATCAGTGATTTCCTTTTTATGGACCCAAAACATTTTTCTGTGTGCATAGGAACCCATATACAGAGAAACAAATTTGATGATACAGTTGCTTTTCTTATTTTAACTTCTGCGTGATATGTAGAAGTCGTCCATGGGCCTCTGCGTCTCCTAGGGTACAGCTTGAAAATCATTGCCATAGAGATTCTGTGTAGGCTGAAAGTTATAAAAAGGAAAAGGAATGACAAACAACATAAACTGTACTTTTAAAGCAAGCAGAAAAAAAATGCCAAAGGCAAAAAATTTTAGATGTTAAAAGAATATTTAAAATATATTTTTCCATTCACTAATCTAAAACACTCAGAACGTGTAAGATTTTTATTAAAAATTAATTGCAACTGCTTTATCTTTTTTAGTACTGGAATCCATGTTGATTTGGTGTAGAAATGTAGCCACCATTTCTTTTATAGAATGAAGCAAAGCAAATACTTTATTCAATTTTACGTATATGAAAGTTACTAGTTTTAATGGATGGCATAACTTAGCTTATAGAGGTAAACACTAACCAGATCGGAGTTGTCAAATAATTCATTTGACGTGAATTACTTCTTATGTATACATGAAGAAGAGTATGATTTCTATGTAATGCTGTAGGCTGTTATTCTTATATTTGTATAGTATAGATATATCTTATACATTTTTATATATATGTATAAAATATCATGGAAAAATTGCATTAATTGTTCTACTTCATGGAGATTTATCTTGATCCAAAATATGTTCTTTAATGACTCTTTTGAATTTAAGATCATAGGGTGGAAATTATTGTAAACTTGATCAAGTATATTTAGCAAAAATTCGTGACTGGAGAATACATTAGGAACTTATTTTATGGTTTGTTTCATATTGCATTTCAGCTGTTTAGTAAGTTTAATTTTGTGCCCTTTTATTAGGTGTGTATCTAATATATTGGCATTTCACTTTTTAGTGAATATGGCTTTGCTGAAAAAGTGGTAGAAGGCATTTCGGTTTCTGTGAACTCCATTGTAATAAGGATTGGCGCAAAAGCCTTTAATGCTTCATTTGAACTTTCCCAGCTGAGAATATATAGTGTAAATGCCAACTGGGAACATGCTGACCTCAGATTTACCAGAATACAAGAAGCTCAACGTGGAGAGGTAAAAATTATCTTTTGCTAACTTTTTTTCCTTGTTTTTGTCGTAAAGGAGGAGGAAGTTGAATTGCAACCTTACACAGTCTAGAAAGCATGCCGTTACTGGGAATGGAGACATTCTGTGCTCAGTAACTTCAGCTGTCCTCTAGGAACACGAGGATGTAAAAATGGTGGATGTAAGTCAGATCAAATGTCATGTCTCTAGTGGCGGCCAAAGTGGATGCTTAGGGAAGAGCGAAGACTAGGGCAAGCATATGTACTGTTCCCCTCTTACATTCTCTTCTCCAAGCTTGTGACCATTTTAAAATGCAAACTATGCCAGACTTGAAGACCACTGAAAGAAAAAAGAATGGTATATTAAATGTGGAAGGATAAGGCGTTGTGCTGGGTTTTATTATTATTTCTATTACTTTTAAAGGTTTAACTGGTTAGTTACTTGCTTCTGAGGGTTTGCCTAATAAGTTTTTTCTTTAGGCGGTTTTACTGAATTTTAATAAAGTTCCTGTGCAAGAATTAAATATTTTTCTTCAAATAACTAAATCATATGTATACAAAGAAGTAATAGCAGTAAAGTGCATACTTTTTTTCCTACTGTCTGGGAGAACTTAACATGGAAGTCCTGGAATGGTGTACACCATTCTTTTGCTTTCTCCCGTGTAGCCAGGGTAAAATATATGGAGGGCAAGGTTAATTCTAAATATTTTATGTTATTTTGAGAGAGACTTATTTTAGCATGCATCTGGCCTTAGATAAATAATAGGTGTTTCAAATTTAGCCCATTTAGAGATGATTATTCCAGAACAGATTTTACTCATAGTTAAGGAGCCTGGTAGTTGCTTTTTACGTAGGAAAAGAAACACCAAGAGAATGTTAGTTAAAAATACCACAAAAATTAGAAGTTGAAAACTTATATTTTTTTCTGACAGTTTGTCTTTCCTGCAGCTTATCTGTATGTTAATACTCACATGTTAATGAAGTCCAAAGAGGAAGAATTAAAGTTTGACTAGATGGAATTTTGCATTGCCATCTTTTTTAACTTTGTGCTTTTTAGGAAGAATAGTCACCCCATACACAACAGAGCTGTACTTGGGGAGTGTTTCTTTTAGTGCAATGAATTCTGGAAACACAAATTTCTAGAAACTCTAGTGAATGGTTTGTTAGCAGTATATTGCATGAACAAAACTGATGCTGTACTATAAAGATAACTTGCTAAACTACATTTTAAGGGAGTAAGCTTTTAGCTTTGCACTGTAGCTACACTCTTAATGTAATAGGGAATCGCCTTAGAATTTTTTTTTTTTAGAAGCTTCCATTCATGCTGCATCTCCTGGGTGAGGAGAGTAGGTACTCTGCTTTTCTGCAAACAGTATTTTTCAGGCTCCTTTGCACTGTGCCTTTCCATCTTGCTTGCTTCATTGTGTGTGCTTCCTTCCCAAATACATTGGCTATGTTTTACTTAAGTCTCTGCTTATATTTGCAGGACATGGGCTGTACAGTTTTCAAATTGACATGAGGAGAATGACAGCTGAAAAATAAGACACATGCCAAACAAACTTTTCCTTCTTCCACTTTTCTCATGGCTGATTTTTTTTTCTTCAGAGTAATGTAGGAAGGAGTTTTAGAGAAACTAGAATTAATGTTTTTTCCTCTTGACGTCCTGTTCATTTGCTGTTCTCCATGATGTTGCTGCTGGACAATCACTCAGTTTCCCATATTTGATTTCCAGTATCCAGCTGTACTTGCTGCTCTTGTATCATTATTCTGACATCATTATGCTAACATTTGCTCGCTGTGTCTTCTAGAAATCCATGTAAAGGATTCAGAGCTTGTGGGGTCTATATGGCATACAATGTGCTTGATGTTTAACTTTGAAATAAAACACTCCAAAACCCTCTGCCATCCTGTAGCTTTGCTTCCCTCCCTGCTTTTTTTTTTTTTCATTTATACTAGGATTTAGCATTTTGAAACTAAACTACACAATCTTCTTTTCTTCCTCTACCAAAAGTAACCTAGTGTGCAGTAATTGTAACCTTTATTTTCTTCTGAATATTTTAAACGCTGCTTCTAACCTCTGCCTGCTTGGAACTAGCTTAACATTTTTGTGACATTCTGGAGGTAGAGGGAAGGATCAGGGCTTTACCTCCTGACACCTGTAAGTGGAATAACAAGTGACTTGTACTTGTTTTGTTCGTATGGCTTTGCATGAAGGATACACGTGAGTGTGTGTGTGAGTATATATGTGTGTGTGTATATATGTACAAATATGTACATACACATGCATACACTTAGGCACAAGTGAACTGTCATACTTCCTGAAGGTGGTGTTCTCTTTTTTTTCTTTCTTTTTAAAGGTTTTGACTTTTAAAGAAATCAACTGGCAGATGATCAGAATAGAAGCAGATGCAATCCAGAGTTCTAAGCATGAAATCATGAGTGCTCCAGTTCGACTGATCACTAACCAATCAAAAATTAGGGTCACGCTTAAAAGAAGGGTAAACTTAAAAAGTTTGAAATTTTTTATTATTTTATGAATTCATTTTTAGCTCTTGCTCTTAATGCATACATACACATAGGGAGGGTTTTAAAGTTAGGCCATATAAAATGTAGAATTGGCTGATCAAAATTTTAGATATTATATAATCGATAAGACTGTAGAGTTTACCAGAAATATTGCAGGCAGAATTTGAAGATGAAGACCTTGCATAGGTCCTACTAATGAAATTGTTTGATCTGCAGAGCATTGTTTGTGACGATGCATGTTGTCTTACCTCTCTAGATTCAGGCAATATTTACATTACTTACATTTAGAGAAATGCCTCAGTTTAATATCCAGTGCATGCCAGATAAATAAAAAGCGAGGCATAAATATACTGTATCTTAACGTACTTCTTAGTTAATGAGAGGAGTAAAATTTAAAATAAAAATTGTTTGCTATTTATGTGGAAGAAACTTGCTTTTTGGGAAGTCTGGTTTTGCATTCAACTTTTTTATTCCTTGCATTTAATATTATAAATGTAAGTATATAATGAACCCATTTGACTTGTTTAAAATTTTATTCTACAGTTAAAGGATTGTAATGTAGTGGCATCAAAACTGGTTCTGATTCTGGACGATTTGCTATGGGTTTTGACCGACTCCCAGTTGAAAGCCATGGTGCAATATGCCAAATCTCTTAGTGAAGCCATAGAGAAGTCAACAGAACAGAGAAAAAGCTTGGCTTCTGAAACAGCACAGGTATGATAATTGGTTGTCTCGCTATATCATTATCATATGTTCTAAAATGCAACACAGTGTGGTTAGTTGTGTTAATTTGTTTTAGAGAATGTTCAGTTACTCATTGCCATTCATCTGTATATTTTAAATTACATTGGAAATGAATCACAGTAGTATGAAATAGTCTATTTTACAAGATTTTGTGTATTGATGCTAATTGCAGGAAAGAAAGAAGTTGTATTTATCCATGTAAAGAGTATTTAGACTTCTGTATTTACTTAACAGTCGACTAACATGCTTGGTAAATTTGCTGTCCAAACGTTTTGTGTTTATGAATTAAAAAAATAATAATTAAGACACGCTAAGATAACCTTAGTGTGTGGGTAGATACACTTACTATAATGATTTAAAGTGCGTGTCCAGTTTGGTTTCGTGGTAGTGAAAAATTAGCATTTAGTAAGAGCTTTCCTTTGTGTAGCTTTCTTGTTGGAATACATAGTGAAAAATAATTCTGCTTTTAACATATTTCTGCTGGCGTAGATGTGATATTGCACGTAAGATAGTCTTACATTAACTCCTGGTCATCTTTCAGGATGTACAGCAGACTAGACCAGCTGGGCTTTGTGAGTGTTGGGGGAAAGGAACTTCCTGTCTCTGAAGAAGCAGCACAAACACACTGATAAAAGATAGTCCTATAAAAATAAACCATAATTTATTACTAAGACTGAGTAAAGTCATTTGTATAGAATCTCTTACAATAAAGCTACTGTATTGTAACGGAGAGTTCAGTTCTTGTGCTGGTCCTGATGACTTGTGATGTGATTTGATGGTTAGCTACAGCAATCTAATGGTTAGCTGTTACTGAGCAAGGGAGGTCCTGATTCTTCAATTCCCTGTGCTTGAATCTCACCAGTTTCCTGATACAGTCACTAGCTCACGTTCAACCCTATTGTGATGTAGTTTTGGGAACTCAGAAATGACCCCAACAAAAAATTGATTGGTTTCAGTTGGTTTAGTTCCCTGAACAGCTTGCAACAAAAGTTAGAAAAATACCAGTGGTGCAAGTGACAGGGGTGTAAGGAAGTGTGGGGGAATAGGAGAATGGGGGATGCACTGGCATTGCCTCTTTGTGACACCTAGCCATTAACTCAACTTAGCTTTGTTCTAAACCAGCACATTTAAATATCTGTAACGATCCAAGGTGAATGCATATGGTGCAGATTTTTTTCCTTATTTCGAAGGCCTGTTTTGAGTCAGTACAAGGATACTTGTGCTCAAAAGGAAGGATAAACTTTATAAATTGATATAACTCTTTTTTCAGAGCTCTGCCCCTGCACCCAGCTCTCAGCAGGTGAAAGCACACCAGACAACAGCAGCACCTGATCAAAATGATGCAATAGTAAAATTGTTTAATGATTTTGATGTTAAGGAAACTTCTCATCACTTAGTAATCTCCCATTTGGATCTACATATATGTGATGATATCCATTCTAAAGAAAAAGGTAAATTTTTTAAAGTAGCATGCCTGTGGACCATAATCATCATTAGAAGACATTTTGTGGATTACAGTAATGTTAATCAAGAGTCTTTATTTTAGAGAAATATTCAGAATTGGCTTCAGTGTCACATTTAAAATTAGCTAGATGCCTCTATCAAGACAACATTTTGTTATTAAATGAAATTATTTTAGAATAAATGCAATAAAACCTGCGTTTAGTGTGAGTAGCTTCAGTGCTTTTCCTGTCCTAGAAACTGATTCTGTCCGGTCTGATTGTTACTGCTGTTTTGCTTTTATATTATAAGTTAACTGGGTTACGAAGAATGCAGTGACAACATTACTGGGGCTTGAAAGGGTTACTATACAATTTGCTTCTGTAATAGTCTTATAAAATACAGACTAATAAAAGAGCAGTCCTCTTTGTGTTACTAATTTAGAGAATTTGATATGCTCTGCAGCACACAAAGAATGGAGCGAGTGTTCTGTGGCCTTATAATTTTGTGTGCAATACTTGTACTTTGCCTTTTTATTTCTTTTAAATGAAAAGCTGTTGCATATAGCTGTATTTAGAATCAGAAAAAAAGACAAATTACACTTCTTTCACGCCTTTTAAAAGTGATCAGAAGAGAATGACATCAGTGTATATCCAAGGAGCTGGCTAGTCACTGAAAAATTTAGAGGTATACAAGGTCTGCTGAAGAAAAGAATGTGAAAAACTTAGGTTTTAGCAAAGACACTTGTAGACCAGTGGAGTGTAAGGTTCACTGGCTAAAGGCATATTTCCTTACATGTACTATATCTGCTGCAGTTGGGATTTATCATTCTTAGTGAGATTTCTTTACTGGTCTTTTATTTTTGGCCATAAAGTCTGAATTTAGCATTGGACAATTCAGAACAGAGGACTCTCAGAAGACCTCTTCACTGCAATAAAACCTGTCAAATAAAATAAATTATAGTATTCTTGAAAGTAAATTATGACTTTGAATGACTGATCATAATCATATATTCAGTGTGAAAAGTTTTGTTTCAGAAAAACTGCAGTAATATGTGTTCAAAGAGTTGTCTTTACTTTTTAATAGCATTTAAAACAATATGCAGTTTGTTAGTAGTGATCAAGTACCGAACATGGAGTTCTACAAGCTGATCTTTAGAAACCAGTGAAGACTGCCTGAATGAAAATTTTGAGGGAAGATAATGAAGTTGTAAGGAGAGCCAGTGAAGGAAGGGAAGTAGCTATTAGATGTTCAAAGGAATGCAACAACGTGAGAACTAACATGCTAAATACAATGTCTGCAGAGCTGAGCATTGTTTTATTTTACAGACTCAAATAGACGTGTTACAGGAGGGGCCATGCAGCTTTCCTTCAGCTATTTAACAGTTGACTATTATCCGTTTCACAAAGCAGGTATGAAAGTGAGCATTTTGTGAATTACCTGTGAATGTGACTACCTTGCTCAAATACTAAAAAGTGTGTGTGTATATGTATATAGCTTGGATAATAATGTTATAAACATTTGAAATACACACCTTTATATTTCCTTCTGTATGCATAAACAAACAACAGAAGTAACAATGCGGGAACCAATTTAATTTCTGTGAATGAGTTACTTCAGGCCAAACACTTTTCCTTTTCACTGTTCCGTTTGGTCAACAAAATGGTGTTAACACATTTCTGACATGAAAAGAATTGTGTTGGCAGAGGAAGGCAGTATGGCAGATTGAGAATTCACTAACTGGATATTTGCAAGAGTCAGTCTGCTAGATTTATTCCCTATAGAAGTCTTATCGTTTTATGTCCATTTCCAAATAATGTTTTGGTTTTTTTATTTCATTTTGCCAAACAAGAATCCAGTGTGTAGAGATTCAGTTGTATAGCCTTTTGTTAAGGAATTGTTACTAAACAGGTGTTAGCAATTTCCAAAGAAGCATTTCTTACAAACCATTTCTAGTAAATGTGTTTTTTGGAAATCTAAAAAATTTGGAAGAGATAAAACAACGTTTTGCTGTTGAATTGGAGATCAAAGGCAATCCTATACAGTGGGGGGGGTTATGCTTTGTTTTGCTTTTTACTAACACGGACCAGTCATTTTGAAGTGATTATCCACATACGTTAAAGATGTGAATTAGGCATAGCTTGCCTCATGTCCTTGTCACTCATGGTTGCAGATGGAATCCTGTAACATCAGTCTCTTTCACTCATAAGTAGCAAGTATAGTTTTTGCATCTTAAAAAATGTGATTTAGTGTAGGTCAAATAAACACACACAGCCCCAGAGAAGAAAATGCTTAAGAAAACCAGTATTATTTCTTTGCTATAGATTGGCCTAATATGGTTTAAAATTTGTGATACTGGTTTCCTGCCCTGTAAAAGTGGGACCTTAAGTTATAGAGGTTTAACACATACCTGTCTTGTGACCCAAATGTTTTTCAGTTACTGTCACTTCTGATTCAGACCCTCACTTAGGCATAGTAGGATCTATCTGTAATTTCTGTGAGTTTCCCTCAGCGGAAACGTAGAGAACCAGGGAAATAAATAAATTCTTTCTTTTGGAAGGATTCTTAGCCAGATAGAACCATGACTGTAGGCTCTTGGCTGAGCATGTTAAAAGCTCACTGAGAATGCTTTTAGGTAATGGCTACATAGGACATAATTCCCACTACATGAAAATGGAGATGGAAAAGGTCATCTGCGGAACAAAGGTGGTGCCTCTAAAGGTAGTATTCTCATGCGGTGTTAAATAGTGTTCTGTACAAATATGTTTAAGTAACAGGAATCTAGGTCTCGCTAATAAGCTATGACAAAAATCTGCCAAAGGTGGTGGTGTCTGATCTAATAGGGTGTATGTGTGGAGGGACAGGGAACATGCCAGAAAGTTTCTTTTTCCAATTTAAGAGGTCATAATTTTCTCACCATTTTGTGAGTGTGGCAATTCTATGGGCAAACTGTCATCACAGAGGGGAGAGTCCCTTTACTCAAAGTAAAAGCAGATATATATTAATCTTCAAAGTTCGAAGGAAGTTCTCTAGCCATGTAGGTATCATGCCTCTATATACTGCTGTATCAGGCTATCACCTGACATGCAGAGCATTCCTACCCTGAAGTCAAGGTTCTGCAATATTGCATACTGAAGGTCACCATATTAATATTCTGTAACAGTGGGCAAGGAGGAAACAGCTATGTACTTCTGTGACTGTTACCATACTGTTTTCTGGTGGTGTACCTTTCTGGCCTATGCCATATTTAGAAATAGCTGTTTTGGTATAGTCTTCTTGGAAATTGCGATTAGTACTTCAGGAAAAAGCTCTTGACAATTAGTTATTTTGCAGATTAGATTCTTGTGGGGGTTTCTTTGTTTTTGTAACAGACCCCACCCAGAAAGACTCCAAAGAGAGTCCTGAGGTATAATTGCAGTAGGGTAAATTTCTAATCCACTGAAAAATCAAGCCTTCCAACAATAGCCTTTCATAGTACTTAACAAAAATTAAGCAGGTTGTATGTCTGTTGACTGTGATAACCCTAACATAAGCCAAACTTATTGGATGTTGTAAACCTTTCTGTACAGCAATCCATCACTTTACTAGTCCTCCCAGACCAGCTCTCACAGAAGCTTTTATTCAGATCCATTATCTGTGCAGCTGATGTGTTCCTGGATGATGATCAGAGAAAGCTGCTGCTTTGCCATCATGCAGGACATTTTGCAGCACAGAAAATTCTTGATCGTGCTGTATTGAGACAGTATGAGAAATTGGACAGCATTTTTTTCCTGGAAAACCAGCAATAAATTCACATGGTAGCAACATCAATTCCAGCTCCACTAAAATATTGTATTCTTGTTACAATCTGGCCCACTCTTCATTTTTCACAGATAAATGGGGTAATGAAATCTCCATATGTAGAATTGTAGAATAGTTGAGGATGTAAGGCACCTCTGGAAACTGTCTTGTTCAACCCCTCTGATTAAAGTGGTGTCAATTGAAGTTAGTTTCCCAGGATTGTGTCCAGTTACGTTTTGAATAGCTCCAAGGGTGGAGACTCTACAGCCTCCCTGGGTAACTTAGTCCAGTATTTAACCAACCTCACAGTAGAAAGAGCTGCTTCTTTTTAATGTTTAAGTGGAATTTCTTGTATTTCACTTTGTACTTATAGCCTCTTGTCCTGTCACTGGGCACCACTGAGAAGAATCTAGCTCCCTCCTCTTTATTCCCCCCAGTCATACTCAGTCATTTATAACATTTATAAGATCCCTCTGAGCCTTCTCTTCTCCAGGCTAAATGATCCCAGCTATCTCAGCTTTTCCTTGAGAGGTGTGCTAGTCCCTTAAGTATCTTTGTGACCGTTTGCTGGACTCCCTCCAGTAGGTCCATGGCCACCTTGTAGTGGGGAGCCCAGAACTGGACCCAGCACTCCAAATATAGTCTTCCCGGGGTTCAGCAAAGGGCACAGATCACCTCTGTTGACCTGCTGGTAGTGCTTTTCCTAAGCAGCCCAAGGTCCTGTTGGCTTTCCTTGCATCAAGGACACATTGCTGGTTCATATTGAACTTACTGTTTTTTTTTCTGCAAAGCTGCATCCCATCTGGTCAGCCTCTAGCCTGTACTCCAGATGCTGGACTTGGATTTCCCTTTGAGGTTCATGAGGTTACTGTTGGGTCACTTTTCTAGCCTTTTGAGGAATGGTAGCACAACTACCTGGTTTTGTACCATCTGCAAAGCTGTTCAGGGTGCACTCTGTCCCATCATCCTGGTTATTAATGAAGATATATTGGCCCTGAAGATATACCACAGATGATTGCCTCTAGCTGGACTTAATACTGCTGATCCCAGCCCTTGAAGACTAACAGTTTAGCCAGTTTCCAGTCCACTTCACTGTGTCCTTAGCTAGTCAGTACTTCATCATTTTGTCACTGAGGATGTTACGGACAGTGTTAAACCTCAACAACATCTGATGTTCTCCCCTCATCCATCAAGCCAGTCATCTTATAGTAGAAAGCTGTGAAGTTCATCAGGCATGATGTCTCCATCATAAATCCACGCATGTGTACTCTCAATCACCTTCCTGTCCCAATCACCTTCCTATTCTTAATGTATTTTGAAATGGTTTCCAGGATTATTTGCTCTGTTGCCCTCTGTTACCTTCCTCCATTACCTTCTTTGAGGTGAAGCTGACTGGCTCATTGTTTTCATCCTCCTTCTTGAAGATAGGAATGACATTCGCTTTCTGCCAGTCCTCAGGAACCTTTCCTCATAACTATACAATGATAAACTTCCAAAGATAATTCATAGTGGCCTCCCCATGACATTGGCCAGTACTCTCAGCACTTGTTTGCATCTCATCGTGTTGCCATGGGCTGGTGTATATCTGATGTGTTTAAATGCTTACTAAGTTAATGCTTCTCTGCTGAGGGGAGGGTTTCCTTGCTCCAGACTTTCCAAAAGGTCTCAAGGACCTGGGAATTATGAAGGCAAGTGTTACCAGTGAAGACTGAGGCAAAGAAGGCATTGCGTTACCTCAGCCTTCTCCATGTCGTTTGTCACCGGGTCCCCTGTCCCATTATTCAGCAGCAAGCCCAAGCTTTCCCCTACTCTTTCTTTTGCTGGTGATACACCTGTAGAAGCCTTTCTTGTTCTCCTTAATGTGCCTCAGTAGATTCAACTCCAGATGGGCTTTGGCATTCCTAACACCATCCTCCATAATCTTTTTGGGTAACCTGATGCTATTTCCCCATCTTGTGTGCTTCCTTTTTATCTTTGAATTTAGTCAATAGCTCCTGGTTCATCCACGCGGGCTTCCTTCTACATTTGCTAGATTTCCTGCTTTTCAGGGTGGACTGTTCTTTGGGTTGGAGGTGATTCTTGAACATCAGCCAGCTCTCCTCGACTCCTCTTATAAATCACAAGATTCTTTCAAGCAGGCCAGAGGCTGCTTTCATGAAGTCCTGGGTTGTCATTCAGCTTTTTGCCTTGTTCCTTCACGTCAGAATGCTGAACTCCACTATATCATGATCACTGCAGCCAAGGCTACCCATGACCTTCACATCCCTGACCAGTTCTTCCTATTTTTTCATAAGAATCAGGTCCAGCAGAGCGTGTGCTCTTTTAGCTGTTTGATTACCTCTGTTAAGAGGTGTTAATTGATGCACTTTCAGAAACTGCATGGATTGCTTGTGTCTTGCTGTGTTGTCCTTCCAGTAGATACTGGGGTGCTAAAGTTCCTAATGAGGACCAGGGTCATGATACTTCTTCCAGTTGTCTGAAGAGGGCCTCATCATCTTCCTAATCAGATGATCTGTAGCAGACATTCACCACAATGTCATCCGTGTTTGGGTCTGCCCTCTAATCCTGACCTGTAAGCGCTCAGCTGGCTCATCATCGATTCCAAGGCAGAGCTCCACATGTTCCCGCTGATCTCACTGAAGGGGCTATTCACCCTCCTTGCCTTCTTGACCTGTGCTTCCCAAAGAGCCTGTGTCCATCCCTTGCAGCATTTCAGTTTTGTGTGCTATCTCACTATGTCTCTGTCATCCCAATGAGATCATAGCTCTGCAACTGCATGCAGATCTCCAGTTTCTCCTGCTCCCACATGTTCCTCAGGCTGCATGTGTTAGTCGTGTGCAAGCACTTTGGAGAGGTACCTGCCCATACTGACTTCCCAGAAGGGGTATGAGAGCTTTCCCTATAATGCTGCTGTCCTGTAGGTACTTCAGAGTTTATGTGCTTGGGGTGATCCCACTTCAGCCCTGGTTTGGAGAATCCCAACTTCATGGACTTGAATTTAATATATATTTGCCTTCTTGCTCTCTTCCTGTTTTCTTCTGTGTTCCCTTTTTTTTCTTCCTTAGCTAGAAGGATATGAATAACCATCAAAAGGCGGTGAGGCAGGAGGGTGGGGAAGAATGTCTCTAGTGATAAGGGCCCCTCCCTTACAGCTTCTTCCATGCTGAAATCTTTGCATTTAGACTTGATTGAAGTCACAATTTTTTCCCAAAACATTTTCCTATTTTAGTAACAACCATATCTACTCAGTCCCAGTGTAAGTATCCAAAGCCTCATTAAATCCCAAATAAAGTTAGTTTTCATATGCTGGTATTTAAAGAATGATGCACCACTTGACAGAAGTTATCTGCATGGCATCCTTATTACGGAACAGGTTAGTAGACTGTCTTTACAGGAACTGTTTGCAGAGATGTCACTTTCAGGTTTCAATGCTTGACTGACAAAAACATGCTAGGAATAAAGGAATTTACACTGGGCTTGATTTTTAGGGCTGTGTGTGCTGCAGCACTGACTGAATTTACCTTCTTTTTTGTGTGCCATAAGAGGTGCTGGAGAGCCAAGACAAAGAGAAAACATTTCTGGAAAGGGATCAGGAACTTCTTAGGACACAGTTCTGGCAGGAAAGATAAAGCTTGGAAAAAATGAGCATAAGAACATTGTTCTGTTACTTGCTTTCACTTTTTTAAATGAAACATATTTTTTGCACGTTCTCACATATGACATTGTGTCATTAAATTTCTGTGAACCAGAAGTATTCAGTGATGTTTTGAGCATTAGTTAGTGGTGTTAAAAGGCGGGTGGCAATATTGTTTTCTGAGTGATTTTGTGAAGCAGTGAGACTTGTTTTTATGTAATATATAACTTCTGTTTTAACGTCTGTTATAACTTCTGTTGTTCTGTAATTACAGCATGCAATGAAATTATATTTTGTAGAAGAATTGTGAAATAGTGTAAAATTGTTATCAGGTTGCAAGCGAACTTCCAAACGAGTTAATGTTTCCCCCATTCCTCTTTTTTGCAGGAGACAGCTGTAATCACTGGATGCATTATAGCGATGCCACTAAAACCAGAAGTGGATGGGCCAAAGAATTACTAAATGAATTCAAAAGCAATGTTGAACTGCTTAAGCAGGCTGTTAAGGACCAGGTCATAGATTCTCCTCCCAAATCACCACCTGCTGTATCTCCTCAGAACCTACAAACAGGTACTTTGTTCGCAACAGTAATGCTCTAATTCCATGAAATGTTAAAACTATTCTAAAAAGACTGTTCTTTTCAATGATTCCATCGCTATTCTTTCCTACAGGCAAGGAACAGATACCGAAAGGAACATCTAGGGCTTCCTCTGTATCTTCCCAACAACCAAAGGGCAAACTGATGTCTAGTCCTATTGTGGTTAGACTTGCAGATTTCAATATATATCAGGTACATTTCTTCAAGTTAGTAAAACTGGGGCTATTTCGCCCTTGACTGTTACATAACTATGTTTTTTTAAGGGACAGTTCTGAAGCCCATGGAAATTAATAGAAGTCTTTCCATTCATTATTGGATTAGACCTTTATGGGCCTGCTTCTGCTTTGTTAAAGTTTGTGGATATTTTCTTATTGCCTTTACATTAGATGACGATATCCTATAACAATTATGTTTTGAATCCAAGTTCCCCAAACTGTCACATTTGAAACTTCATCTTTTCATTGTATTGTGTCAGGTATCCAGGATTTCAATATGTGGTTTTGTATTTCATACTGTTGTTATTATCTTTTTCAAAGTACATGGAATTTTTTTTTAAATTATTCCTCCAGACCCTCCCTCCTCCAGTGATATTTTGAGTAGATACTTTATCCATTCTTCCTCCTCCCCTGGCGCACGCACACACACCCCCACCCCCACCCCCTATACCTACCACCCCCTGCCTTGTCTGAATGAGTAGTTTTAGTTCTAGTTGTGATCCAGGTTCACTCTTTGGTGTAGACAGGAGGGAGCTGGAATAAGGAAGGAGTATATCTCTAAGACAGAATGTTAGTGATATGGGAGGATCCACTCTAAATTTCAGGTCCTAACAAAAATGCTTAGTGTGTGCCTTTAGTCATTGTGACCTTTACTTGCTGTTGTTCCAAATTTCAATGCTTTTTTGCCATGTTGCTTCTGGTAGAGTGGGAGGTTGCAGCTTGCTGCTAGGAGCCTTCAGCTGTTTGAAGTGGTTTTATAATATCATTTTGTACTGTTGGTGTTTTCATTTGCCTTCTACTCTTCAGATCCTTGTCTCCTCCCTACACAAATACATTTTCAATTTTTTTAATTGTCACTATTTCTGTACAAGTTACATGAAGATATTTTTCTAAATAGATCTGTTATAACTTGAATTATTGTGTGTGTTAATATAGAGGTGTTTGCAGATTGAAAATATCTATGTAGAGTGAAGCAGGCTTATAAAGGTTATATATTCATTATTTCCAGTAAAACTAATACAAGTAGACATCATCATATATTCAATATTAATACATTGGCTAATTTTGAACTAGCAGTCTGATCTACTAAGTGTTGGATGAAAGAACTTTGTTTTGACAACATACTTTTTAAACTAGGGTACATTCCAAGAAATTTAAGGTGAAATATATATCAAAAGGTGATCTCTTTCGTGCTTCATAATTTACGTTGGAAGGAAACAGAAATGGAGGATTACTATTCTGTAGTGTCTTGATTCTCCCGTGAAGTAGACCTTTGGGCATAGCTAAGCATACATATCTCCGTCAGGTGCGTGCTGTATGCCTTGCTTAGCAGTATATAGTCGAGAGTCGGCCCCTGTACTGAAATCTGTCCTTAGGACTGTACAAAGACTTCCGAACACTTGTGTAATAAACCTACCTAGCTTATCTATCCCTTATCATCTAGATATGGGATCCTTTTGGACAGACAGTATGCAAATACACCATGTCCTAGCATAATTGCTTATACAGGAGCTGTAGTGTTTGCAATAAAGATATCAGATCATTCTAGGCTTCTACTGAACACCTTTGAAAATGACCTGCTGCCTCCTGCCTTGCATCAAGGAAGGGGATCTGGTACTGTTAATACTATATAGTTTTCTTGTGAAACTATTCTATACAGGTTGCTTCTACTACAAGGCAACTAGGTGTGTCTCATTGTCAGCACTTTGTGTAGTTGGGGATCTACATCTGAGAGCAGTGGAATGTTACCCTACTAGGGGCAGTGCCTTGCAACTACAAATGCTTAATGTTTCATAAAAATGTAATGCATTAATGAAATTAATCTTTTATCTTTTACAGGTTTCAACAGCGGATCAGTGTCGTTCTTCCCCTAAAGCTCTGATCTCTTGCAATAAAAAGTCACTTTATCTTCCACCAGAAATGCCAGCTATTCATATTGAATTCACTGAATATTACTACCCAGATGGAAAAGACTTTCCGAGTAAGGCTTTTTTTTTTTTTTTACCTACCAAACTATAAATTTTGTGTGCTACTTTCACCTTTATGAAGCTTAATACTGATTCCAGGTTGACAGTTGGAAATAGGCAATGACTTTCTAAAATGGAAAGAACACAACACTGCTTCATTTCCACAGTGCTTGCTCCTGGCAAACTCCTGTAAATACTGTTTTTTATAAACATGGCTTTTGAGTCTGAAAACAATCACAGAATTTTTATTGACACATAAATTATTCATTCTCCAACATACATATATTGTTTCTGCAGTTCTACTGTCTGGCTACATGAAAGAATTCAATGACTACATAAAAGAACTCAAACTATTGCAGCGGTATCTAAGATGCAACGAAGGTCTGCTGGAGTTACTTTTATTAATGTGTTATGGGGCTAGCCCTGTTTTATATACAGAAATGTCAGCGGATTTCTTGGGGATGGGACTTGAGGACGGCAAATCTTTTTGGTCCTGCCCTTCCTCTGTAATGAGGACAGTCTCCCCCTCTCCTCAGACTTCATTCTATTCTAATATTAGCTTCTACATTCAAAAATTCAGTGACTTGCTTGGAGTGAGAGGAAGAAGCATCTCTTTAGGTATCCTCTAACAATTTATTCTTCCTTGGGACCAAAGGAGTGGGTTTCCAGTCTTTCTCAGGCGTAAAAACTGGTGAAAATGTAAATCTGCACTTGTGTTTTGTTTTTTTTAAAAAACAACAAAAACCCAAAGCCAACCCCTGAACATTTTACTTATTCTCATGATTTTGTTTTGTTTTCTCTTTTAGTTCCATGTCCAAATTTGTATGGCCAGCTGAATGCTTTACAGTTCACCCTGGATGAGAGAAGTATTCTTTGGCTAAATCAGTTTGTGTTGGATTTGAAACAGAGTCTTATTCAGTTCATGGCCATGTACAAGTTAAATGACAATTCAAAATCAGATGAACATGTTGATGTTAGAGTTGATGGACTAATGTTAAAGGTATGCTGTCATTGAGGAGTGGTTTTGTGGTTCTTCAGAAGAAAATACTTTTTCTCTTATTCTGAAAAGCTATTAGCAAAGCAGCTTATGGAATAAATGGACAAATAAATGAACAACCCACCCACACAATAAGCAACACTGCTCTGGAAAACTATGCAGCATATGATGGTTTGGGGACAGACATCTGTCTTCCATACTTCATCTGTGTCCTAGGGGTATTTTGGTTTTGTATTGAAGACCTGAATGGGAGTATTAACAAATAATTTCACTGTGTTCAATGAAGCTTATGTAGCAGAAGGAAAAAAAAATTGAGCATTGAAGTAAAAATAACTACCAAAAAATTTGTATTTGCACTCTATATTAATGCAAGGGCCCTGCCTTGTTCCTCTGGTTGTAGTATATCAAAACTCTTTCACTTTGTTAGTGAATGCCTGGAGTAAAGAAGGCAGTTCATCTGAAGGTTTATTTCCTTCTTCAGAACACATTCTCACCATTTTCTGTTTCATGCTGGTCCTTGGCGGTAGTTCAAGTACACAACTTCTCTGTATGTTTATTCCAGAGGATTGGCACTTGCTAATACAGCTGAACATCAGAGTTTTGCTTCCCTTGTCTCTTCCTCCTTTGGAGGAGAGAAGGATTATAGAGCAGACAATTTCCCCCTGTCCCCCTCAATTTGCATTGAACATTGGTTCAGAGGTAAACAAAACCGTGAGCCTTTTTGATGGCGCCCACAGGAGAGGTTTCAAGGGTTCTAAAAAGTCAGTGTATGGAGAGATGGTTATCTTCCTAAGGCTCTTGGTGCATTTTTAATGGAACTTTAAAAGGACATGGTTTGTACTGAATGAAATCAATTATTGAGAGCTAACAACCAGGCAGCTACAAATACAGACTGATCTAACATTGAATTACCACATGTAAATAGCCCACTACACTATGAGGAGATAAAAGCATTCTTAAATCCCTCAAACCTTGATTCATATTATTTCTTTCATCCCTGTATTAAGTGCATAATTTTTATTCTAATAAATGATGAATCTTTTATTATTGGTGTGCTTGATGTTTACATATTGTATAGTTAATTATGATATAGTTACATATTTGGTTATTTTGTTCTGAGTCCTTTTATTTACATAATAGATGGAAGTAATGAAGCTTTAAGTGTCCTAAGGATGAGTTTTTTACTCTGATCTTTCAGTGGTAGTGTCACTGATGCTAGCAAAACTAGTGTACCAAGGTCCATATTTAACAACATCAGATACAGGATTTGGCATAAAATATATACATTTCCTTTAAAACTTGCATTAAAGATACGCAAGTTAAATTACATCCAGTATACTGAACTAGTTTGTTGTTTTTTTAGGAGTTGGAGTATATTTTTATGATGAAAAAAATTTATTATGATTATCAGATAATGGTCACAATAACTATTCTGTATTCTGCAATGTTAAGAGTGTCAGCTGTGTTGGCACATTTAATTGTTTCCTTGTATCTTAACATAGAAATAAAATACGGTATTACTCAGTGTAGTGAAAAGCCCTATTTGACAAATCAGATTGAAAATCAGAGAATTATAATTTGGAGTTCAAAGTTGTAAATACTTGGAACACCTGAAGAAACTTTCTTAAGAAACTGTTTCTGAGTTGAAGAAATGAGACACTTCAGCCTAATTTAGCTGACCTAAATCTAAACCCTTCAGATAAGAAAAGCCTGAGACCCTTATGTTTTTGTACAAACAATGAGTTTTAGATACCATAGCATCCTTGTTAAAAATGAGAGGAAACAGAAATGATAATCTGTGAGCCTGATTTATCCCTGTTCTGTATTAGTATACTTGAGTTCTCATAAAATTATATTCCTTTATTTTAGCTGTCATAGCTATTACTTTGTTTTTAATTGTATACCTTCTTAATCTATGTATTTCTAACTAGACAAATATATTTCTTTCGCAGTTCATCATCCCATCTGAAAACAAACCTGAAATTCATAAAGATCAACCTCGTGCACTTTCCATTCAAAGTTCAGAGATGATTGCTACAAATACAAGATACTCACCAAACTGCAGACACTCTGATCTAGAAGCTTTGTTTCAGAACTTCAAAGACTGTGAATTTTTCAGTAGAACTTTCACCACTTTTCCTAAGTCCCAGAAGAATTTTAATCTTTTGCATCCAATCTTCCAGAGACATGCTCATGAACAAGATACTAAAATGCATGATGTTTATAAAGGTTATATCATCCCAAAATTGAATAAATATGCGTTAAAGACATCTGCAGCTACTGATGTTTGGGCTTTGCATTTTTCCCAGTTTTGGATAGATTATGAAGGAACGAAAAGTGGTAAAGGCCGACCAATAAGCTTTGTGGACTCATTCCCACTTTCACTTTGGATTTGCCAGCCAATAAGATTTGCAAAGTCACAAAAAGAGCTTGTATTGCATAATCAGACAGCTTTGAACATTCCAAAAAGTGAGTCTAGTGATCTTGCTAATAGACTGCAACGTAAAAAACTTCTAAAGGAATATTACAGCAGTGAGACGGAGCCCTTGACCAATGGCATTCAAATGTCAGGCGCTTCAGGAGTGCTTTCTGAAAGCTCTTCCTGTGATGCAGATGTACATGTTCTTGTCCATGTTCAAAAACATGTAAGCGTGCAGATCAATCATTACCAGTATCTTTTTTTGCTGTTTCTCCATGAATCTCTTGTATTGCTCTTGGAAAACTTAAGGAATGATGTAGAAGCAGTGACAGGAAAACCTGCAAAGCAAACAGATGTCTGCATTGGGATCCTACTGAAAAGTGCAGAGCTAGCCTTACTGCTCCACCCAGTGACTCAGGGAAACCCTTGTAAGTCTCCAGTTGTGGAAGAAGGAAGTCCCATGGCATCCCCTTTGGGAAATGGGGAAGCTCTTACTTCAGAGAGTAAATTAGTTGGCAATAAGATAGTTCAAGCTGGTATTGCTAATTTTGATTATATAAACGACTGCAAGCCTCTGAATGCTGAAGTTAATAAAGGAATTTTAATAGATCCTCTTTTGTTTAAATCAGTCAGTAATATCGATTTTCAGAAAGGAGCATCATTTTCAGATGATGCTTCAGATAAAGGTCTGGGAGATACGAGTGAAGGAGGAAGCAGTGGACTTTTCAGTAGAAGTGACTCAGAGGAGGTCTGTGGACCTCTGAGTGAGAAAAGTAGCTTGCATCATAGGGATTCAGCACCCTTTTTAAATAAGAGAGAAGATTCTACTGAGTTCTTCATTGATAAAGAGGATGACAAAAACATACCCTCAAGTAAGTTAAATGAACAGGAAGGCACAACTGAAGGCTGTCCTAACCATGTCACTGACTTGGAAACAGAAATTGGCTTAGAGTCTGAAGAACCTGAAATCAGCAGAGACAAAGTGACTTCAGTTAGAATGTTTGCATCCCAGTCCTCATCAAGGTATAGAAGATTTAATACTAAATCAGTTTTCCTACTATTTGAAAATATTTGTTAATCTTGTTGGCCACATACTTTCAGGAATGGTCAATGGAAGTGAACACCTAGTAGATGAAAAGTTTTACAAGTATATAAAGATATAAAAGATGCAGTATCCAGCATTCGATGAAAGCTAAAATTAACTGTTAGTTAATTGATCTAAACTATTTACTTTCAGTTTAAATGTTATGAAATTTGAGAAAAATATCAATACGCATATCTACAGGAATGCATGTTGTTTCTATGCTTATGTCTTTTTCTTGCCAAAGGATTATTGAATAATCAGATTTTTTCTTTTATATCTTGCCTGGTTTAGAGGAATTTTTTTAAAGTAACTTCTAGGTAATTCCTTTAATTTGAAATAATAATTTCCTAATATCTTTATATTTAAAAAGTGCAAAGCCTAAGGAACGCTGCCCGTCCAACCTCCCTGCATTCTCTGTTTCTTACAAGAATATGAAGAGAAGTCCATCACAAGTCTCTCTGGATACCATCTCTATTGATAGTATGATGCTAGAGGATCATTTGATAGAGAGTGATGGAAGTGACAGCCAAAGCTTTCTGGAGAAAGGTAAGTAGGTTTAACAAAACATTTTTAAGCAATACATAAACATGTTGTTTGTTACTAAAATAATACTGAAAAGGCTTGTTGTGCAGCAAATCCTGGATACCTCACAGCGCTATTTCTGTTAGCTTCACCAGTCACTAATATTGAGTATATTCACACCACACTATTTCAAGGAAAGCAATAAGGTGTGCAACTGAAGTAGTGCTACTTAATTAAATGCTAATTAATTTTCCTCTCTTGAGGAGAGTAAAAGCATTGCTGTGCTATGTTGCAACTCTGAATTAAGCAGAACTGTTCCCTGCTTTGCATAAAAGCCATTGCTTTGGCCGTAAGTGTTTACAGGTTTGTACCCTGAATCAGTGTTATGCTTGAAGTGGTAAAGAAGCTTTAGTTTTAAAAGCAGATGAAAAAGAAATGAGTTTTCACTAATACTTAACCATGCTAATTACCATGCAGATAGATTTGGTAGTCTCCTTACAGAGCAGTTCCTGGCTATTGACTGTCTAACAGCGGGTGTTTGTCCCATTTTTGCTCATCTGAGCTTGAGTGTCTGCTCCTGATCTGAGGGAGGAGTTCAGGCATATGGTAGTTATGTCTGTGTAGTCTGTACTATTGTGGACTTGGGCAATTGTAATGATCTAGTAGCTCTCTGGCAAAACTGATTAAATAATTTTCTAATGTCAGGAAATACGGTAACACAACTTTATTGGTACCTCTTTTCTGATAAATTCTACTTTGAATAAAGAATGACCGTTTTTTTTCTGTAGGATTTCTTTTCAGTCTAGAGCAATAATGAGATGAATGCTTCACTTGCAAGCCTGTTACATGTTTGGATTGTAGGAGTGTTCCTGCATGTGCTTATGTGGGAGTATGCCATAAAATACATGTTCCATTTTAAATAACCCTTATATGTCTCTTTAGCTTGTTAAACAATACTTAACTGCAGGTTAAGTCTGCATGCTTTTTAGTTGTCAAGGAAACACTACCATGATCATCCTAACAAAAGCATATATAGCTTATTTCTCTAAACATAAACCCACAAACATTTGGGCTAAAGGCACTATGCAGTGTTTTGGATACATGGCTTGGAATCTTTAACCTTCTTTATCTGCTGGATCAATTTTATATTTTATTTGGAAGACTAAAAAAGGCCCTTCACAATTTTTTAAGCAGCGCATGTAGGGTGCCATTTTGATTTTGTCACTGTACCTTGCCTTACTTGCATAGCATCTAGAACTGTGAACTCTGTAAGAGGAATGGATTTGGCAGTTCAGTCATAAATGTTTGTTTAATAAGCAGTTCAGCTTATCTTAAAAAATGAGTTAATATATGCATACAGTAACAGACACTGACTATTCTTAAAGTAGAAGTAATTCAGGTTATGCTGTGCTAACTTTGTGTTTTTTCTGATTTATATATGGAAGGTATTACAGCCACAAACTATCAAAGTCCATCAGAAAATGCCTGTGAAGGAGGCACAGTGATTGAAAATTGTGATGGATCATCTCCAGATGCTATGAGCGCTGCTTCAGAGAATGCCCATGAGAATAGTGAAGAAATGGTAATATTGAATTTCATTAGAATATGTGCTTCAGTAAATTAAACCTTAAAATAGAGTGAAAATGAATGCTTGTAGAGGTCATTTTTCAAGTAGTTCTGGAAGCTTTTGTTAGTGCATTATGTATGTCTGTAGGTCTAGCGCACTTGTATTAAGTACAAATGAAGATTATAATCCAAGTTATGCTGAGCATTCACTGTCCTAATCTGCTCTGTAGCCATTGTTGATAAATGACAGCAGCTATTTAAAAATGTCAGAAAATATTTCTGCTTTACTGCATATCAATATTTTGTAATATCATTGTGTTCCTCTATGCTCTGTTGAATATAATATTTAAAATTAGGTTTTTAAACATCATTGAGTATAGATAAAAGAAGCACCATAACTGACATCTCTTGCATGGAGTTGTTTCCTTAGCACTGGTAGCATTCTGTAATATTTGCAAGTAGGAGCATAACACCTGCCCTACTGGGTCAGATCAAAGATGCCTCTTGTCCAGGATTGTCAGGACAATGCCCATTATCTAGAGAAGATTATAAGAATAGTGCATGTACAGAGAGATTCCCTCCCTGAGACACCATGCAGAGTCCAGCTTCTTCCATCTGCCTATCTGCTTATTCTTTGCAGATCCTTGCCCTCATCAGTGCTTAAGTTATGTTCTTGTATCAGTTAAGGTCATGAACTGGAAAGTTAAGAGTATATGGGCCCAAAGTAAAACAGTGAATTTACTGAAATCTGTTGTGTGCTTGCTGACATATTTTTCCTTTTTAGTAATATTAGTTGTGTAATCCTACCTTTGCTTTAAAACAGTTGTAGATCACCTTCATTTAAAAAAAAAAAAAAAGGCAGATCACTTAAATGATTGGTTCCTTTTAAATAAATTTTCAATCTATGCATATAGGTAATGTGGAAAAAACAGAGTTCAACCAGTGTTGTGCAAATGCGTGTTTAACAGTAATGATGATGGAGATATGTCTTCTGATACCAAAGCTGAGTTTTGAAACTGGCTGCTGCTTTCTATGAAAGATACTGCAATCCAGTAGATAGAGGAGAAAGGGCTGACTACTATTCAGATAGCCAAAGTTTAGTAGCCTGTCCTGGTTCTTTACCCTGGTCCGATTCAGCACTGTGAATGCTTGGTTGTGCTTAAGATATGCATGAAGTTGAACGCAGCCTTAGAAAACTTCAGATGTCACATAGGTGGGGAAAGTCTGTCTCACTTTCATGGCTTTTCTGGCCAGTTCTGAATTGGTATTAGTAGGTTATAACTACAACTGTCTGTCTTTGGACAGACAGTCGAGCAACCTGTTGTCAAGCCAATGGGTACAAAAAGAAAAGAAGAAATGAGAAAACTTCGTGCTTTCCTGTGAGCAAGAGTCATGGATACGAAGTCTTTCCCTTTTGCGGGGGGAAAAGGTTTAGACAGAACTTAAAAAACAGTAATCACTGTAAACTCAATTTATAATCTTTAATTGTTTTATCTTGATTTTGTTCACAGATGTCTGTTGTAGTTTTCCAAATATTTGGTGTTAATGGTGAAATTGACATCAGAGGTGAAGACACAGAAATATGCCTTCAGGTCAACCAAGTGATACCAAATCAATTGGGAAATATCAGTGTTCGACACTATCTTTGCAATAGAACTGTTGGTAAGAACTAACAATGATATCTCAGTGTTGTGAAATTGGAGCCGGAAACATTTCTTCAAAGTAAATAAAACCACTGTATTAGCCCTAAAACACAAAAGCAGTTTTATGTTGGTACAATAGCATCCTTTTTATGCTGGTTTAGAATATCTACTCTGATTTTTTTCCTGATTGCCATACATTAAAAGGGAAGGAAGTAAAAACAGAACGGTTTCTGATAGTGCAGGTAAAAACATGCATTGCATTGAATTCTGGTCATTAGTTTGCTTTTTTAAAATCAAATAAGTTGCATTACATTATGTTAATTGTTTTATGAAGATGGAACTCCCTTACTGCTCTAACAATACTTTGCTTAAATGTACCTTGGTTTGAAGGTCTGTTTCTTTTCTTCAGGATCTATTTCTCTAGATTAAATTAACATCCACAGTTTAAGCAGAGTTATAATTATAATCTGTTGTTCAAGAAAAGTTAAAAATTGACTCTGTGTCAGAAAAGATGAGCTGCAAGGACAGCCTTTTTTTTTTTTTTTTTTTACAGCTTGATAGGAACACAGGGTGTAGTTTCATGCCAGATATTTGTACAAGTGGATCAACCAGTGTATGGTCAGAGCTGTTCTTGGGCATGAGTACGTATGCATTCTCTGCCAGAAAAACTAGTTCACATACTGTGAGGTTTTTTCTTTGGCATGATGTATTGGCATGCCACTTCATCTCACAGTATGCTTTGCTCCCCTCTGCCAGCCTTCCACATGGATTGCTGGATGCAGCTCTGTTGTGCTGTTGGGGTTTTGGGGCAGATCCTTGATGCACCTGCTTCCTGCTTCTGGTTCATCTCCTTTCCCAGGAAACAGCTACAGCAGCTGTTGGCTGCCGTTTATTCCCAGCCTTCCAGCAGCATGGATTTTCATCAGGAAGTTGTGCTTGGTGGTACAGCCTCTGATGCTCTAGGTAAAGAAACCATTTACTGGTAAGCTGAGCAGTTGCCAGCAGCTGCTGCCTGAGCAGCTGTTGCATGATGTTGCAGTTGGCATTTAGGCATCTGAAGGCAAGAAGGAGGTCCAGCAGGGAAGACTCATGGCTGACCTTCAGTTCATACAGCAGGCAAACTGATTTCTGATCTGTCATATCCTCTGTAAAAGCAAGAGGGAGTAAATAGTAAGAACATGACACCTTCCTGCTCTCATGTGTATCTAAAACTAGAACCTGCTTCCTCTGGTTCAGCTGATTGAGAGGCTTTTGCACTGGCTGATTATTTTATGGACAGAAGGTTATAATGTGATTGGAATCTCTAAATACTTCCACTTCGTATCTCTTCCTTTTTCTTTCCAGTGGGTATCTGGATGGGTGGGCCAACAATATTTTTTTTTTTGTACATCGCTGGTTACTCCTGTTTTTTAATGTGCATCTTTCCTTCTCTCCACTGTAGGGCTGTACTTGCTTTTACTGAGGAATCTGCTGCAGCCACTGCTGCTCCCCATCTCCCATATTTATTCTAATAGAACAACTAAGGGAGGAAACAGGTTTTTCTTTAAAAAAAAAAAAAAGAAAAGAAACAATTTAAATGAGATAATGGTAACAAAATACAACTAAAGGAATGAGTGAGCAAAAGCGTATGAAAATATCCCAGTAAAAGCAACCCCTCCCAAGACCTTTAATAAAACTTAGCCAAGTGCTGAGTTAACAATTGTAACCAGTAAACTGAGGAGCCATGCAAAGCAATGAAAAATCAAGTCATAATTACAGTCTACAAAGGTGTTCTGTGTAAAAATAACCATTTAAAACCTACTGTACTGTTAATGCAGTAGGTGTAGAAATGGAAAAGTGTACCTAATAGCTGGAATAAGTTTGAGGACAATGTGGCAGCTGTGTACTTCCGTGCAGGGCTGGCTGCAGTGTGATGCCTTTATCAAATCTTACCTGGCAGCAATAACAAAAGAAGAGGGCATGGAGTATGGCAGAGGTACTCTGGGAAGGACAGTGCTTTTACTGAGACCTTGTCATGCTTGGAAGAGAAGGGAAGAGCAGTTCATAGCCACTTCTGAATTATTTAATGCAGTTTTTACTCCATCCTCTCTTGAATTGTGCCCCTTTTAGTTATCTGTAAGATAACCAAGATTGACTTCATGGCTGAGACTGAATGTGTGGTCTTTTTTTCCACTGTTTTTCTACAATTTGGAGGATTCTTCTAGTAATGACACAGGCACTCTTTTCTGGTCTGGAAATACTTAGGGCGCATACTGCTTATTTCTTTCTCTGTATTTGTGGGAAGAATATAGATCCTTGAGGGAAACAAAGTTTCCCAAACCAGTTGCAGAGACTTATTGTACAGAGTGGTCATTGTTCTCCCTTCTGGAGAGTTGCCCTTCCTCTCAAGGACTGTTGGTAGCTAATCTTCTTCTGCCTGGAGTAGAGCAACAAAAGGTACCTGATACTTGCAGTGTGCCCCCCCCATTATTTTTTTTTTAATGTGAGATCTAGTGCTTTTTAAACATTGGAAGGACTGAGTGATGGACTCATGGCTGTTAGTGTTGTGGAAACCTCTATTCATAGAGGTAGCAAATGGAGAGGTTCTGGTTCACAACAGTCTGAAGATTCTCATGTTCATTTACAGTTCTTCCCATTGGTCTTTGTCAACCCAGACTGACGATCTGTTCATCTACCCAGACTCTAGTGCCAATAGATAATGTGCATATGCCCTGACTCTACTGCTGCAGTAGGTCATCCATGAGAGCTGGGCAGCATACAGAAAGAGGAACCCAATTTATCTACAGATAGGAAAGCAAATCAATTACTCTGCTGGGCTGCTGTAGCTCCAGGCAGTGTCTATCACATGCTGTACTGAAACTTGAAATTACAGTTTTCAGACCTGTACTATATTCAGACTGGGGCAGTATTACCTGAATAAAGTTACTGCCTCTTGCTATGTGTGTCTGACTGCACTTGGTCTAGAACGGTTGACTAGCCTGCATGTTTTCTGGGATGAATATGGAAAGTTAATTATCCTTCTCACCTCTCCTCTTATCCCACTTTTTTTTTTTCTCTCTCTTTTTAAAGTAGACATATACAAAACAGAAACTGGTACAGTTCCTCCTGACTGCTGAAAACCTTGTTCCCAGTACTCTTCTGGAGCTGTTTTCTTGGAGATGGCATGTTTAGTTATACTTGGTATCCATGAGCATTGCATGCGTCTGTTTTCCTTAGTTTGGCTCCCTCTCAGAGGAAGCACGTTGTCCAGGAACATAGGTGTTTAACTTTTCTAGGCACCATATCAGCATCCCCACTAGGGATGTGGCCCACTTCTCCAGTTGTCAGGAACCTGGACCAACCCCAGTTTTGCCCCCATGTCCTTTGCATCTTGTAGGTTCTTATTAGGCCCTTTATAAACCACAGCTGAAGGTTCCAGGGGCATCTCAGAGTGATCGGGTCTTTAGTTTTTAAAAATAATATCACACATTGCATAAGAGGGACTGAACAGGTAACATTCTGTTACTACTGCTTCCCAAGAGCAAAGAGGAATTCCTCCTAGGTCCGGTGGAGAACTCGCTGCGACTGGTAACGAGCCATCCCTGGGGCTTGACTCTAGGTCTGTCTCTGGCCAGTGACAAGGCTAAGCGCATGTGGTACTTTTGCAGCTTTGCAACCACAGAAAGTCTATATCTATCCATAAAGAAAGCTTATGCTCTATGAGCCTACCTGCAAAAGGATCTGGAGATACTGATCTTGAGGACAAGAATTGGGGAGAATGCAAAAGGGCTTGTTGCAAAGACCAATAGGAGGCTCCTGTAACTTCAGTGTGAACATGTTGCCTAATCTGCATAACTTTTATTCACTCAAAGCTGACCTCCTAAGTTTCTGAATGAATCTGACCCAGCATGGTGTCCGTGTGACTTAGTGAATTGTCATCTAGTTTTTTTGGTTTTGATCTGTGCTCTATCTGGTTTAGCATATCAAGAACCTGAATCCTTAAATACTAATGCTGTGAACAGTTGTAATAGCATTGCAGTAGCAATTAGCAGTATACTAATGATACCTTTTAAAAACATGTTCACGTGCTGTAATGTCTTGTCTTTACAGGATTCCTGAGTATTATCTATAGACTTGATGTATCAAAAAGCTTGTGTCTTGCAAATGTAAATTGATCAGCAGTGACACCTAGAACTTTTAACCAAGTGCCTTGTAAACCAGATTTGTAATTTCAGAAGGAACACTAATTCTGTGAAATATGGTTTTCCTTTATGTAAAAGCATCCAGAATAAGCTTTACTGAAGAGAACAAATGTAACTTGCAGCCCAAGGACTGCAAAAGAAAAACACAGTACGCTTATGTCAGATTATTCAGAGTAGGTTCTCTCTGAAATGGAGGGGTAAAGCATGCTGCATTTGTTACAGTGTGCATTATTACTTAACATTACAGTACGTGGCAAAGAAGCCACCAGAGAGGAAACCTGCTCTTCATAGAATCACAGGATAATTGAGGGTAGAGGAGTGGAGGCAATGTCCAGATGGCTCTAGTCCAATCCTGTTCTTAAAGCAGGGTCAGCTCTGAGATCAGGCCAGGTTGCGCAGGGCTTCATCCCATCAGGTCTACGAAAGGACCTCCAAGGGCAGAGACTGCAAAACCTCTATAGGAAGCCTGCACCATTGCTTTATTTTCCTCATTCCTTACATGCAGTTTGAATCTCTCTTGTTGCCGTTTGAGCTGTTGTCTCTCACCTTCTGACAAGCACCACTACAAAGACCCTGGCTCTGGCTTTGTAACCTCATCGCAGGTATCAGAAGGCTGCTAGTAGACTTCCTGTACGCCATCTCTTCAGCCATCTGGTAATTGCTCTTATATGCACAAGCAGAAATCAAGAAGGGGAGATTACAGTAAACTGCATGTCAGTAATACGGGGAGAAGAGAAAGAATAGTATTAGAGAAACAAAAATAGAAAAAGGAAGTCTTACTTCATCTTTAAATTTAACTTTATCCACTTCTTTTTTTCCAATTTCTGAGCTTGTAAATGTTGGACTTTCCTGAGGGAACCAGAATTTAAACAAAGAAACTTTTTTGTTTGTTTGTTTAATTCTCTGAAATTTGTTTAACAGTTAGAGTCTCTACTAATACAATCTGACATAATTTAGTTGATTTTACTTGAGATACTTCGATTTCAGCTATCTTTCAAGTTTCAGTGTTTGCTTCTTAATATAATTACTGTGAATTACTGTGAATATGCTTTTTGTCATACAGATAACTTCTGTAGGTCAGCCGCCATAGTGACCAAATGACTTGAGAATCCCATGGGGTAATTATTTCTGGTGGTGAACCTTCTTTTTTCTACAACTAATGGATACTGGCTCTCCTGTCTCATGTCCCCAATCCTTGGTCTTCCACCCAGATGTCTGGTTACCTTAAATATTTTATTTTAATTTATTTTATTTTATTTTATTTTTAGAACTGTTTAGTTGAATGTTGCAGTTGTCCTTACTGGTTAAAGATACTGAAACTAACAAGAAACAGCTAGGGTTTTTTTAAGGTACAAATCCACTGCTACCCAAATAATGGTGGTCATGACCTTCATCTTACTGCATTGCTGTTTATGTTCCTGCATGTTAGCAAGTAAGTTCTTGAGTCAGGAAGTTCTGCCTTTCCAATACCCGCTCTCCTGAGAGAGTGAACAGACTTAAATATTTTTCTGAATTAAAATTGAAGGAGTTAGTGGAAAAGTATGCAAAAATAATTGTTTTTCCATCATCGAGACACTGAGGAAACAAATTTTTTGTGGATGATGATACTTCTGTATTATCCTTTTCTGTTGTCATAGTGAGGTACTAGTCTTTGTATGTACTGTTTATTTCTTTGTAGTACTTTGAAGTGATATACTTAGAAATTTGCTCTGAAGTTCTGTATTTGCAATGCTGTAATTTGTGAATAATACTTCCAAAGTACTTTTGGAAGATCAGTTGGACAATAGAGGTAGAAGTAATTGCATTGTAATTGCTTTTTTGTACATTGCAAAATTCTAATGCAAATTTGTTTTCCTTTTGCAACAGGTTCTGACTGTAAGTCTGTGGCTGAACCAGTTAATTCATCACCTGAGATTAGTTTGAGATGGGAAAGTGGGCCTAGTGCTGTCATACATTCTCTGCTGGCTGTAAAAAACGGTTTTCTTCAGTGTCATGTAGACAACTTCAGTGCTGAATTTCTGACATCTTCCCTCACAAACATTCAGCATTTTCTAGAAGATGAAACTGTTGCAGAAGTGATGCCTATGAAGATAAAAGTTTCTAATGCAAGGATTAATTTAAAAGTATGTTAACAATGGGCTATGTGGCTGCTTTAAAGAAATGGTGTTCTTGTTTCTTTGATGATAAACTACTAATCTGGATACAGCTAACTTCAAAGAAGCTGCTATCATGTTCTGGAAGGTCTTTAGATAACACTAAAACAATTTAAAAATCCATAGATTTGGTTAGCTCTGAGGTATGCCTAGAGGGGAATTTTCTGCATGACCAAGCTATTTATATGAATTAATATTTTATACTTTTTTACTCCTCTCCCAGTCTCTCTTGTAGAGTGACAGTGTGTGGGAGTTTTATAGGTAAGGTATACCAAGTTCCTAGAGGCGCAATGTGGGTTTTTCTGGTTGGGCTTTTTTTGCTTAGCATAGTAGTGGTTTTCTAATTGCAAAACACAGATTTTTGGAGGTTAATTCTCTCTCCTATTTAGAGGATAGTTCTTGCAATGAAAATTCAGTACAAAGAAGGAAAAAGGTTATGAGAATTCCAGTTCAAACCACTTGAATACTGTTTCTTAGAACCCAGATTTCATGTTCTGCCCTACCTAGAAACAGATACTAAATAATGCAAGCTTTTCTCACTAGCGTAGCTTAAAATAGTAACGTTAAGAGGACACTTCTGCTCAAGTGTCCTAGGGGATTTTCTCTCAGACATTTAAAGGAGATGGTGTGTTTCTGTGCTGCACAACCATTGAATATAAAGATAAGGACACTTTTTGGGGCAGGGGCTGGGTAGGCGGGGGCTGGCAGGACAGCAGCAGGATGGGATGGCACAACAAAAAACCAAATGTAAATATAAGATAATTATAAAATTGCTTTGGAAATTAATAATCACCCATATAAACTTTGAACAAAGTGAGGACTGGAATAGCAGCTTCAGTTCTGCATCTGGGGCTAAGGCTTTGATTCTGCTAAGATCATTCTTGACTGGAAGGGCAATTGTTGTCTCTACGGTGTTCTACTCCAATTGCATCAGTATTCCTTCCCTCCATGATGCAGCTTTTCTGTCCCCTGAGGACTCTTAGGCACTGCTTTAGGGCTGTTTCTACTACAGGAGTAGCACAAGCACTTTCTGTAAGAGCTGTAGATCTGTGCCTCAGAGTTCAATGTATCACAAACATGAATGCCTAAATTCAAGAATGAAAGTCTTAACATAGTCATTTCAATTTAAAACCAGGAATGTGCTGTTTTATTGGCAAGAAGGCAGACTTAAGCAAAGTGTTCTTGAGAAAGTAGCTGTTTGAGGTAGGGAATATACATTAATAAACTGGCAATAAGAGTCTGGCAGCGAAAGCGCTGAAGTGCTCACTCAGCAGTGCACACAAGTCATGGTGAAGTTGCTCATGATGGTTGACAAACTGCAAATTTGACATACAGAAGATTCAATTCTATAGAGTTGTGTAATAAAAGAGCAAGAAAATACACTGCATTGCCTGTTCAGTGCAGTATATTCTTTTTTCTGTATGAGACTTGATGCAGTGTGTTTCATGGGGGACAAGAATTTAAGAAAGGTTATTTTACTTTTTGCATTTTCTACTGCAGTCTCAGTGCTATTTCAAGAAACTTTGGCAGTTGTATCTCAACATCTTTCTCGCTATATGCCTCAATGCTGATACGTATAGTTTCTGATTATACTGGCTGCGCTATTCTGCTTGACAGGGACTTTCTGGGGAGACTCCAAAAGAAGTAATTTGTGAAGTTTCTCTTCTGTTGAGTATGGTAATATAACTGAACCGCAGCTGGTGTCATCCCATACTAAATTCTAAAAAGAAAAAATCAGCTCAAGAATGATAGCTGTACCCATTCAATCTTTAAATAGTTCAAGGGAAGATCAGATACTATATAGTGCAGGCTTCTTATCTCTGACTCTGAGAGCTCCTAAGCTAAAGAATGTCTTGAGTTGGGTTATAATCTGAGATGTCTGTAAAAATACTTTGAAGTGATTTAGTCAGACTGTATATATTGAGTTCAACAGACTTACTCCAGAGATAAATTTGGGCCTTTAATATGATCACCAGGAAAAAAAAAAAAAGGAGCAGAAGTTTAGTGGAGATCCCATTAGAAAATTCTACTCTGAAATGTTCCCTTTCAAGTTTAATTAAATCCACTTATGTTTAATTGCATATCTTAATTAGCTGGTTTGATTTCCTGGTAAACTGATTTTTGAATACTTGTATTTTTTAGGATGATAGTCCACGTGAAAATCTTAAGACATCTGAGCTGGTACCCATAAAACTACATATTGACATACTCTGGATAGAAAGAAATGATGATGGCTCTTTTCTTGTTAGAGGTTTGTATGTTCCTGCACCTTGATATTCTAATATTATAATTATTATTAATACTTCCCTTTTTGCAGACATGTGGCTACTAATGAAAAGATAACTGATGATAAGTTGTGTAAGCTGTGTTGCCATACACCTTAGTTCTAAGTGTAGTCACATAGAGGAAAACTACCTTTTTGAATAGTGTATTGGCTGTGATAACAACCCGCAGCTGAATCAATCTGAAAGAAATAAAAATATGCATATAATTTCATCAGGATCTGCTTCACCAGTGCATATCACTATGTCATGATAAGTCTGAGGTTCCTTTGATTGACTACAAACCAAACAAAACAATTGCCTTTCTTTACAGATGACCAAGGTGGTTACCTGTTGTCTTTCTGTTTTTGTGTTACAGGTAGTAATAGAGAGTATTGTAAAACAAAATACTATTTGAGAAGTACAAGTAACAGTTTTTATTTTTGTATGTTACAGTCGTGTCCTGGCAGCTCATGTCTGGGATTGCTAAGACTTGTATTTTGACCAGCGCTTTAACTTTGTAATTTTCGTGAGACATGTATACACTTAAATTTTTTTTCTACATGTGTGGGCAAATCCTAAATACTCGTAACATACATTTAGAGCTGGAACTTTACTGTCATCTTTCACAGATATGTCAAAGAATCATAGAGTAATCTAGGTTGGAAGAAGCCTCTAGAGGTCATCTGGTCCTACTCGTTGCTCAAATCAGGAGCAGATTAGATCAAGTTGCTCAGTGCCCTGTCCAGCCAAGTTTTAAGCATCAAAAAGGCAATACCACAACCTGCCCTAAATAATCTGTGCCAGTGTTTGACCACCCTTATGATTAATTTTTTGTTAATGTCTAATTGGAATTTCCTTTGTTGCAGCTTATGTCTATTGCCTCCTATCCTGCCACCTCAAGACAGAGGTGCTTGAGCACTTGCCAAGCACCTCAGAGAAGTCTGTTCCATCTTCTCTATACCCTTCCACTAGGTAGGCAAAGGCAGCAGTAAGATCACCCCATAGTCTTCTTGTCTCCAGATTTGACAAGCGCATCTCTCTGAGCCCCTCATTTGTACATCATGTCCTCATGGCCGTGACTGTTTTGGTGGTCCTCTGTTGTCACTATCTTTCTTATACTAGGGAATCCAAAACTGGATCCAGTATTCAGATGTGGTCTCACTGGTGCTGAGTATAGGAGAATAGTAATTTCCCCTCATCTTGCTAGCTATACCCTTGCTAGTACAGCCTGTATGTACCTGGTTTTTGCTGTCAGAGCTCGCTCCTGACTCATGACAAGTCGTCTTGTTGACCAAGGCCTACAGGTCATTTCCTGCAGTGTTGCTTTCTGTCCAGTTGGTCCCCAACCTGTAACGGAGCAAGAGGTTATTTACACCCAGCTGCAGGATTTCACACTGGCTTCAGCTGAACTTAATGAGGCTCCAATCAGCCCATTTCTCCAGCTTGTCCAGGTTCCTCTGAAACAGCCTTGCCCTCTCAGTGTGTCTGTCAGTCACCCTTCAATTTGGTGGTGTTCGCAAAATTGCAGAGGGTGTGCCCACCCTTTCATCCAAGTCCTGAATATATTAATCCAACGATATGCGATGTATTGTATGACTTGAGGAAGAGGAGGCTTCAGGCTGATCTTAATGCCCCCTTCACGTACCTGTTGGGAAGGTATAGCAAAGATGGACCAGACTTCTCAGAGGTATGCTGTGGCATGATTTGCTTGTATTTTAATCTCTCAATATTATCTAATATGTTGTTCAACTGTTTAAAGATGTTCAATGCATTTCGGTCATATTTTTATACTAAACAAGAAGAAATAGTAATTTAGTGAGAAAATACAGAGTTTTAAGCTTTCTTTCAGCTCATATTTTTTCCTCTTCTTGCTGAAGTGCTTTGATCCCTACTCTTGTCACGGACTGCTCAGGTACAGTGACTTCAAAGGCATAGGTCAAGTGCTGTCTGCACAGTAGTGATTTATGTATCTGCAGTGCTACATTTTTGAGTCCTCACATACGTGTGTGTGGTGGGAGGAGGGGATAATGAACAGAAAATTCTTGTTTAGAAGGAAATGTTTAAAAAGGAAAAAAAAAAAACAAACCCAGAGCATTTGTTAGACTAAGAACCATGACCCTCATTTTTCCCCTTGGTGTTCAACAGTATATTTCAACAGATGTTACAGTTCAGTTATAAATGCTAGAAAGTTTCTTTAATGCAAGTCATTTAAGTTATTTTCTAATTGAAAAACTTGATCCTGCAGGTTTATCTCACTGTGTCTTCAAACGTAAATGCAGTCTCCAGATTCCATTTGGACCTGGAGACAGTATATTAACAGCAATATTAATAGTTCTCAAACTTCTGATTATTCAAAATGCATATTCTCTGGTGATGATGTTGGTCAGTACAAAAATGTGATAATTTCCTTCAAGCTGGAAGCTACATATTGCTGGTTCTCATGCCTCATTTCCTTTCTCCCCTCCTCCAAGAGGGTATACGACTTTTAATATTTTTTTTTTTTTATTCTTCAATTTGATTTTGGGAGATAAATATAAATGTACTTAATATTACAAGTATATTTGTTTAAGTGGTTTTGATTTTGTGCTGATGAGAATCAAACTTTAAAGAAAAAAAAAAAAAAGACGACAAAAAACCCTAAGCAGTACTCCTAAGTATCTTTCTGTGGTATAGACAATCAAAGACTAAATGATGTGTCAAAGATGAAGAATTCAAGTAGTGCATTGCAGCAAGCAACTGGACCTGTTGGACATAAAACACAGGACAAAGCCACGCAGACTACTTGTGAAATTCCTAGACCTTCTAAATCAAGCAGGGATTCAGCTGACTTCCTTAAAAATGAGGTATTCAGAATTCCTTTTGACTTCCCCCCCCCAGTCCCCCCAATTATGTTACAATCATTAATCATCATAGTTGTTAGATTATTTGGGGGTGGGCTTGGGGGTTACTTCTGTTTAGAAATCTGTTTGAGATGTGAAAAATAAGAATTAAGGATATTATAGTATGGTTCAGTACTTAGAAAGCTAAAGAGAGTAATAATACACTGTAGACTAAATCTTCTCCTTTATATCAGAGGGAGTTTTATGAAGGAGTAAGTTCCTTCTCCCTCATCCCTGTACAACACAACTGCCAAAGACAAAGGACTAGACTGTTAAGTCAGACCCTTACTAATCTATCAGTCATACCTGGATTTTGGATTGATGGTGACAGAACCCACACATCAATTTGGCTGTTTTTTCCACTGCGTAAGAGTTCATTCCTGGAGCTCAGAAGCTGGTGTCATTTCCAGTTCACTCCAGAATGGAAATGGCATAGCTAAAACATTGTGTATCTTGCCTCTTGAGCTAATTGCATCAACTCTCTCCATGTTCTACACTCATTGACTAGGAACCAGTCACAATTAACTCAGCCCCAACAAACCTGCACTCATCAATGAATGTGAGCATACGGTATTTTAAAAGTTACTGTAATGGAGAAAGTTGTCAGTATGCAGGAGTACTAATAACGCTTTTTTTTAACCTGGTCCTTTCAGCTTATTGAAGAAAATGAATGTCTCAAACAGGAACTAGCCAAAGCCAAAATGGCTCTTGCTGAGGTCCAAATGGAAAAAGATGCCCTGCTTCATCGTATAAAGATGATGAATGCTGATCATCAGTAGGACAGTGTTCTGTTGGCGCAAGGCATCATCAATAGAACCTCAGGCGATGGTGGCATCTAAAATACTGTTTGTAAATTGCTGGAAGACACGGTTATTTTTTCGTCACAGGGAAAGTTTTCTCATTATGAACAAAATGTTTGTGAACTAGTTACTATTCTGAAATTATCATTAAACATTGTAACTTTTTTCAGCCCATTTTAAACTGAAGTGACTTTGGAAAAATCAGTTTATACTGTACTTTATTAATTTACTGAAGAAAAAAATCACATAATCTACTTTTAATATTATCAAAGGAGATGTTATTTTTTAAATGTTTTCAGAAAAAAGTGGATGGCTTAGCAATGAAAGAAGGTACCTAGGTGCATAACTGAGTAATATGTACCACACCTCATTAACAAATTGTATTTCTGTTTAAGGTTACTTTGTTTTATTATTACTAGAAGGTATGTATGCAGGAGGTTACATTTGCACTATGATGATATGGGCTAGATCCTCTAGAATAGTATAGCTGCTGAAAATTAAAATACCAGCCCTAAACTGGCCCTAAATTCAGTGTAATTTGCCCAGAGAGGATTTTAAGAATAATCCTCTGGTGCTATAGAGCTCCATATACCCTTTCCATATGCACTCCTAAAATACGACAGTAAATGCTGGAGAATTTAAGAGGGCATACTACTGGGCTTTCTTTCTGCATGAAGGTCCACTCCATCTGTACAGCTGATGTAATTTAGACATTCACTTTTTTTCCTCTCTCTGTGATGAGGATATAGCACTGCAGTAGGATCCAGGCCTTTGTGAAAGGTCAGCTTTGAATCATTTTGCATGCGTGTCTGATTTCTGCACAACTCCTCAGACATGCCCAAGGATTTGGTCCAATGTATTTAAATATGTAATTTCAATGCTTGTGAGGGGGAAAAAAGTCCTACAGGGATTCATTAATTGTATATTCTTTTTTTTTTTTGATAAAAAAGCTGTAGAGAATCATTTAATTACCCAATGAAATTGTGAGATTACATGAAATGTAATTATACAGTTTAAATCTTGGGTGATATGTACAAAGTGAACAATAATTTTCAGCTAAAAACTGGTACAGATGAATAAATTTAAAAAGCACAACACTGTAAAATAGAGAATATAAGAGTGTGCTTCTGAACAATTTAGGAAATGACATACAAAACGATACATTCCTGTAAGAGATTGGTTTTGCTAGAAGTAAAAATGACTGAATAATTTAACTAGTGACCTTGAATCTGACAACTGAAAATCTTTTAATTGCTACCACAATTGTTTCTGCTCCATGGGATGTTTGAGGGAAGTTTTGTTTGTAGACATGCAGACAAATCTCCAAAAAATATTTAGTATCTTGTGGTTTGACTTTGCATATTCAGGCTGTCAAAGTAGTTTTAATTAAAATGGTTTTCATTAAAACTTTTTGGAGGACATATAACTTACACTGCTGAAAATAGTTCTTGAAAGTGTGTAGATTTTAATCAAGAACTCTGTAAAAGAACTGGTTCAGGCACTATTTTAAAGCCTGCTTTATGAAATCCTAGCTGAAACTCCCTTTAATGCCCATGGAAATTTTTATCTTATTCTGAATAAGATGAAAAAATATACACACAACTATTTCTAATAAAGAAATGAATTATATTTTAAAAGGTATTTAAGACAACATAGTATTAAGTATGAGTAGTCCAATTTCACACAAATACAATGTCAGATTCAGGGGAGGTTTCCAGATTCTCAACTGGTATAATTCTGATTGGTACTATTAAAGTCAGTAATTCTTACTCAGTTTATCCCTGCCAAGATCTAGTTAGAATTATTCTGAAGAAATGAATGTATAGAATGCTTAGTAGCATGTTGCTGGAATAATACATTGAGAATTGTCTAATTTTTAAAAAGAAATAAACAGCAATATGAAATGCCTGTCTTTATTACTGCACAAGCTAGTACCTGCTTCTTTTGACAAAAAACAAACAAATCAACCCCAAAACAACAACCCAAACCAGCTCTTCTGAGTCAGATGTTGAAATTCAGGGTATCACTTTTTAGCACTTCATTATAACTGAATACCTTTCTACTTCATGGCAGTTTTGCAGTAATGAGCATCATCTGTGGACAGTTCGGAAGAGATTAGTGTGCTAGGTTGTGGACTTGAGATTACCAAGTGATAGTACTGTGTCGCTCTGAAATGAGTTTTTCTATTGAAAAAATGCAGAGGGAGAGTTAGTTTATTAATGTTTGAAAGTACAAAGTTAAACTAAGCCTTAACAGGTTATACTAAACATAGTGATTAAAGGCCTCAGATTAAATAAAAAGGCTTAATTAGTTCTCAGGGCTGTGTTAGTGTTCATAACCTCTTTAAATCCTAGATATGAAATGTGTACCATCAGTAGAGCTGCTTGAATGAATCGCCACTGTTATTCTGCAAAGAACTAAATGGAACAGAGTTTGGAGAACATCAATATATACAGAAAACTGACTCCAGAAGTCTCGCAGGCAAACTGTTATCAAGTTTTATTTTACATTTTCTGTGGAAACTTAAACTGGTCTACTCATTCAGCTGGTTTAGAAATACTGTTTTAATGTCTAATAAAGCTTTCAACTTAGCTCACTTTGATGAGGCTGTGCCCTTTCCCAGGCTAGGTCATTGATTCATTCTGGCATGAACTGTTCCTTTTCTCACAGTAACTGTTAACTTTGTTGGTAAGCAGCAATTTAAAACCTAAATTATGTGGCCTTACAGAATTGCTTATAAAAGGCTATTCCAGTCCCTGGATTAAACCCACCATGGCTGTGGGCACAGGGGACCACGGTACTGGCTGGGAGGGAACTGCCTTAGTTTTTTGGTGGGTTTGGTTTTGGGGGTTTTTCTGCCTAAATCCTTTATTTCTTCATCCCATTAGCCGTGTCTGTTTGTATAGTCTCCCCTAGGAATTGACTTGGAGTCTTAAACTGGGGTTGTAATTGGTCTCTAAAGGATAATTGCTAGCTACAGAACACTTCCTAACATAATAAATTCATAATAAATGTAAGGGGAATGTGATGACTTTATCAAGACTATATCAAGCATCTGTAATTCTAAGAGTACAAAGTGTGTGAATGTATTGCAGAAGCAAGCTCCTTGCAGTGGCCAGATTTCAGGTAAGTAATGGAGAAAATATTCTATATAAAAAATGTGCTCGTATTGGTCTAGTTCGTAAAACATTCATCAAAAAATGCTTGAAGTAGATTTTCAGCTCACTGTTGCTATCTGCAAATTTTAGAGAGTACTTCAGATTTTGATTTGGCTGGTTATATAAATCAATGTCTTTTTATCTATTGTAGGAACAGAAAATGACCTTGCTGCTATGTTAAGTAGGAATGAAGTTGTGGGTACTTGCTGTGAAATCCACTAATTCATCCTTCCCAGTAGGGAAATGATTTTTTTTTTTGACAGCCCTGCAACACTACCTTATCTTTTTTTTTTCCTTCCAACCTGTGCCACTTTTGCTGACTAGCTTTTGAATAGCAGCCCCATTTTCTCTGCCTCAGTGAAGATACCTGTCACTGTGAACCTAGTAGCAGGCTTTGTAGTGCTGAAGCACATCTCTAATGTATTGAGGCAAACGCGTGGCTTTGAATGATACCGGCAACCTGCACTAAGCTGCATTCTATTTAGTTTTGTGGTAATGTACCTCCTGATCTTGTGTTACTTATTAACAAGATGGAATCTGAAAGAATGAGCAACACAAAGGTCACGCTAATCAGTTAAGGGATGCAAAAAAAGTATAATAAAATGCTACGAATTGTGTTGGAGGAGCAAAGCTCTGTTTCTCAATCAAATTAAGAGAAAGCATAAAGCTTAATAGTAAATAGAAGCTGTGTAGTTACAGTTCTATGTATTTTTTAGCATTCTTATATAAAAACTTTAAACTCACATTTCTAAAATTATTTTCCATTGTGAATTTGTTTTAGTGAATTATTTAAATCTGATGGGCTCCTCATTGCATGTGGAGGGCCAAACCTGTCACTTTAGTCAAGTAAACATGGAGGAGGTATGCAAGTTTCAAGCAGCTTAAATGGCTTAATGAGTATAAACAAGGGTTAGACATTATGTCTTTGAATTTTCTGGTTACTAATTAACATCTGCTTATTGGCTACTGTGTATTTTGGATATAAAAAACCAGAACAATTTTAATTATGAAAGGTATTTTTGGAACACTTTAATACGTAAAAATTTTTTGCAACTTCCAGCTTCTCAAATTCTATAGAACGTCTTGCAAGCGTGTGTCATGCTACATGCTAGTGAAACAAGTTCCAGGAAGTGAATCTTCAAAAATGAAATAAACTCTTTGTAGCCTGTGTTCTCTCCCAAAGTAAGGGGAAACTTCTGGATCCCAAAGAGATGGATCTCTCGTATTGCCAGCTACTTAAATGGATAAATATTAGCTTTGTTAAAAGGTCATTTTGGTTTTGTCTGTCATTGCCCAAGTCATACCTAAACAGTTACATTAAAATATCTGTATTTTGTTATTTCTTCGCTGTCCCCTGCCTTTCTTTTTGTTGTCACCACTGATTTTAATATGAGCAGAAGTGGAGTATATGTATTTCCTAAAGCTTTCCCATGTAATCTCAGTATTAAATCTCATGTTGTCTAAGAACTGGAGAGCATCATTTTGGAAGTAAAATTAAGATGCATCACAACTAGGTAAGAAACCACTGAAAATGCTGATTGGTTTATAAAGTCTATGAGATAAGGAGTAATGCTTGATCTTCTGTGAGAGTAAGCTGGTAGTGTGGGGAGCATAATGCATGAACTGGTTCATGCAGTTCTAGGTTAGAGTGTATTTGAAACCACCATGATTTTATTTGAGTTAGATACTTGGCAAGTATTTTAAACATTTGACAGAGATGCATGAACAAATGAGCACTTCAGAAGTGGCAGTCTGAGCCAGGAAGTGCTCAGTAAAGAAGTCTCTAAACAACTTACCTGTGGAAAAAATCTGGATGTCTTCACATTGTTCTGCAAACTCAATACACTTAGCATGGAAAGTGCAACTGTCATAAATACTTTTATCACGTGTAATTATATTGTTCTAGTAACTGTTGGGGTTTTTGAGCACTGGAAAATACCTTTGCAATAAGAATTATCATATTGAAGTCTATGATGGTTAATGTTTTACTAATAAGAAAAACAGTGCTTAATCAGTTCTCAGAATTACGAATTTTTCAGTCATCCCCCTTTTAAACACAAAAACATGGTGAGCAGAGCTCTCCTCACCTCGCCGCCGCTAGATGGCAGTCCAAGAAGTCACTTGTGGCTTCATTTCCTCGTGGGTACAGGTATGTCCTGTTTCTTCACTCATCAACGGTCTCATTAGACTAGAAAATGTCAGGATACAATTTGGAGGTTTTATAAACTTCTGATGATTAATTTCATAACATGATTTTAAATCACAATTTTTTAAGTTTTAATTTAGATAGCTTATCTTTCTTCTACTGCCTTCTTTATGGCATATTAATTTTTCTTCCTGAAATAAATCACATGAACTGCCTGAACATTGTTAGAATAAAGTCTTTCTTCCCTTTTTTAGGTTTAAGTAAATTCTAAAACCATACTTTTGTACATACTGTCCCTTTAATAGTAAAATGTTTATCATATTTGTTGTGTTTCATAATTATCTGTTAAAATAAAAAGTTCAGGAAATTTTTCTGGGTTTCCTATCATTGCATAGGTGAACAACTCTACCTTGATATCACCAATTTATTTGTTCGATTTCCTTGCTAACTAGAAAAACCTGCTTTTATTCTACTAATTTTTAATAAAAGGACCATATACAAAGTTTTCCTGTATAGCTTTGGGAATAGCTAAATTTAATCCTTTACAAATGCTTACCTTACCCACTTTCACCAGATGGTAATCTAACAAGATAGTTTATATTAACACTATTAACACTATAGTGTGTGGTAAGTGATCTGGAATAATTTCTTTTCATATCCTGTTTGGCTATTAAAAATCTTACAGGCAGAATGACTAAGCAGAGAGAAAAGCAATCTATATAAAATTTACTGTAGGAATGGGGTCGTTTTATTTTTGTCTGATAGAGAAAATAGCATAGAAAGCAGGTATCTTTTCATTCCTCTGGAATCTTAATGTTGTTTGTTCCTTCCGCTTATTTTTTAATTTTATTTCTAATAAGAGACTGCTACTCAGGATAGGTATGATGGAGAGGTTTTTTTAAGGTGTCATCCTCCTCCTGTAATGCCACATACTAGAACGCATTGCAGAATTAGACAATATACTGGACACCAGCAAAAGCACAGACACTTACCTGAGCTGAGTTTGGGATAGAAATGAGGCTTCTGTGGTGAAACTTAGCAGGAAGAGTCCTCAAAACATTTTTCCATCATTTGCACCTAAAATATAAGATTCAATATTTCTGCAATATTTGCCAAAAAAATATTAATATCTATTTACAAACTTCTTGCGTACTTGAAAATATTTATACAACAGCTTTCTTAAAAATTATAAAAAAATATATCATCTCCAGCATTTCATTACCTACCCAGGAGTAATGTAATATGGTAAGCTGCAAACAGTCATTGAGAAATTTTTTAAAGTACTATCAGAACATTTGTTTTAACTGGATTCTAAATCCTTCCAAATCGCTAACAGCTGGTGACATGTAACTCTCATGGAAAACTGCAAGTTAAATTTCCAGCTCTTACTCATCTGAAGATATATCTGAGACTGGCCATGACCTGAATGGTGAAGTTCTTAAACCTTCCTTTGCCATTATCAGAAGCATTTTCGGCTTATGCAACAGAAGAGTATTCCTTTGAAGTCATAACATTAAGATTTAAAAAGACTCCTTGAAATGGGACTTGACAAAACATTTCAGCAGGCACAGACAATGTAGAGTTAATCTCTTTTGCCTTCCCATTATGCAAAACATGTCCCTTATTTAGCTACTGTAAGTCACTGCTGTCGGGAAAGAGGGACAAGGGAGAGTATTTGAAATAAATGTAGGGAAAACAATACACTAGAACAAATTCTGAGCATCTTATTCACGAAAACTTGTTCCTATCTGGCTGAACAGCTGTCATCCTTAACAACGTTGCTGCCTTTAAATCTACAGCTACTGGAGTCAAAAGCAAGATTTGTACCTAGCCGCTATTAGTGACTTCTAGGCAGTAACAGGTCCATTCCCCTCCCTCCGCGCCCCACCCCCCCTTTTGGTGACAGAAACTTGTACCTGGAGCAACACCAACTGTGTGTAGTAGCTGGTTATTAACTGACAAACACTGCCATTAGAGTATCGTAGCTGGTTATTAACTGACAAACACTGCCATTAGAGTATCGCTGCCAGAATCTCCCACTTTGCTGATGTCCCTTCACTTTAAGGACACTTGGAAACTTTTTATACCAATTAGGAGAACCTACATAACGTGAGATTTATTAATAACAGAGGGCTTAGTTATATCAGGTACTGTGGGATCTCACCATTCCTGAGCTCCATTGGAAACGGGCCTGCCAGAAGAATCTGAGGCTGAAGCACTGGAGGTGAAGTTACTGGCTGAAGATAACTGAAGCCACACATACTTAAAAAAGGATGAGGCAGAGCTGTCAATCAAACATGTCCTAAACTAAACATCGTGCATGTTTTCACTACAACCATCGTAACAGGGTAATCATCCCTGTGAGAAATATGGAATCATATTAAAGAAGAGAAGGAAGTAGAAAGGAGAGACAAGGAGAATTTTTATGAAACAAAAAATTGTGGCAAGAAATGCACGATAGAGACATGCTGAATACTAAATCAAGTGGTATGAGTGTTTAGATGCCATGAAGACGTGGGTACCCAATGTGTATTAGATCAAGTGCATTTTAAAATATACCAAAAGATTCAAAGGAACTGGAAAAGATGACCTGATGTAAAAACAGGCCTACCTGAAAGAAAAGAAATTGACTTGGTTTCTACACCAAATCTGAATTGTTCCCTTGCTGAAATGGTGCTGCTGGTGGTGAAACAAACCGCATCATAGAAAGGTATTAGGCTAACACAGAGTAGTGCCTTCACTGGGATATTGCTCAGGGAAGCAATAGTTTGATGAAATGTTAATATCAAAATAAAACTGGGCCGTTCCATATTTTGCTGTTTCAATTTTAAAAATGTTTTATGGTTTATCTTCACCATAAAAAGGAATGATGTGATAAAACAGTAGTGTCACAGAAGCTTACCAATTTGCCATTACAAAATCTATTTTCAAGAAACTACAGTGCGTGGCAGGTTCAGAGGTGTGCAAGAAACAAATGTAATAAAAAATTCATCACAGCAGTTACCAGATTTATATGACTTAAGAATTTTCCTGCTTGAATTATTCATCCTAGTTTAGTGATTCACCCAACTTTAATACAGTTTCCTATACTTCTCTTACACTATCTCTATTGGAGGTTGATCTTTTTAGCTCCAATTTGTGGTATACTTAATTATTTGATTAAAGATTACTTTGCATTAATTATTGCATTTTTTTCTAGGATGATGCCAACCTATTTGCATATCCGTAGCAGAGTATGTCTCTGTACTCTCTATCCTCTTAAGAGAATACGGAAATAGAGTATTTATCACAATTAGCTGTATCAGTTTTCTTCCTATGGAAAAGAATCCAAAGATTAATTCCTAAATGTACTTTGCTGAATCAGCTCCAGTTAAAAGAGTGTCATGTATATGCTGATATTCCTGTAATCCTCTCTGCTACCTTTGCTACTGATGCTCTGGTGTAGGTCAATATGCTACTGTGTTCTTAAAACATTTATCTTACATTTAATGTTTTTTGTGTACGTTTCTGCCTCTGAGATCTTAGCTTTAACTTAGCTGCTGAATTAAAATTAGTAGGGCTTTTTTAGTCATCTTTGGTTCAGATGAACGATAAGCATAAATCAAATGAATTGGCTGGTTTATCCATAGACTTTACCAATTATTATTTTTAACTGAAATCTATTGCATTGTCTGCAGGCTGCGAATGAGAGTTGTCACATTAGCAAATGAATTACTTATGCTAATATTTTCCTCTGTAATCCAGTTACACAAGAGATAAATGAGATTTAGAAATTCACTGCATAAATGCATCCTCTCATGCAAAAAGTAATAATTTTCTTCCCTAGGCAGTACAGGACTAGCTTTCAGATTTTAATAAATACCCGAGAATGTTGTTTTGAGGGGCTTGGAGAAGTAATTAAGAATGAAGAACCTTTTTACTTTGGGCTAACTGAATAAAATATGTCAGGAGCCCTAATCTTGTGCTAGCAGCCAAGTATCATCTTCACAAAATCACAGTCTCTGACAAATCTGGTATTAATTGTTCCTCTTGGCAGATAGCAGAAATACCGTTAACATCAGAATCACTGTGTGGTTGTATATGTACTGTACAAAACATAGTAAGCAATACTCTGTGTATTTTAATTTACATATGAAGACTATATTAAACTACATTTTTGCAAAAGGCAGTATTCTGAGTTAAGATTGATTAGCAAGATGATGAGCAAAACGTACATATGTATTGCTTGTACTGGGTTACTATCAGTGTGCATGTATAGGTAGCAGTCTCCATGCTAAAAGCCAATTTATCAGAATAACAGCACACACAACTAAGTGTAACACAAAGCAACGTTAAGCCTATTCTAAATTAAAATGTTTGAATGGAAAAAATATATTAATGCGTTTAAAGCCTGTCCCCTGCCAGTTTCACTGTATTTCCCTAGTTCTTGTTTAGGAAAAAATAATGGATAAGGGCTTTATGTTTACCTTTCCATATCACTTATCATGCTTCTATTATAATCTCTCTATGGTTATCATTTTTTTAAAGCTCAACTGGCCATGTCAGTTTAGGCTATATAAGGCTGTACTATAAATCTGATTATACCTCTTCTCCTTTACTGTATTGTGCTTAATTCTGATGTAATCTTTCTGAAACAGGACAAACACAATGGTTTTATACATTGACATAATGATGTTTATTTCCTTTCCTAATAATTTCCAACAATTTTATTTGCCATTTTGATTACCATATAGCATTAAATAGACATTTTTGTAGAAATATCCCCAATAATTCAAGATTATGGAGATGTAACAGCAGTTTTGGAATTGTAAAAGGGGAATCCCTCCTATTTTGCAACAGAAAATTATTGCTTTCTTTTGTCAATGTTGAATTCCACCTAATATTTTACTATCTGCTAGAACAATGCCATGATGTACTCTTTCATACTCAATTCAAGTTCAAGCTATTCTGAAACCTGTCCCTTCGCTACAAAACTTTGTTACTTCATATTTTCTTCAGAGACTCTTCATGAGTTTGCTGGACAGTGCAGGTCCTAAGAGAGTTCTCTACACAGCTGTCCTGACAACCTATCACCACTGTGAAAACTGGCCAAACTTCCATTTTACTTTCCCTTCTTTAAGCAATTGTCCATTCACAAGAGAATCATCCCTCTTACTTCATTACAGTTTAGTTTCTTTACAGGTATTCAGTAAGGACCTTGTCAAAAGCTTTTTAGAAAGTACATACAGTTTATTGATTGGATTGCCATCTTCCATATGCTCTTTGACTCCTCCTAAGCTCTAACAGATAGACAAGACATGATTTGCTTCTCCAAAAGCTGTACTGAATCGTCACTATTGTATGTAGCCAGATGTCTACCAATTTGCCAGGCATGGAAATTGGACTTAGTTCTCCAAATCCCCCTTCAAGCCCCTTCATAGTTACTAGCATCACATTTGCTACCTTCCACTCAACTACTACCAAGGCCAACTGAAACAATAGCGTGCACCTCACCGTTTTAATTTCATGAGTGTTAGATTTTAGGTTCCTTCAGACTCTTTGGGGAATTTAATCTGGTCCAGGCAAGTAGTTTTTATTTATGGATTTATTTCAAAAAAACCTTTTTCTTATGTGACTGTAACTTAAGTTAGCTTGTAAAGAAAGGCCCTGGTAGCTGAAACGTCACCCACTTTTTCACCAGGAGTAGTTATGTTTACTCAAAAAAACCTGGCCAGACCCAAGATCCAGGGCAAAGTCAGCTAGCTGCACCACTTGTGTTGAGAATTAATTATCCAAGTTAGAAATCGCAAGGATTTGGTAAATTACAGCTAGCAGGAGAATCAGTGGAAGATTGTTCTTCATTGCATACTTGACAGCACATTTCAAATATGTTCTGTCTTATTGGTCATCACATTGTGTACGTGATGTATGCAGAAACATACACATACCTGAAGGATGTATGATGTGGAAGTGTTTGCTCAACTGTTTCTGTAAATTCTGAGGAGTGATTTACCACTATATAATAGCTGCTATTGATAGAGTCACAAACGGAATGGAAACCCCTGGCAGAATACCTCTAGCTGTGGTATTGCCTTATAGCGCACCTGTCCCCCCATCGTGCATTCCTGAATGCTACTGTTCAAGAGCCAAGGATAACGTTTGTGCTCAATTTTAACAGCTGCCTGTACTACCAGTTGCAGCCCCTCATCACTAGAATCTTTCAGCTGAGACTTCCCTATGATCCTTCTTTCAGGCAGTCAAAATCTGATGTGTAGGCAATGTTGTACATATCTTAAAGGGAAAACAAGAAGAGGAAAATATTTTAAAGTCCAAAAGAGGTTGCAATGTATCAAAGGTAGAAACAAGTTATTTTTATTGCAACAAGCTGTGCATTGAGCAGTACAGGCAAAGCTTTAATACTGTATTCTATCTGTCAGCACACACTGGATTGGGGCATCTAATCAGCATGCTGCTCTTACCAACTGGTATTCACATTTGATTCTGCATTTCTCTCTAATGCATGGAAAATAGGCATATTTTGATAGCAAACTGATCTAAACCTACAACAGAGCAGAAGGATTCAATGAATAATTATACTGCTAATCCCACCTGCTGTCACACAAGAAATACATGTAAAGAAATGTATAGATATACTACTTAACCTTAACATCTGCCATCAGAGCAAAATTGCAATTGCACTGGAAATGGCACGGCAGATGGATTTGACTTACTGTCAGTACCATCCCATGACTGGTTTCCAAAGGCCCAGCTCTCCAGTGTAGAAACAACCTGCAGCCTGTATGTTCTTGAGAGTTTTGAGCAGTGGGACATGACAGCCCTCTGGGGAATGCAGCATGTTTCCCATGGTATGTTCAGCTGACTCTGTAGGTCAGTGTCTGGCTGACAGAATAATAGTTTAATTTCTTGCTCTTGTTCAGTGCGTTCAGAGCACATGAGAACGATGTAGTGGGGTCAGCCAGTGCAAATGCTGAGACAGCATCTTGCTGCTGTGCAACATCACTAAGGGACCATTTCCTCCCATGTTCTTTTCCATTACAAATTTACAGCATGACACCATGCCTGAACGCAGGTAAGTGTCTACAGAAAATGTGATCTAGTCGGAATTGTATAGTCAGAGATAGGATTGTTGTGGGTAAGTCACCAAAAATGGCTTTTTTCTTACATGTTACTTCAGCTTCTACTTAATCTGATGAGTCAAGCATTCATGTGCTTTTTCGAAACCACAGCACTGTTGCTCTTCTTATATTCCTCATGAGTTAAGTTTAATACCTTCAGTTTTTATCACTTTTACAGTGCAGGAGGATTAAAGTCCTTTTGCATATTTCAGTGGTGAGAGCTAAACTAAGCAGAATGTATTATGGTGTGTCCCAGTTATCAAACTTAGGACCTGCTCACTGTGTCCATCTACCTTCTGAGCCTATCACTGAGGAATGGCGGCCTTCAGAGGAAGGCTGATGTGCATCTGGGTTTCATCCTGATGGAACCAACACATGATGGGCATTCACACCTGGCCTCAAGAGCTCAGATGTGCTCCTGAGACCTCCAGTTTGGACTTAGCCTCTGAGCCTGATGTTTAGATGTGTCCTAGATGAGCAGTGCAAACACAAAGCTAATCATGGTTGGTTGAAGTTCACTGTGTCTTTTTTTATACTATGTATATACTATAAAGAGCAGAAGACAATATCAAGCCTGAAAAACTCTTGTCACCTAGATGCATGAGAAATAGGATATTCTCTTGCGCATTTTGCAGCCTTCATCTGTGACTTACCATGGGTGTACAAAAATGAGAACAACAATTAGGCCTATTTAATGCTAATTTATTTTCTACTGCCAAACTGATCTGATGGTTTATTCCAGCATTTTGAGCTTGCTCTCACAATATCCATCAGAATTTTTAATAGGGATCTTAGACCTTCCTTATATCTTTACATGAGAGAATTGATAATAGACAGTCCTGAAATACGATGTTAATATGTTTGCTATTCTACACAACTATTTTTAATATCCCAGATTTTGGTTTTTTTTCAATACTTGCAACTCAATTTTTCATATCCCTTCCATGCTCCTGCAAGACAGAGTGGAAAGTCACAGAATGTTAGAAAGCACCCATTTAATTTGCCTTTAAGTATGGGAGGCTGCAGGAGGAGGAAATGAAGAAGTTGTCACCCTGAAATGAGAACAAAGCCAAGTGATAGCTGCATTGTAAAAACATTAAGTCCCTGCTTATTACAGTCAATCCCAGTCCTTTCAAATGACAAACCAGTTAAAGAATTTTTAGGTAGGCTAACTGCTTTCTCTGGTATTTTAGAAAATGGAAGAAAACAGAAGGTAAAGCATATGTTGTGTTAAGAGAAATTTTGAGATTGAAGGTGTGATGCCACTTAGACACTGACAGCTGCAGCGGTCATGAAATGTCTTTGCAAATACTAAAATCATAGATTCAAAATTCTGCTGTGGTATGGAACAGCACTGCTCAAAAAGCATACAATGTTTTGAAAGATCTCCTGGCTGTTTTAAATTATTTTTCTCATCTGTAACTGCTGCAAATTATAAAGCTATGTTTCTACTTTCTATGTCTAGTTAACGTATTTATCATACATGTAATTTTTAACTACGCAGTGTTGTCTTGATACTACCAGGAACAAAGAATGTAAGATATTTAAAAACACAAAGGAGTTAATCTGATCCAATAGGTTTGACCATTTACATTCAACTTGGTCTCGGTATGGTTTTTCTTTTCTTACTACGTCCACTATCGATTTCACCTCTGGGAACAGACCAACCCCTGTTCTGAATTCTTCACTTCAGTAGCCTTAGAATGTATCCATGTTTAACCCTTCCATTAAATAGTGCTACTTAAATTCCTTTTTACTTTTCAGATTGACAAAATGACTGTTTTCTGCTCTATTTGCTAATGAAACTAAATCCCCTGTTTGGCCTTTGCAGTTTTGTTTGGCACTAGGCTGATGGGCTTACCGGGCTATGTTTTGGGCCTCACTACATTCATAACATCTTCCTGCATTTGCTGGCTACTGCATGCGTCTGCTCCACTGATATTTCTATCCCGATTCTCCGTACTGTTCTTCAACAGCTTTCTGGATGATCTTTTCAATTAGAGCACAGTCTTGAGATTTTATTTTCAAGAATTATGTAACGTTTATACTGAGTCATATTTGCCATCTGCTGATCCAGCCACATAAACAATACAAATTCTTAAAAACCTGAGTTTTCCTTAGTATCTGCTTCTAATTAATTTTTCACAAATGTGCAGGTTTATGCACACACCCTGCCATACGATTTGCTCTTCACATTTTACGGGCATCTCTTCAGAGGCTCTCAGCAAATTTGAAGAAATCTATTCATGCAAAGGATACATGTGAGATGGTATTTCTCAGGCAATGCAGGTGATCACGTACAAAATCAAATACAAGGCAGAAATAAAGGGAAATTATGGCTACCTTAACAGAGGACATCAATAAGCTTCAGAATGCAGGAGTATTCTTAGTTTATTATGGTTAACTTTTTCAGAACAAGTCAATGCTCAAGTGGCTGGTAACAAGATACATAAGTTCTTACTCCAGCTTTAAATTACTGTTTTGCACTGTGACTCTGCTCTAAGAATTTAAACTGTAAATCCCAATTCATGCGATTATAAATTTATTTATTTAAACTATAATGAAACACTTGTGATCACAGAATCAGACCTTAAAATTGCTTTTTATATTAGACTCTTTCAATCAGAAACGCCATTGTTAAAGTCTCCCCACCTAATAATTTTATGTCAGTGCTCCATTCCATGTCCTGTTGACAATATTGGAGAAGACATCATTTCAAGTCCTGAAAGTATACTTCATGCCAAAGCATGTAAATTACATTTTCTAGCTAAAAAATACTGTTTCGTTGCTGTGGATGACTATATTGAAACAATAAGTCTCCATGATAATTTTTTATCTTTTGTAACAGAAAATCTGACCCCAGAAAGAAATTTCTATTGATTTTTAAGAGAGTAAAATTATTTAATTAGCTAATAAAAGTATGAGAACACCTGTGAAACTGTTACTGACAGGAACTATGCCCAATCATTTGTGAAAACAAGGATCTTTCCATTGACTTGGAAGTACCATAGGTCTGGAGTAATTAACACTCTCTCTGAAAACATAACATGAAAATCCCGCCTACCACAATGTCATTTTGCCATTGCTGTGCTTTATATCTTGTGAGCACAGCTCATGGGAGAATGGCACTGATCTCAGTGGGGGAACGGTAAGGGGTCCTAACTGACTTGCCTGTTGTACCTATGGTTCTACCTACACAAATTACTAAACTAAACCAGGAACACGGGGCTGTGATCTGGCTTTTGACATACGCACGGTATCAAGTGGTGCATTAAACAAGGATGTGCCTACGAGTTGGCCAGCACTGAGTATTTTCAGCACAGCTTGTACGAACCCAAGAGTCATAAGGAACGATTAATTCTGGTGCCCAGAAAAGTCCCACAATTCAAAAGTTTACATGTCTGCAACCCGTAACAGAACCAAGAGTACCAGAAGGGATAACTGGATCTGACACCAAATATATTCAGTTATACCTCCCATCCTTTGAAACATTAAAAAGCCACGATCCTGGCGTTTGATGGGTGTGCGCAGTCCCTCCTGCCCGATTCGCCAGGCTACCAACTCGGTTCTGCTCCTGACCTCTGCGGAGCCCGGATTTTCCTTTTTGTCTGCGCCGGGTTGCGCAACGAAGCAGGCTCGTACCGGTGCTGGAGCGTCCCGCCGTGTCCCCGGATGGGGTTAAACCCCTGTTCGGGCATCTCCGCACACGCATAACGCCGCCGTCCCCTCCGCCCCGCCCCGCCCGCCTCAGGGGCTCCCGGCCGGGCCGGGCCCCTCACAGGCCGCAGGTCTCGGCCTTTGATGTCGAAATGCTGCTTCTGCAGTCACCAGGATGTCGGCCTTGGCGGTGCGGCGCGGCTGGCGTGGCTCCGGCAATGGCAGGGCCTGCACACGAAGCATGTGTCAGCCTGCCTGCGCCCACACCGGGTGCTGTGCAAAACAGCGGCAGCTACCAGCTTTAAATACACTAGGATGCTGGGTGGTCTTTTTCCTCTCCTCTCCGGTGCACTTCGCCATGTTAATTTAGTGGGCCAGGAGTTCAGCTGTGATGTTCAGCCCTTTCAAGGTAGAAGAGACCTGCTGGAGCGGGCCTGGCAGGGGGTTGCCCCTGACCTGCGGCTAGGCACTGTGCAGGAGCGGTGAGGCGAAACCACACCAGGGAGCGTGCTGACAGCCAGAGAGGACAGGCAGTTGTGTGCCAGCTCAGATCCCTGCCTCAGCTTTGGTTTGTGTACCTCTATAAACAGGACCTCTCCGTTGCTTCTGCTGAGACGATGTCACAGCCATCAGAGTTACTAAACTGTCATTAGACTAGAAATAATGCGCGAGTCTTCAGCTGTGCTCAGGTAATGACTCAAGATACGAGAGTGCTGGGCTCCATGTATTCTCTTTATCACTGGAAGCACTTTTTATTATATATTGTGTTATTACCTAACAAAGAAGGCACTGATAGCACTTCAGTTGAATGCTGATAAAAGAACGAGATGTACTCTCGTTTTGAAAGCAGTGATTTGCATGCTGGTTCCAGTGATGGTGCCTGGCTGTGCCTGTGAAGTGGGACTAATACCTTGCCTTGACAAAAAATCCCCACCTTGATGTTTCCTTGTTGGCTGATTTAGAAAGGTTCCCTGCTCGAGGGAGTCCCACTCAGAGGCAGGTGTGCAGCTCTTGGCAGGCACTGTCAGGAGAGGTTAGACACAGAAGTGCAGTTCAGAGCACCGGTTCTGTGCTGAGACTCCCTGAATAACCCTAAGAGCAGTCAACTTCAGCTTGTAATACCACATTCACCATTACTATGTAACAGTATGTGTAAAGTTTGTTACTTATAAAAAGCCAGCAGTGGAGTAATAAACTCCTGTTGTGAACAAAAACCGGACAATCTAAACAACCTTAGCATCTGCAGAAGGCAGCCCATCATGTTTTCTAACATTTGTGGGCTTTTCCCTATATTTATGATTTAGGGAAATCATAAATTTGCAGTAATCTATCTCTTATTTTTGAGCTACTACATGAAAATCAGATTGCTCAGTTCCCATTTTTCTCCCAAGTCACTGTTCTTTCCTGGCATGAATTCAGTAAATGGGGAAAACTGACCAGCTCATACTGATGACCAGGATTAGTATTTATAGAGATTTGAAATTACCTGAACAACAGTGGTGAGGATCTGATTGAAGAGTGAAAAAAGAAAGATAACAAGTAATCATCTCAGCAGGCCAGTAGTCCTCATTGAGTTTATACTGAGAAATCCTTTACAAGAGAGAGAAAGAATAGGTGGTGTGCAAATGGATCAAAATCAGACTGGTCAGAGCGCTCAGGAAGAAATAACGATGCAATGTGACTACCTGCAGCTTCCCATTTCCATGCTGTTAGTGCTACTGAATAGACCAGGATGCTACGTAAGAGCAATGAGAGGGGTAGAGAGATGTTTCCTTTCTGACATGCAACTGTGCATTAGGGAAAGGATGCAGAGTGTTAAGATCTATGTGGGCTTTACCCAATCAGTAACGCCTGTTATCCAAAGCAGCTGACATGTTTTCAAGAATCACTGTGGACAGATAACTTCTTAAAAGAAGTTATGTAATTACAAAGTCATATAATTGATATGGTTCTTATGCTGTGCAGACTCAGAATGGGCGGGGTGAAGAAGTGGAAAGAATATATTAGTCAGGTGTGTTGCAAAAGTATCCCAACAGCAGGAGGAGAAGGCCTCATGATGCTATGAATAACAGGATTTAATATAATAAGTGGAAGAAACAGACAGAAGGCAAGACTTGTCAGGGTCATAGCTAGTTAAAATCGGAAGCAAAAATGAGTCTATTACTAGTTCACTTTTCTGAAAGAGGCTTGCATAACCACACCAAAATTTGGATACCCGCACTTGCAGTGGATTGTAGATAAAGTGACTACCTAGGCAACATTAAAAAAAAAAAAACAAGAAAAGGGAAATCTGGCAAAAAAAAAAGCAGCCCCCGCTCCCCTCCCACTAAAAGCTCAGTTTTAAATAGGAAACTCTTGGTTCAGGGCACATCAGATTTTGCTTTAAAAGCTTATGTAGGGAGCCACATTATGGTTAAACATGTTTCAAGCTACATCAAAGAAGATTAAAATGCTTACCTAATGTGTACATTACACGCATTAATGTGGGACAAAGTAATCAGCTAACATTTACAGTGACTTTAAGTAAAAAGGTCCTACAGACACATGCTCTTACTGAAGTGATGAGTGTATTTTTTATATACATATATTAAGTCCTGTTTTTTCTACAGACTGTCTGTTATAAATACAGAAGTGACTACCAAGAAAATATGTTAATAAATTAATAAACAAGTTTTGGTTTCGGGGTGGGGGCGGGAGGGGAAACGACACAGGACCCTTTATAAGCTGAATAAGGGGGACAATGAAACACGGCTGAATTTATAGTCCAGTGTGTTGACAGGAACGCTCACTGTCAGGCCATGCATGGCTCAATGACCATTCTCATTCAACATGATGCCACCATGTTTCCACCACAACAGGGAGACTTGCTCTCCTCTCTTTTCCCTTGGTTGCTCATTCCCAATACTTCAGCTGTGGTAGCACAAGCGCTTGTGCAAGCTTTGGTTTGGCAAAAACTGACTAATTTGTATGTCTGATCAGCTCATTCTACGGTGGCTACACAGGATTACCATGTGCAACTGCAGCATTGATTACCAGTGCTAAATCATTTAAGAAACCCACTTAAAGTCCTATCCATGTATATATTTACATTATTCTGTATTCAGATGAGGAAAGCTTTTGTGACTGGACTCTTCAGCTTTGCAGGTGAGGACTAAAAGGTTCACTTCTTGCTAAGTCTTTGCACTCACTTTGTGGAACTGTGAGTTACAGAGCCTGAAACATCTTCTCTGCCCCAGGCTGACTGAAAAACTCCACAAATCCACTACTGCTACAGCAACCAGAAAGCAAGTACCATGAAGCAAGCACACCGGTATCACTTAGCCTAGTGGTGCTAAATGCCACAATAGTAAAAATGCCAGCAGTCACATGAGGAAAGGGATCCATCTCTCCTCCCACTGCACCACAACAGCAAGGAAAAATCAGCAACGGAGATGCAGCGGTAAAGGTAGGTAGGGCTGGCTGATCACACACAGCCTCAGTTTTGCCAGCTGAGAGAAAAAGCAATCAAAGTAATGTGTGTGGTACTCAGTGAACTTCAAAAAAAATTTATTTTTATTTGAATCTGAGCTCTGCATGTTGGTCATGACAGCAGGAGAGTTACTGTTCAGTCCTTGCATGTAAATTGGATGTGTGAATCTGTTCAACCAGAGAATTTATGAGCGTAACAGAAAAGTCTTTTCTTTCCCCATCACTTACTGCTTGCTGCTTCTGTAGTATGTGTTGCCCAAAGAAGACTACGAGTAACATAAATGTGTAAACCTGTAAGGAATAAGAAATCCATCTGCTACAGAAAACCGTAATTAAATGAAAAGCTAACCAAGAGCAATAAAATAAAAATATCACAGGCAGGAACTAGTTAAAAGCCCAAAAGTCTCAGTGGCAACCTTTACAGAGATAATTAATGTAAATAATCTGGATTTGAGAAAATCAGGCACAAGCATTTTGTAAGTAAGAGTAATATGTTGGAAGAAGCAAGAAAAATGCAGTAATTATATTCTGATATAACCCTGACCAAATTGTTTCTGTATTCTACCAAGGCCTGTCAAATGCATAAGCTCTTTTTGTTTTGTTTTGCTTTTTAGAGGTGTCATCCAACTGATACGCACAGTAACGTTGCACCCATTTGCTGTTTTTGCAATGGAAGGCAAAATTAACGTCAGTGCTTTGCGTTCTTGGCATTTTACTAGGCCACCCTTGTAAATCTGAATGCAACACACTGTGGCTGTTGGCATCTTGAGGTTGGCTTTGTTGCAATTGTGTCCGGATTAAGATGTACAAGGGGAACCCCGCAACTGAAAATGCTGTAGCGTATGTATGTGTGGCTGTTTCTGGTGGCAGTCGTGTCCCCATCTTCTGTAGGTTGTCCTCACCGGAAGCTCAGCGAAGGCACTGAACTCGGCACATACCCAGACCTCCTGGCTGTGGTCTCCGGGTACACGACAGTCCTGATATGAGGGTGTGCCACAGCTGCCTGCAGCTGGCAACGGTTTGAACCTTAACCTGCTCGGACAAGGTGGCTCTCGCGACTTCAGAGGCCATCGCGGTACGAGGCTCAGCTGGAACGCACTTAGCAGGAGCCCTTGATTTAAATAGCGGGATGAGAATGCGCTTAACGACCTTCTTCAGCTCTAGACTTTTGGATGTGCCCAATACGTTGACTTGACGCCACCTTCCAGTGACAGCCCTTCCCCGGGCGTCTGTCAAGCCGAGAGGGGCAAGGGGACGGCGCGGCGGGCTCTGGGCAGCTCGCTGCCGCTGCCGCTGCCGAACGCCACCTGTTCCCACGACGGCTGGCGAGCAGGAGGCGACGGGCGCTGCCGCAGGGCCGGGGCCGTTACCCGGGCCGGCACGGGCGGCTTCAGCTCAGGCCACCCGTGGGGCTTCATTCCCCTCCTCACTGAGGCCCTCGGCTGCTGCGATCCCGTACACTCCGTGCCCCCCCCAGCGAAAGCCGGTTCAGGTGGCTGTTGCAGTCGTTTGGCCTCTCCCGCGGCCCGTAAGGAAG
>JAVJGI010000060.1:47423811-47505574 GCA_035590275.1 Ibycter americanus | reverse complement strand
CGCGGGGGCTGAGGCTGCCCGCTTCCCCCGCCCCGTCCGCCGGGCCGGGGCTGTGTGTGCATGGGAGCGGGGGGGTCGGTTCTTTATTGGCCTCGTCCGTCCCCCGTCCCCCCCCGCGCCTTCTTTTCCACACTCCACCCAGAAATGATCCAGTGAAACTAGGAGGTGGTGATTCTCCTCCTCCCTCCTGCTGCTGCTCCCGCTGGTCTGGAAGGGACTGCAGGAATCTGCTCTGAGGCAGGGTCTGGGGAGAGGAGGTCGGTCTGAGGCGAGGGGGCCCGCTGTGGCCCGCGGTGCCGCTCTCCCAGTGCGCGGCGGGGTGCGTGGGGGGCTGCTCGGTTCCTTGACCATGGGGAAGGACCAGGAACTGCTGGAAGCTGCTCGCACTGGGAATGTGGCTCTGGTGGAGAAACTCCTCTCTGGGAGGAAAGGAGGGATCCTGGGCAGTGGATCTGGAGCTATTCCCTTATCCAGCTTACTGAGGTAGGGACATCGTTCCCCATCCGATGCTGGGGATATTAACCTCTTCTTCCCTATCGTCATCATCGCCCCTGTCATCTTCATTTCCATTCCTGCATCCTTCATAGTAACAATAAATCGTTCACTCTCTCGCCAAGTACAAGTGTGCCTGTGTTTAAAGTCACAGGCAGTCATTTTATTCATACAGTGCTACTGAATTTCTTGCCTTCAATGCGTCTGTAAGGTACTTGTTCATTCTGTTACTAGCTGTGGTGCAGAACTTGTGTTTTTTATTGCTGGGCTGATACGCACAATATACTAATTACCCTTCCTTTGATATTTCGTCTTCAAATTGCTACTTTTAATCACAGATGGAAGTGTTAATCACAGACAAGGCATTGCATTGTGGAATTCTGTGTAAAAAGCCGTAGCTTCACCCCATACCCTCACCCATAGTTGCTACCCTCACTTGCAGAAGAAATCAGGCATGCCATAGTAATGAGCCTACAAAACAAAGAAAGGGATTTATTTTTTTTTTAAATGAGAAATCGTAGAGGCAGAAGAGGTGTAAAACTTATGGAGCAGGTTAGATAAGAGCAGTATTACTTTCAAGGTACCTGGATTTAGTGTAGTGAAACTGGGTTACTGGCCATGTTGGGTGAAAGGACTTAACTTTAGCCATTAGTCATATCTTAGGCAATCTACAGCATGGCTTTGATGTTAAGTTTCATCATGCTCTTAAGAGCATTATCACAAACATTTATGACATTTGACAGTATTCAGGTAAGAGGTCTGCAGCACACAGTCCAATGCTAGTGTTCAGCACTACACTAGACAGCAAAAGAATGAACTGAAACATTGTTGACCTAGAACTTGAATAAATGGGGTGTTTGGTTTGGCTTGTGGTTTTTTGGTTCTCTGCTTTTTTGTGTGTGTGTGGGTTTTTGGGGGTTTTTTGTGTTTTTTTTTTTTTCTGGAATGAAAGAAAAGGCCTAGAGAAATGGAAATTACTTAAATGAAAATCTATTTGTGATTGTATTGCCAGTACCTTTTTGTCAGTGTATTCCTATTATTTCAATATTCCCTATCAGAGGAAATTTAGTGTAACTGTCCAAATTAAACCCATTTAAACTCTATTACAAAGTCTTGCTATTTTAAAGCTGGTTTTAGTGCTATAAACAACAACAGTTCAGATATTCATAGTTTACCAAAGTTCTATGGTGCACCAGTTCAGTTAGTTACTGCACCATTGTTGAATTACTAGCCCATTGACCAAAATCAAAACACACACTGTGCGATTGCTTTTTGTACTGTACTTGAATAGATTACTTAGCAAGGAGTACACCAGGTAATTGGCTGAATTTAAAGTATAAGCCTGCTTAAAATGTGATACACATTTTTTGTAAAACTGAAGTTCACTTCAGTACAATGATTAGTCATTTATAATCGAGTTCTGCAGGATTTGTGTAGTGATTTTCTTCAGGGCTACTGCCTGTGCTATATTCTCGCACTGTTACTTTCATGTCGTATATCATAAGTTCTGTATATCCAGAAGGAGTGTATTTCCTTGTGTTTTTCTTTTTTATTAAACAGCAGTGTTTTGTGTATACAGAACACATTAACTATGTTACAGATGGGTCATCACAGTCATCCTTTGTTACTCAGAATTTAAGTATTTTAGGTTGTAAACTCAACTGTAGTCTTTTATTTTGGAAGTGGACTTAGCTTAAAGAGAAATAAAGCAAGTAAAATGTACTGGTTTATTTATGGTATTTCTTACTAATGCTATAAAGAATGCCAATGGCTTCTGTAAACGTAACTTCAAAAATTAAAAGTAAAATTTTATCATACAGCTGCTAAAATATTTCTAATTTTAAGGAAGGTATTTGAATACATTTAAAAATAATTTTGTAATGGATTGATGCATAAACATTCACAATCCAACACATAATTGAACGTAATGCTTTTTAGAGGGAATCTTAATAGTTTCAGTGACTTCACCAGGAATGCTCAAAGTAGCAGCTACTATCCATTGTAGAAAGTGTTTTCAAGAAAGAATTACATGTGCTAGGTATTTTAACATACTTTTTTTTTTTTTTTTGAGATGTTGCATGATCTGATGCCAGTAATTATGAATTAAGTCCAAAATGACATGCACAGTTAGGGTTGGATCTATCTTGGTACAGAGCACGTGGAAACAAAAGAAGATGCTGAAAGGGAGTCATGCTAACATCTTGATCCTGTTTAGGAAATCAACACTTACTGAAAATAGCAAAGTTGTAGAAGAGCTGTACAGTTGTTGTAGAAGAGTTGTACAGTATAAAAGTTTGATTTTGATGTTGGGGTGATCTGAAGATTTTTTTGATAGAAAATCAATTGAAGAAGCTTCTTAGTAGAGCTATACTAGTATTTTTTGCATACAGTTTATTAGGCTAACAACTGCTTTTGAAAGTTATAATAAAGAGAAAGCAATAGAAAAAAATATAGGGACATGTTTTTCTTTTTATAGAATTTTTAGGAGACATTGTGTTTGACAGTAACTCCTGGTGTTTCATTGACCATAATTATTGCTCAGTTCCTAAAATGGTGCCCCAAAACTGTCCCATTGTGTTGAGAAAGGTCCATGTTATTTTTTCTTTCTCCTCTTGGCCATGCTTCTTCTAGTATTAAGTTGGAAAAGTCCGACTCTTTCAGCATACAAATGGACTAATACTGTGCCTGATATGTTGGTCTAAGTAGCAGTACATTTTCCCTTTGGATTGCTTCTGAGTGTTGGAGACAACTCAGTTTATGTGGCTGAGCTCTCCATGGCTTGATGCCTTTTTTTGTGGAAATTTGCTTTGCAGTAATTATGTACCTTGTGAATGAAACCTAACATTCATGAATTGACAAATACGCATTCATTGTTACCTGAACCAAGGAACAAACTATCTGAGCTCTGATACCCTATTTACATTTTTATAACATTGTTTTTTCTGACTCTTAGTGTATTTTATGGTACTTGGGGGAGAAAGAGGGCAAGCTTTTGTATGGTTGTTTTATGGCTGAACCTGCTGATGTTAATTGTAGAGTAAATGATGTAATTTTTAAAGGGCTGACTTCTAACTTCTAAGTCATTATATTAAATTATGACAACAGTTCAGGAAAACAACACTGTTCCAGAAGGCTGTTTAAGTACTCATATAAATATGTGAATGAATTCTTGTGAGGATTTAAACACGTGCTTAAAGCAGAGTATGTGCAAAGTGAATAAAAATGATATATGCTTAATTAAGAGGTCATATGCACCCAGATATCTGTAATAGATACTATATAAAACCTCATACCCAAATTGATTTATCTAAAGGAATGACAAAAAGTCAGTGAAGTTTGGCTGTGTGGACCCTATAATTTGCTTCAGTTCAAGAGAAGCATTGAAAAGCTCTAGGTCAGTTTGTGGACCCTACCTCAATCTCCATACTTTGCACTGGAATATAAAGATTGTGGATGAATATACTAAGAATTCCTCAGATGCAAGGGTTATCATAAGGCATTGCAACGTACTAGAGCATGTATAATTCTCAGTAAACACCTGGCATAGAGTAATTTGCTTAAACCTGGGTATTTATTGGCATTTTAGGTGCTCATGAGTTTCTGAGGCATCTGCATGGTCTAATGGACTTTAACAAAGAACCATGACCTGCGGATATGCATCTAAATTCTAGGCGGCTTACACTAGGACATCTAAAGCTGGGCTTCTGGGATTCCATTGCCTGGAATTGTCATACATTAGTATAATAACTATGTTTCCTATATTAAAAAAATATGGCTTTTAGATATGTAACAGATTGCAAAGAGAATTGTCACAGATTTTAAAATTATTTCACTGACTTTTATATTGTTCAAGTATAAACACGAAAACTTGGGAGTGAAATCCCATAGTCCCTCTAACAGAATGTATCATTCAGTTCCTGTATGCCAAATCCTTAAATGTGCATTAAATAGTTTAACACATTAAAAAAGTGTTTCTAACAAAACCGGTTTACTTAATTTCATTATCTGTATATACATAACATGTTTTTATTGACCAACCAATTTTTCATTATTGCATAGAGACAGGCTTTGTTTCTTTCAAAGTGTTTTAGGAAAAATAACTTTGAAGATTTTCATGTGTCTTAGAGACCTTACATCATTTTGCCACCTGCAGTCATGTACATGCCTTTTTGCCCTACTAATACGTTACAACCTAAAGAAAAACACATAGTTCTTGATTAGATGCTAATTGTTAGTCTTTTTAAACTTTACATGTTAAAAGAGCTTTGGATTTTTAATAGGACTATGGGATAAAATATGAATCAATGTGAACTGGCAGAGAGTAGTAGGGAACGGTGAATTGGCCCCTTCTTGCTCGTTGTTGGCTACTGGCATTACACAGCATGGGAGGGTGGAGCAGCCTGCTTGGAGCTGTTTTTTTCCCTTGCTATGCTTGGCAGACTGGCAGGGAATGGCTCCATTCTTTGCTTATCCTCCCTTAGCACAGCTACGCCATGTATAGGCCTGGCCCAAGATATTTCTCCTCTAAAGTATAGGAAACCCAGCAAGCAGATTGTCAATCTGTGAGTTGCAATCTGTTTCCTCATCTGTTTCGGAGAGCAGTGTCTTGCTTGCAGCAAAGCCACAGTTTAGCCTGATGGCCTTAGTACACACTGAGAACCACACAAATCTACATCTATCCTTGTGCAGAACCCTGTGATTCATTCAACTTCCCGTGCAAGATCAGATCACACTTAGATATGGCTTGTAGAGCAGAAAGTATTTTAAATACTGAAATACCTTACAAAGTTTTAGTTAAAATTTAACAAAGTTGTTTTCATGTTATAATTTAAATAACAAATGGATCACCTTATCAACAAAAATAAAGGTACTAGGTTTGTTTTTTATTGAAAATAGTGTTGTTTAAAGTAATAGAAGCTTCCTTAGCTTGATTTTATAAAGAGATTGTATTATATGAGGCTTGCAGTAGCGGGGTTCTGGACTCACATGCTTCTGAGATCACTTGTGTCTATGTTAGAAGGTATTTTAGACAACCAGTGCAGATAATAAAATGGCAAGTATTTGTTACATGTAGGTCAGTGGGGCATCCAGTTAGCCTATGCTTATTTCTAATCTTAGTTACACTAATTAATACATGGAGGTTTCTGTACTGATGTCCCAAGCAGAGACCAGCATTCCCAGATTCTTTATCCTGTTAGAGTAGGAAACTTAAGTCTTTTGGGGACATATTTAATTTTACTTCCTTTTGGTTTTCAGTATGAAATGCAAATTAATGATCACCGCAACACTTAGTTTATGCTGTTTGGTATCAGTGATAGTTAATTGATGCCTTGATTCTGCCTGTTTGCCCTTTCAAATTATGAGATTCTCTTAAAACTTAACCTTTGTTTTGTTATTTTCTACCTTTCTTAGACTTATATTTATTCTTGTTTCTGAGAAATGGTTTCAATCAAAGTTTAGACAAAATTTTCTCTATGGAATTCCTTAGATTTCTTTGCAAGTTTGAAACATTTACGTAAAGTAGCAATACGGGAAGTATCCAGGACGTCTGGTAGAAATCTTTCTATTAAGGGCCAGGCAATGCACAAAGTTTGTGTAATAAATCTTTCCTAGGAGCTCAGTGTGGTCCTGGATTCACAGGTCTGTATTTAATTTCCATGGATAAACTTCTTACTTCTCCTTACTCCAGATCTTGTTTTCTGAGTATTGCTCAAGCATACATTCTATTAATTTTCTAAAATGTTAGACCCAATGTAAAAAATGACCAGCACGAACTGTAGTGTAAAATCTACCAAGGCCATATTATCTGCCTGTAGATAGGATCAGAGTATGGGATATAGGAGTACTGGGAGGACTGATGGAGTTTATGATGGAGTCAGGAAGACTTAGAAATTTTACAAACATGTTAAGGAGAAGGTAAGGAAAATCCCCAAAAAGTTGATGTGGCTGTAACTTAAAAGAACTCTTTTAGAATTCTAGAATTCTTAGCCACTAGATGGCTAGTGTCCTAATGCTACAGAGGGCGTTTTGATCTCCATCTTGTTTTCCATCTTGTCTGACATTGATGGTTCTAGTAGTTTGGTAATTCAATAGAATTAATGCTTCTTTATACATTTTTAAAACTGATATATGACATTGCTGCATTTAAGTGACAGTGTTATAGCAGAGCTGAGAGGGGAAATAAGTGAAATAAAGTGAAGAATGATGTAATCTGAAAGGTCTGCTATCTTGTGACTTGTCAGGGTTGGAAATGTTATGATGAGCAAATGCAGATGCTTTTAAGACAAGCTTTTTCACAGTCACTGCACTAGTGATCAAGAAGAACATAACCATGTTTCTAAAAATCTACAGGTAGATTCTTTTGTTTACCTTAGTTTCAGTTTGTATGGATATTCATGGATGAGTCATTAAGGAACTGCTTATAGCTCTAGCCCATTGTTTTATTGCCCTGACATAGGCAGTAGTTGAACCATCCTACAAACTGCTTTAATTTATGCTACTGGTATATAATCAGTAAGGGACAATACAGTGTAGAGTGCAGTTATACTCCCTTTCCTTAGCAAGCTTAGCCTGCTCGCCTGAGGAGGTGACATATACGAGTTCCACTGCTGGCATTCCCTTCTGCTGTGGAATTTTTCTGCTGGCCACTTTCAATCAGAGTATGCATCCTAATAATTTTTATTACTTCAAGGTAAAATATTTTGACAACTTTTAATGTTGAATGTGTAAGGCATAATAACCAGTGTTAATTCCTGTCTACTGATGTGACATTTTCATGTACATGGATCCTTTTGGGAAGTAGGGAATACATTTTGTTTGAACTTTATAGCCTTTATGGGAAGACTTTTATTACTTTTTTAATTACTTTTTCCTAATAGTATTTTCAGTATGTTCACTTTGCATTTAAGAAGTGATACAACAAGTCTTCTGTACCTAATTTAACATCTATGAATTTCTAATAATGTGCATGTATCTAATATAAGAAAGGATCTGTGGGATTTAATTCCATGAGATTGTGCTTTTATTAAAATAATTTTACACTATTTCCCGTTTATTGCACATACATTTTCTAAAGAAAGAAGAAATGCTAAAAATGACATCTTGAGTGTAATTTGTTTCCAATTTAAAACACCCAGTGGTAGCTATGTTTCTGTAGGTGTTGATGTCTGTGCTGGGTGTCTCAGTTGCCATCATAGCCAATGGAGACCTAGTCAATACAGTTGGGGAACATATGGAGTGATTCAGCTCAACCTAAAGTAGATATTGTATGATTTTATTTCAAACTGAACCTAATTTAAATATTTTTGTACGTAAAAATATTTCAATGAAGAACAGGAGAACAATTCTGGTTGAAGGAATATGTAGAATATATATAAATGACCACTTAAATAGTTAGGTTAAACCAAAATTTGGGTAGAAGTTCTCTCCTTCCATATTTTATAGCTGGTTTGGATTAATTCAGAATAGTAGACATTAGGTACTGAGGCAGAATCCACATGAGAAGTACACAAAATGCATGATGTTGTATCACATGAGGTTTGTTGCAAATGTGCCAAGTGTGCAAGAATGGAATTAGAAAAGTCTTAGCCGGCGTTGAAACTAGTGAGGGATGGCAAAAGCAAAAGTAATTACACTGGCAGCCAAGAAAAAAAGAAAAAAAAAGTAGACATACTGCTTACTGGGGCAGGAGACCTAGTGACAAAACACATGGAAAAGGCAAGGCACTCACTGCCTTTTCTACTTTTTTTTTTTTGTTTGTTTGTTTGTCATAAAGTTTGACTTCCCAGGTTCCTGAGCCTACTAGCGAAATTTGTGTGGCAATGAAACATTACCCACAGTAAAGGAAGATCAGGGGAACACTTAAATTCAAGGGATCGATGTTACTGTGAGGCCACTGTTATCTTTGGAAGATCATGTCAAACATGAGAAGTTTCTGATGACTGGAAAAGGAAAATGTCACATCCATTTTCAGAAAGGGCAAGAGAAAAGTTCTGAGGTCATCACACTCATCAGTCTAACATAAGTCCTAGGGAAAGTTACAGAGCATATCCTCTTGGTTTCCAGGTACACAAAGGACAAGAATGTGATTGAGAACAGCGAGCATGGATTTACCAAGCTCAAATCATGTGTGACCAACCTTAATTGCTTTCTATTAACTGCCTCTGTGGACAAGGGGGGAGCCATGAATGCTGTTTAACTTTACTTTAGAGCAGTGTCTTTCGGTCAAAAGGGTGAACTATGGACTGAGTAAGAGGATGATAAGATGGGTGGAAACTTCACTGGACTGCATGTCTGTGAGGGTTGTGATTAACAGTAAAGAATGCAACTGTTGGTGTCTACTAGAGGGTTTCCTCAGTATTCAAGGGCCGGTATTGATTGCAGTATAGCAGTGTAGCAGGTTTGTAGATGATACCAAACTGGGGAGAAACAATTCATATGAAGAATTGCTATTAGGAGGGACATGGACAGGCTGGAGAAAAGGGCTGATGGGAACCTCATGAAATTCAGCCGAAGCCATTGAGAAGTCCTGCACCTGGGAGTGAATTTTGCACCGCTCTTGCACCACTACAGGCTCTTACGCTGGAGCTGGACAATTTTTTGTGTTTTCTTCTTTTCCTATCATATTAGTCACTACAAAAACATCAATATCCCATTTAGTCTTTGAGTTTGCACATTCTTTCTCTTGTAAGAATGGTGTGATTGGTGTGTGGATTTTTTCCTAACCCTTCCTAGCCCAGACAGGTGCTGAAATAGGTTAAGTTGTAAAGTATTCATGTTGTCACAGTATGAGAAGTGTACAAGAAATAGATGCTTTTTAGAGACAGTAAAAAAAAAAAAAAAAAAAAAAAAAAAAAGGAGCTTTGTAAATTAGAATTGGGAATATCTTCTGGAATTGGTATTTTCCCTCTGCATATTGCCTGAATCTCAAACCCTTGTGGTGTAACTTTCTAGTGTGTTTGTTCCTGGTGGTTCTGAGAGTTAACTGTGAGTTTAATGTCTTCCATGTTTACTTGCTGACTTGTCAGAATCATTGTTTTCTATTTTTAGATGCCACTAGATATGAGTAGTGAATCTGTGTGTCTAGTTTATTTTTGCAGATGAAAACCCCCAACACATTAATATTAGCAGTTTGACCCCAGAATCTCAATTAAGTCATTGGTAAGGTTTCCTAAAAAAGGTAATTTACACTTATTTTTAGTTTTCAATTTTCTCAAGTAATTATTTATCCACTTCCATATCCTCCTTGTCATCTGTGTAGCTAATTTGTCAGATTATGCTCATAAGTAATTTGCAATCACTCTGCTTCCTGTTTTGTGCACATTTATTGAAGAGCAGTATCTTGCATAACCAAGTGGTAATGATCTCCCATGGATCTTCTCACACAATGTGCACAAGTAAAATTTCAGAGAACAAAATATACCAAATGTAGAAATAAAGCATATGGTGTATAGTATATGTATATGTTACAAATCTGTTGTTTGCCTGTCACAATAGTTAAATCTATCCCCTCTATTTTTAATTTCCTGTAGACTGTGTAAGTCTTGATTTCAGAAGGATAGGAGTTATGACATAAGGAGAAAATGAAGTCTCTAAAAGAATGGAAGAGGCATGTGTTCTGGGTGAGGAGATGTGGCTAGAAGACAGGTGGAGGGAGAGAGACCTGAACAGGGGTATTTGGAATGCTTTGGCAAGTAGGCTGTAGATAAAATTCTGAAAAGGCTGGAATGCTAGAAATGGTTGGTAAAGGAAATAAGTATAAGAATTGGGACGGAGTAAGAACTGAGACTGATTGACCATGGAGGTTAGCTCTGATGAGGAGCAGAAGCAGCAAGTTCAGGAGACAAGATACAAGGAACAGGGCTTACATTCAGCAGAATAAAGAGAAAATGTATAACCACTGAAACAGAGTTTTCATCCAGAGCCTGACATTTTCATATTTCCTTGCTGTAACAAATATTTGTGTAATGCATTTGCAAACTGTCTCTTTTTCTTTTAATGCTAAAACAGACAGCGGTTAATAAAATGCCATCAGTCATTTAATTAATTTAACTGGAAGAGGTTGTTGTGATAGATAAGATGACACCACATAGTGAAATTTCAGGACTTTTAGTTTACTTTTCATTAACGGTAGAAATAAGGTTGCTGGTGCAGTTTTTATTTAGCCCCCCTGAATGCAGGCATTATATATTTTTTTAATGACACAATCCGGTAGTGTTTTCTTTCACAAGGTCCTTACCTCAGCTGCAGCCCAGGGTAGACAGTGCTCATCGAATAAGCAGTTATTCAATACTTTTTATCCTTACTATTCAGTGTTTAGCCCTGAGCCTTATTTACTGCACACAATTCAAACCCTTCTCTAGAAAAAAAATGATTAAGTTTTCTCTGGGGTTTTTCAGTGGTGTTTGTCACTATAGTATCTGACTGCTTCACATCATTAACAAGTTTACTGTCACAGTAATTCTGTGACTGGATAAAGGTGTTAATATCTGCAGTTCACAAATGATAACTGAAGCACAGTTAGATTATGGTGAGATGTATCCACTGACTTGGTGTTTCTAACTGGTGACTACAAGGTGCTCATTTTTTACAGTATTAATATAGTTAGTTTAAAAACATAGGAACGGCTTTTCTTGATCAGAATGAAGGTCCATCTGTCCAAGTACCGTTCTCCAGTAGTGAGTAACTGGGAGTTAAGGGGCTGGTCTTAGAAGAATATAGTAGCAAAGCAAGCATATAGTAAGTAATACTTCCTCTTGTGTACTCTCACAGCTTCCAACAATTTACAGCAGCTTTCTGAGACAGATGTGTTGGTTTTGTATTGAATAGCTCCAGTCGATTTTTCTTCAATGCATTTGTTCAATTGCATTCTTTTAGCATTTGTAGCATGTCACAGCAAGGGTTTCACAGCTTAATGCAGTATTATGTGAAGAACATTCTCGATAAATTAAGTAGCATTTTATATGTTTGAATGTATAAAGATCTGTTCAGATGTTCAGAGGTTTGTTTCTGGAGTACAGTTATGGGTAGAATCCAGTCTGTGGTGCAACATTAGACTGTTGTTCCTGTTCTTAACTTGTTTAATAGATTTAGTAAATACCAATGCACCTTTTAATATGTTTGATTTTCAAAAAGAAAAGAGTTCTTACTCAGTCATCCCCATTATAGGGGGTAGGCCTTCAACTGTTCCAAGATCAGCATTCCATTGCACAAGGAAAAATAATATGGAATCATGTAATTATTAAGGCTAATACATATGTGTAAGCAGGATGACTTAGCACCAGCACATAAATCCTTGCCTTTGCAACCTCAATAATTTTTAATGCACTTTTCTATACATATTTCTATAAATATTTCCACAGAAAAATATGTATATTTTCAACAAAAAAATATATTTCTTTTGAGAATGTAGATATAGACTACTTGTGTGGCGATGAACAGAACATAATGAATTTGGAGATGCCTCTATTAATTTACAAAAACTATAAATCCTGATGTGTATCTAATAGCCTCATAAAAAATGATGTGGAATTAGAGGTGCTGGAGGATATTTCCTTTTTTTTTTTTTTCTTCTTCTTTTTTTCTTTTTGGTAAGTAATGATACACATTTAAATAAGATTTCCATTATATTACCTGAAACAACAAAGGTGAGGCAAGGAAAATCAAACTTTAATTGTTGAAAGTAATTTGTAAAGATGGAAGTGAAACAGCTGCAGGTAGGGGAAGGATGGTACTTTCCTCCCTTCTTTTGTCGGAAATGATTATTGAGGAAAGACCAAGGTCGTTCCCCAGTGATAAAATGTTGCCTTTTATACATCATACCTTAGAAGGATATTTTGAGGCATAAATGGGATGTGTATAATTTCCCTATTTAAACTGGCAAATCATAATTAGTTCAGGAGTAAGCTTTACAGTAGATGAAGACAGTCCTGGTCACCAGTCCTTACTATGTTGGTACTGCTTAACCAAAAAAGAGAGAAACTTCAGCATTCAGCCTCCATGTCTCTGTCATTCAGGCAAGAATAAATGAGAAAAGGTAAAATGAAAAGCTCATTATACACTTGCAGGCTCAAGAATTTTGGCATAATGCCAGTGTTTGAGGGCACACCCATCTAGCGTGATCTGAAGGAGAATATATGTGATTGACTTGGATCTGCCTGTAACAGTCTAAAAATGTTAGTAATTCATTGCGACATTATTGTGATATTAGTTTTGTGCACTTCATGGATTATGGTGAAGATTATCAGAGATGCCACAAAGAAAGAGGATTTGGGTCCAGATGCAGATTTTGCAGAAAATCCTGGAGAAACCGAGAGATACTCAGTACGATGCCATTGTTTGATGTCTTCTAAATATCAAGAAACTGAACTTGGGGAGCAGGTTCAGGCTCAGGCATCAGCTGGGTTTAGAGGTGGACTATAGAGACAGAGGAATAAAGAGTCATGAGAAATGCAGTGAGGTCCTGAACCTCAGAGGCTAGGCTTCCTTTACTCGCCACTCATTATGATCTAGATCACATATGTCTATTATTTTAAAAAAAATAAACTGCTCAAAAGGCAAATTTAATTTGCAGAAATGAGAGCATGTACTTAAAAATCACCCACCTTAATGCTTTCTTCACTTCAAGGATTGAAGTAGCAAATGTTTCATAGGGTTAAATTCCAGATGTTTGGTCAAGTGGTCTGTATGTGTATTTTACACCTGCTTCTACATTTAACAAGCCACTGCTTAACGAGTTGCCCCTAAAGAATAGTAGTTTATTTTTGGATAGTTGCTTCTCCTCTCTAAGTGTCCAGAGTGCCAAAATCTTCATATTAAGATGGAAGTATGTTGCACTAGATTTGAAAATATTGCAATCTTTTGTTCTTATTTTTTTTAAAAAAAATTCAATATATCTTTTAAATAAGGATAGTAGTTTAAAACAGGTACATTTTTGCTGAAAGGAAAGATCTGGGAATGTAGATAATTAAAAGGGTCTCAACAACAAGACTCAAAAAATGTTTAGATTTCAGAAATACTTCAAAGCTATTAACTTGTGAAAAAAGACTCAGCCATGCTGAAATAAGAACATTTTCTTTTCATCCTATATTTTCCCTTGTTGAATGTGTCCCGTACAATCAGAAGAATCTTTGGCTTGTATTGCTCACTGGCTCAAACCAGACCAGTGACTTCTTCAGTTAGTGTTTAGGAATACGTTTTATTTGGTTGAAATTTTTAATACTATTTCTCACAAAATAGATACTCATTTCATGGCTACACAAAATGGAGCCAGTTTGTGATGTGACTGTTTTAACAGTCATAGATACTCAAACTCCTAGTTTTTCTGTTGATGAGGGTTGTATAATGGAAAAATAGGCTTTTTTGTTGTCAGTTTCCAAGACATACTTGGGGTTGACTTTAATCATATGGTCTCTTCACTGTTCTGATCAAACTTGAGGGAACACAAGAACACTGATACCTAGACACTTAGCAACAGTTATGACAAGGTATCCTTGCCACAGGAATCATTTAAGTGCTCCGAAACTGGGTAAGAATTACATAGGTATAAATGTCGGTAAAGGAGAAACAAACCTTGTGATATATTTCCAATGCGTAAATATATTTTACCACAAACTGAACTGTTGCAACATTTGCTACTCCTCTTGCTTTAAAGCTCACCTGGTTGTAACAGGGCACAGACTCAGGAAACAAGTTTTGAGAAAAACAAGTGAGGTTGCTAAGAAATGCCTGCTTTTTAAACAGCCAAGGGAGCATCCTCTGTGTTAGGCTGTCTACTTCAGTAGACAACCTCCAAGGAATAAATTAGCTAATTATGATAGTGGTAAGAGACAAACAGAGCTTTCTTTCCCTTCCCTCAATAACTAAATATTGTTTTCCTAGGATTTTTTTTTCCCCCGTCATCCCTCCCTTTCCCAGTATAACTGTTTTTCTCCCCTTCCTTTTCCTTACTGTGACACCCAACTTGAGAAGGGGGAAAAAGTTAGGAAGTGAGGAATCCTGAAGTTCCTTATGCCAACCTTGAAAAAGAGGACCTTGCTGCAGGTACTCACCCCAAGGCCAGGGAGTCTAGTATGAAAAAATTGATGATCGCAGTTAATGCTTTTGGAGAATGCAGAAGGCACTAGATTTGACAATGACATGTAAAAATTGAACATAATTGGGGCAGAATTCTTTGGGAAGTTTGAAAGAACAGACACAGTGCTGGGCAAAATAGATAAGTCCAGGGATGCAGGAGTGATTTGGGAAGTGGGGCATGATAACTTCCTGGACAGAGAGGTAGAGATCCACTTTCAGAATCTTCCTCAAAGACTGATGAACTAAGAAGTGTCAAATAAATTTCTTTAGAGAGTGACAAGAAAATACATGTGAGTAGTTGGTTGTTGTCTGGTCTTTGCCCAACAGACCTCTAGCACATGTGAATGAATCTGCCTAGCTGCTTGGGACAATGCCAGAACCAAAACCACCAGCTCTGAAAAAAGGCAGAAGGAAGGAGCTGAGTCCCTTTGTGGTATTTCTGTTCAAATGTGTTCTTGGGTTAAAAAAACCTTTAGGAGAGAATGAGACAGCAGGCCTCAGGATTACTCTTTAAAGGATGGAGCCAGAGTGTCTAGACCTCTTTGGAAGGAAGTATACTACTTTGGCTATTCTTCAATTCATAGTAGCTGATTACCCAAATCACCTTTGAAAATATGACTTTCTTAAATGACACAAGATGTCACCATTTCTGGATAAGTTCCCAATAAACTCTGAAGAGGAATGAAGAACAATTATTCCAGAAGGTCAGCTCATAGCACACATCTCCAAGTTTCACTTGACTTGTGAGGTGCTGTGGCATTGCCGGTAGTTTCAGTAACCGTCATGTAACATGCATTGTTATAGTCTGCTGGGATTCTTGGAAAAGTCCAGAATACAGCTGAGATTTTCCTAAGAAGAATGAAACTTTTGGTAAAATTGACAATTCATTATATTCCTGAAAATGATCTTCAGGTTTTTTTGGGTCTTTGGGGATTTTCTTTCTCAGCTCCGTAGAAAGCAATCTATATACCAGATTCATTTCAGACTATTGCACTACCACATTTATTGGGCATCAGATCAGCCTCCTATAAAGCATATGAAACTCTGCAAAGGATTGCTTTATTTTCATTGTAACTAAAAGGCAGATGCTACCTTTCAAAGCAGTTGGATTGACAGTCACACAGGGAGTTGTCAGGAACTATTTTAAATGAGTGCAGATTTATCAGAGCAGCAAAGGGGACTGTCCTGTCTGTGTTAGCACTGCTCAGTGCATTCTTCTAATCATATGCAATTTTAGTCTCACGACCTAACATTCAGATCGTCACAGGCAGATACACTATAGTTTTGATGACAAATCTCTTTCACTTTGCAACTCTGTTAGGGAACATTATTGCACATCTAAGCCTATAGAACTTGACAATAGTATGAATAATTAAAATATTTGTTTTTCATTTAAATTTGGTATTTAAAACACTCTTGGTTAATTTATGAATAATTATTTTCTTTTTAAAAGCATTTTCAGTTTAGTTTTGATGGATGTCATGCAAAGAGTTTTTAGCTTGATTTGAAATTGCTGGAAAACCTGTAAACAAACACAATGGATTAAGATTAGTGATTTGTGACCCACCTTAAAAATTGTCAGAAAAGGAAATGATAGCCTGACTTTTAACTTCTCATTTGAAAGCTCTCTTAATTTGATATTGTGTTGCTGTGCTGAAGTTGGCTGTACGTAATACAGTCTCTGATTTTTCCATTTGATTTTTGAACAGATTTTTTGGTCAGTAAGCATATGCTCTGCGTAGCAATTACTGTACCAAAGAGAGGTTTGCCATGTATCCCTGAAAATGATTCTCAAGCTTAAGCTGTGATCATTTATCTTTAGCATAACAGCTTAAGACTTGCACACGTAAATATTAATTCACATTCCAAGTGAACAAAATGTATTTCAGTTAACAGCAATGTATTCTGTAACTAGACATGGAACATATTAATGATACTGTGTAACTGTTACTGCCGCCATTTGTGCCAAATATTACACGTCTCAAGTTCTGCTAGTGCTTTGATCATTAGATTCTCTTTTCCATTTGAAACTATCAAGTTGTGTTTATGTGTTTCACTGTTAATCAATAGTGAGCTAGCCTATCAATTTCTCAGTTGGTCAGTATTTTCCACTACAGCTTAAAAACTTAAATGTAAATAATTGTTCACTTTATTTTCACACTTTTTTTTCTGTTGAGGGTTGGTATTACCGTCCTCCAGAAAATAAATCAAACAGGAGAAAACACACTGAAGAAATTTTGCAAATGAATGAGTGATGGCTTGCCTATAGAGGAAACTGAAAAATCTGGAAATGAGCACAGTCACAGTTAGGTAGCTATGTGTCCATTTTATAGATCTGTGCTTCAGTGAAAAGAGCAAGTTCCTTTCCCTAGAGGCACACATTCCTCAAATGATATAACATTGAAGGTTCATATTCTTTTCCCCCCAACCCCTATCTTTTTTCAATAAAGGAGAGGTATCTGTGTATCTATACATATGCATGAATTGTGACATAGCCATGAAGAGCAGCTAGTCCTGCTGAAACAGGTAGTAAAACTAAAGTGGATAAAGATTTTTTTTTTTTTTTTTAAGCTAGCTTTAATGAAGAAATACCAGCTTTTTTCCTTGAACTGCAGTAGTTTTTATGGTACTTGTAGGGATCTAAGTTTCTCAGCATAGAAATGACACGGAGTATAAGAGAATCCAGAGCAATAGTTATGCTGATAACCATATCACTCAACTCTGACATGGAGACTCAGGTTCAAGTTGCTAGTCTGTCATTATCCCAAGAGAGTTTTCTAAACACTGGTTTACCCAACAAACACTTTTCCCCTGGTCCAAAGATTATATATAGTTGCATAAACATACTGAAATAGTTAAAAAATTTTAAAACCAAAACTTACAAGCAGTATTGGTCAGGACACTGGCTTGGAAAACAGAACGATTGTAAAGGGGGACTTTAATCTCCCCATCATAATCCAGCACTCTTGAGTTTTACATTCTGTTCTTTCTTGTTTAAAAAAGTAGAAACAAAAAAAACCCCACTTCAGAAAGATTCTTAGTTTAAGTTTTACATAGAAAATTGTAACCATCAAATAGTGGAAGTCAAACACTTGACTGAATTCTAAAGGCAATATGCTGCAAAGTAAGGGAGTGTTGTGTTTGTACTATATTGAATCCTTTCTAAACTACACTTCTCAACTCTGTTATTTTTTGTGATGACTTTTTTGAGTAAGTAAGAAATGTGTTAGAGCTTCCATGGTAGCTTCAGAAATGTTAGCACTGTTTGAAGTGGACTTGCAGTTTTTTCTCTGTGGCATGGACTTCAAAGAAGTACAGAACTCTGAATTTCTCAAAGTATTATGACTATATTTTTATAGACTTAGCAAGAACTATGCAATTATGCATGTATCAGTCATAGATTTTATTTGTTTAGGCACTGAACAAAATTTAAAACTGTTCCCTTTTCAGATGGGAAAATTTTTGTCCATAATGAAGTTTTATGTTTGTACAATAATCTTAATCAGCTGAAGAAATTCCTGTTCATATATGACTTCTAGCTGAACTGTTTGGGGAAAAATATGTTCACGAAAATATTACATTACTGAAATATGACAATTTAGAGCATGGAGGTCTCTCTTAAGTATCTCCTTTTCTTTCTCCCCCTTTCCCCCCACCTCTCTTTGTTTCTCTGTCCATCTCTCTCTCCCCTCCCTGTGCCTGCTCCCTGCCTCTTTCCCTATCACTCTCTCTCTCTCTCCATTAATCTATCTTTCCATTCATCCACCTCTCTTCCTCCCACTCCATCTCCACACACACCCCCCCAATCTCTCTCTGCTTCCCTCTTCTCTCTCTCTCTCTCAGTTTAAATTATAAAGAGAATCACCTAAAACAAAATACAAGAACACAAATCAGGAACCATTGCCTATTGAGCTGGAAATAGTTAGATGGAAGGATATAGTGACAAAAAGTAGTCTGAAAAGAGAGAAGATGCCTTTGTTTAGAAAAAAAATTTTGTTCCTCCCTGAGGATGACCCAATGACAAGTATGATTAGACTAAAACAGGACAAGTTACCCATAATCCCATCTAACATCAAAAAGGAAAAATGTGAAATGGAGAAGACATGTTCTATTTGGCATATGGAAATCTGCTTGGCTACTATACCCTTTTCTATGAACTGAGACTTACAATAATAAGAATAGCAAATATCCTGAAGAATTGCTGGAGTATTTGACTGGTTATACTCAAGGTCATGAAGGAATAAAAGCCTGTGGAGAAATACCTGATAGGAACATGAAGTACTTCAAACATTTAAGAAAAGAGCTTAAGATGAGAATGTCTGATATTTTTTCAGAGATAATTTTGATGGCAGCTGCAAGTGAAAAGAAAAAAAGGTGTGACGCGGGATTACTGGCAGTAAAGAGAGAAAAGTTTCAGATTCACACACATTTAATTGACTTTGGTGAGATTACCAGATTGTGTTGGATGTGTATCACGTGTTCAGAAATGCCTTTCTTTTTAATGTATTGTAAACAATAGAATTCAACACTCAAATTCTTCAGATTTACAATGAAACTGCTTTGGAATAAGCATGAAGAATAAGATAATTAAAGTAATGATTTGTATAGAAAAGCAAAAAAAGTGGGGAAAAGTACAGTGACTGGCTGTTTTAGTGCTTTATAACAAACCTGGGGAGATGATTTTGTTAGTTAAAGCGTAAGTATGGATGACCATATTCTATTTACAAGAGATAAAGATATGGAAGGCAAGTTCTTTACAGTCAGTTTGTATTTGTCTTGAGAAAGAGGTAATTCATGTAATGGGTAAAAAAGCTGTCTTGCAAAGATCGAGGTCATGCAGGTCTGCGCTCCACTTCCTAAGCCTCTCTCTTTCTGAAAGATCTTAAGTCTAGGCACAGAGCCATAGAAGTGGGGAGAGCACAGTTAGGGTCTCTTAGACCCAGAAGTACTGGGAAGCAGGGTGAAGTAACACCCACCTATATTATCTGTGGATGACATTATCTGGGTCAGGGTGAACAGAGCGAGCTAATAGAATCATAGAATAGAATCACAGAATCATTTAGGTTGGAAAAGATCTCTGAGATCATGAAGTCCAACTGTTAACCCAGGACTGCTAAGTCCATCACTAAACCATGTCGCTAAGCACTGCATCTATGTATTTTTTGAATACATACAGGAATGGCGATTCCACAACCTCCTTGGGCAGCCTGTTCCAGTGCTTGACCACCCTTTCAGTGAAGTTTTTCCTAATAACCAATCCAAACGTCCCCTGGCACAACTTCAGGCCATTTCCTCTTGTCCTGTCATTTGTTACTTGGGGCAAGAGACCGACCCCCACCTCACTACAGCCTCCTCTCAGAGAGTTGTAGAGAGCAATAAGGTCTCCCCTGAGCCTCCTTTTCTGCAGGTTAAACAACGCCAGTTCCCTCAGCCACTCCTGATAGGACTTGTTCTGTAGACCCTTCACCAGCTTCGTTGCCTGTCTCTGGTCACCTCTATGTCCCTCTTGTAGTGAGGGGCCCAAAACTGAACACAGTATTCAAGATGCGGCCTCACCAGTGCCGAGTATGGGGAGACAACCACTTCCCTTGTCCTGCTGACCACACTGTTTCCAATACAAGTAATATAATAATCCACATATGGCTCTACTTAGATTTACATATGTGGAGGAACGACACCCAGCCTAAATCTACACAGACCAAGCTTGGTTCTAGCAGGACTTCTTAGCCCAGATTTAGTGGCATGCAAATGTGGCTACAATTCTTCCAGATCTTAGCTAGCTTTGGAAGCATTATAACTGCATGCAATTGGCTAAGAAGTGCTATTAGATCCCAAATGGCTTTATGCAGACAGTTTCTATGTCTCTGTACCCATGTTTGTCTGCAGATAGTCTGCCCATGAACTGTGGCATTTGGACTGCATGTTAATGGCTTGTTGTAGGTACCACTAAATGTTGTATATTATCACATGGTATTCTTCAGATAAAATTCACTCCCCTTTCATAGTACAAGATGGATGGTGCTCCCTTAGTTGCTATTTAGTATTTTATTCTCTCATTGTTAGTGTAGGCTTATGCCTTTAGTGCATATTATGCAGAGGTTTCTATAAAGAGAATTCTTTTTCTCATGTACTTCTCAGTAAAGTTTTGCAAACATAATGCATTTATTTTCAAAGCAACCTTGTTTGATGACAGGGCATTTATTACTCCATTTTACAAATGGATATGTGAAATGCTGAGATGTTAAGGCTGAATTATTGGGTAATTTTAGATACATAGTTCAAAACACCTAAAACCTGATCTCTGATTTTGCAGGATATTTGTCGTTACATACCATTTAAAAATGCAAAGCACAATTTCCTCTGACTACTAAGGCAACTACAAATAGCACTTTCACAGTCAAAACTCAGGATATGGAGTTGGGCGCCCTGAAAATTACATGCTTAATGATCATTCTTGCAAAGTTAGATTTAAGAGACTTTCCTACTGTAAAAAAAAACAACTTGTGTGGCAGAAAAAGTCTACATCTCTAGAGCAACATTGCACTATCCTGCATACTAATTTCTTCTTTTTCCCCTTGCAGTCCTCTAGTTCATCCAGAATACATTCCCCTTTCTAAGTTCAACAGGTTCTGTTGCTACAGAATCATGACCTACCTTTACAGTAGGTTACATAGACAGGCTGAGGCAGATTTACTGAGGGGAAAAAAATGCATGCAATTAATAGATCATGGAATCAAAGATTATGCATACATAGGCAGGAACTGAATTAAAATCATAAAATCTTATTTGTGCTATTTCTTGACTTTTCAGTGTGACTTGTTACAATATTTTGACATAACTATACCTGTGTAATTTCCTTTTCTTTTTTGTAAAAACAAACTGATATATTAGAAATTCCATTATGTTTATGGTATCAGCACTCATATATACATTAGGCCTGTGCAATTTTGCATCACAGCTGGACAAAGAAGTAATCTTTGAGGCGTAGATCAAACTTGCAAGCCACTAACTAGATGAACCTGATGTAGGTCAACAGAGATGGCACTTCAAGATGTGCTGCACAGAATTCCGTGTGTTTTAGTGGAATGCTTGGTAGGAGTAGCCAGTGGCCATGTACATTATTATTTTGCCAAACGTCTTGCTGACATTTGCTCAGTTATCATGGGATTCAGTTTAGGAAAATGTGTTCTAGCAGAGTGTCTAACATGTTTCTGCTCACTCAGTATAACTTAACTCTTCTACTCTGTCCAGCTGTCTTCTCAGCTTTAGCTTTGACTCCAAATATCTTGTGCATCTTTGTGTCCTTTAACAGCTCTTAGTTACTCTGGAGGCTGATGCTTCCAGTCTTTTAACTCAACTATTTTCATTCTTTCAATTCTGTCTTTCCAAATTTCTGGTTCTGCCTGTACTAGTCCGGTCCTCTTTTCTGTCTTCTCATTTAATTTTATTTTAATTTCCTGTGAATTTCCCTTCATATGCTCACTCACATTTCCTGCCCTCAGAAATCCCATATTTTCTCCTATGGCTCTAGGTCTCCTTTCTTAGAACTCTTTAGTCTGAGGTAGATGTCTGACATGAAATTCCAACTCAAATAAAGCAGTTGTAGTCATAAGCAAAGTAAAGTGTGATTTTACACTGGGGGTTGGAGGCAATGCTTAAGAATAGGCAGTGTTGCTAGGGCACTTACTAAATTTACCATCCATAAAGAAGAAAAGTTAGCCAGAGAAGGAACATCCCTGGATCTGTTTTTTACTGATGGACAGTAGCTTTTTAGCATGGTTTGTACAGGAGATCATAATTTATTTAATTCTGCATGGTAGGATGAACAGATTCTTAGAATGCATTAGTGCATGAATAGTACACTCAAGGAACTTAGTGTTTATACAAGACAATCTGCTTATTATAGTAGAATGCATAGAATACTGTAATCAGATAGTATGGAAATAGTTTGAGAAAACCTAAAATAAGATTTAAGAGACTTTTCAAAAAATCATTCATTAAAGTGCATGAAAATTTGTGGATTTAAAACCTGCCGGTTGAAAGAGTAAGAAAGGGCGTTCATTTACATCTGTGTGTGTGGATATATATGTAAAAGGAAAAGCTAAACCCCTCAGTAAATGAAGTTAATTTTATTGGTTTAACTAGTTATTCTAGACAGTAAATGGGAGAATTCCTTTCTGCCATTAAAAACAGCATTTTGCTCACATCCAGCATATATGTATGTTACAGGTACTTTGTATTTAAGTAGCACTGCTGTGCTGGTAACACATTCCAAGTAGAGAACTAGCTTCAGAATCCCACTACATGGAACACAGTCTTGACTGTGAAAGATATATTCTCAAAGTATTTGGTTGATAACTAATGGGAGAAGACCTTGTAAAATGTCTCAAAAAAAAAAAAAAAAAAAAGAAGCAAATTTCAGAATACGTGATACTGAAATACTTTTTTGTTACATAGGCTGGATATTTTATTTTATTGAGGATATTAGCTTGAAAATGTTCTCCACATCTGAGAATTCTTTTTTAAAAAAAACTGTGAAAAACTGAAATCATCCCACAGTGTGGTTTATAGTTTTCCAAAAGGAAAAATATGATGATAAATATGGCTTTCTATAAATCTAATATAATAATTTACTATCATTTTACTTTGAATATGAAAAAAAATCATCAATTATCTAGAACCTGGGCAGAAGGCGTTAATGATTCATGAATCACAATTTATGGAAAACTCAGTTCCATTTTAAAATAGAATTATAAAGTTAGGTAATGAAAGAAATACAGAATATGCAACATTTTTATTTTAAATATATAATTGGATATAAGTAAACCAAATGATACTGTGATTTAAAAAAACCCCTTAATTATGAAAAATCCCATTGCATTAGCTTGAATATGAATGATGTAATGGATTAAAGTTTTACTAGATAAGAGACTTTAAAAATAGAGACTATAAATGATAGTGTATTCTACCAAATGTTAAGGTTAGTAGCTAGAAGGGTACTCTAACAGTAAAAGAAAGAGGAAGATGCATTTAAATGTGGCTGACTCCCAAACTAACCTCAAGAAAGTCTGGTATGAAAGCTGTCATGTTCCTCCAACCTGTTTGTTTCCTTTGTTTAGTGTCTTGAAATAAATTGTCACTTGGGGACATGCCAAAGTTTGATTCTGCTGAGTATTTTCATTTTGGAGGAAGAAACAAAAATCGCATTAGTCAAATTGACAGACACTGAAAAACTGGAAACAATTACAAAATACTTTATAGGACATGAGAAGACTAGTAAAACCTGGATAATCAGAAATGGGTTGGGCTCAATAAAACAGTTCGATAATTAAAGAATATTTATAAGAATGCAAGTAAAATTATAAAGAAAAAGTATATAAAGAATACTGAGTATGCAGAAGTTGGTATCAGATACTTTATATAACCACTCTATACATATACTTCTGTTTATGCTATCAAAAGAATTGAGAGATCTCAAGAAAGCTCAGGGTACCTAAATTCTCCAGCAACATATAGTAAGAATACTCCTAATCCCAAACAGTTTACAATATAAAAACACAGGGAAACAAAAGTAATAGAAACCCCCCCAACATTTTATCTCAAATTTTTCTCAAGGCTACAAAAGAAGGGTGTGCCAGAATTATGGATTCTTTTCACATCTTTTAGTATGGGCAAGTGGTTCTTGTCTTTTTAGTGCCTGTCTAGAGTTCCTCAGATGTCTGCTTTTCGTTATTCAGTTCCTTTCAACTTCAGCTTGTCTGCTTTCAGTCTTTCCCCCCACCTCCCACCCCAACTCCCCTGTAGGATTTGTTGCATCTTGGTATTTGTTTTCCTCTTCTTTGATGTCTGTAATAAACATAGTGTCACTTACGCAGTTGGTGCCTGGGACACATCCTGGTGCCTGGTTCATTTTGTGTTGAAACACCCAGAGGAATTCATATCTGGCAGTACCTGCAGATAGCTGGGACAAAATCTGTTTCTTATCCGTGTAGTTGATCAAGCACAATATGCCAGGGTCTATTCTTAACATCTCAAATAATGAACATTTTTTTACTTAAATGGTGTATAAAGACTAGCATATTATCACTAGCAATAAATTGTGACATCTTTTCAATATTTTTTAAAATAATTTGAGGTTAAAGCAGATCCTCAGATTGGTGAAAATTTTCTCATGATAGTAGACTGCTGATCTAATCTGTGCTGCTTTCACTTGATAAAATTATGCCCTGCATCTACAGGTTTGCCGTTTCATTTACAGAAGCTGTATCAAACCTAATGATAATTTGACTTTCACTATAGTGAAAGTTAGTGGCTATAGGCAGCACCTAACATGTTTATTTATAACTTACACTTCACATCTAGGTGCTCATGTTTTGAAACAGTTCCGTACGTTTTATACTGGATCTGTGACAATTGTCCTCTCTGTCTTTCCATATTGAAGATACAATTTGCAATGAAGTTACAAAAGCACCTTCAGCTGGTGGTGTTTGAGGCTGAATCTGAGAACTAAAATGCTTCTATGAACTTCAAGAGATATGTTTTACTTTCAGGACCTTACCAAGGCTACTGAAAATAACAGACTTTTAAACACACATTCATAATATTGCACTTTCTGAGAAGAGTATTGTATTTAAACGGTTGGAATGGGTATGTCATGTATTAGTTTTGTATTACATTGTTCCATTGCAGGTGTATTAGGTTATTTCCTATTCAGGTGTTTCTGAATGTGTTTAGTGTAGTGCATGATTCATACATCGTACAGTTGACTGATACCAGATTAAGCAAATGCTTAAGCAGAATCTTAATTTAAACAGTTCTAGCATTACCCAGCACCCCCCAAATCTTCCATGCATGTAGTTTGCCTTCTAAAGTGATGTTGTGACAGTTGTGGTCAAAGAAAAACACAGCTTTTCTTTGTCAGGCTTAAGGTTGAACAAAATTCAAAAGACAGTTTGAAATTATCATTAATTTCTTATTTATAAATACATCAACTATTCAAGTATTTTTGTTTAGAAATACATCTTGATAAGATTTGAGTAGTCCTATAAGGGTAATAATTATTGTTAATGTTTGTCTTCTAGTTTGTGTTATTAATATAATATCATACCAAGTTTTATAAAATCACATTTTAATGGCAGTGTTTTCAATTGAACTTCAATTTTAGGCAGTTTTAAAGATGAAAATATAAGGCTATTCATTAGTTTATGAGCACAGAATTAAAGATGTAGTAGTTGATTGGCAATTGCAGAGTTCAAGATAAACCCAGAAAGCAAGAATTTAATTAAATCTGAACAAATTTCATATTTTGGTAGGCATCCAGAGTCATAGAATTGAAGTATATGCATAAACATCTGGAAGATGGAAGCTTCTATCAAAATTGGTTTATCATGGGCAGAAACAAAGTAGGAGGAAAAGAGTAAAGGTGGTAAAGATAGAAGTAAAGAAATGTCTTCTTTAAATCTGTAGATGCTCTTCAGGAGCAAGTGTATAGTGTGAAATAGTAAAAGCAGGGAGGGTTGTTCAGTGAGACTGAAAGAGTGTGTATGTGAGTAGCTAAGTGGATATCTTACGTGGCAGTGGTTGACCCTGTCTTTTGCACTTCATTTTAATTTAGGAAGATAACATTTTCTCAAGACTATTAAATTTACAACGGGATAGTAGGGACAGCTGGCTTCAGGATAATTGGTAAATTTGAACTCTGACAGACCAGGCTGACAGCAATGAGAATATCTGTTGCTTTAGCCCTTTAATCCCGTAAGACAAGTGTCAGTCTTCAGAATTCTAATTTAATACAGCTCCCATACCTCTTCTCAGCTTTCTTTCAGATGCTCTCACAGCATAATCTTACTTTTCTGTGAATGTTTTTTCCTTCTGAGAGATGCCTACTGCTCTTTTCCCAGATAAAATCTACACAACTGAAAAGTTCAGCTCCATTCACTTTTTCTACTCACTTGGTAAGCAAGCACCCTAATGCTGAAGTATTCTGGATCCTTTGACTGTTCTTCTGTCTTCCCTTTTGTCTCTGAGAGATGTGCATCCTTTCCTGCTTCCTGAAAGGAGGGCCAGCAGTAGCAGAACCTGGAATTAGTTGTTATTTGGGTCTGGAAGGATTTCAGATCATATGAAGTGCAGGCTAATATTTATTTTACCCTTTCTGATATATAGTAATCTATCAGTATTAAAGCCAAGAAACAGGTAAATCATGGAAGTATCGTGCATTTCAGGAATAACTTCTGACATCTACTACAGGCAAAACTGAGATGTCATAATTTTCCTTTGGTGTGATTCCATTTTTAAAAAATAGATATCTTACAACGAACTGTGGTAAATCTAAAATCTGTTACCTATCACATATGTATTGTCCTTTTCATAATTCTAGGCCTTAGGAAAAAGCAAAACTGCATTTGAAATTTAATGAAAAAGAATTTCAGGTCATGGGAACCTGGTACAAAGCACAGAACATAGAAGCCTTTCAGCTTCAGCCAGATAATATTTGCTTACAATTTGGTATGTCCTTCTGTTTAGAAGAGATCTGGGGAAATAAAAGGGCTTTGCAGTAGTGAATTGAAGCACAATATATAGGCTTCAGTCTATCAATAAGGAAGTTAGATCAAGATTTGAAAGCAAATCATTATGATCATGGACTTCTATTAAACCATGTATAGAATTAAGAATATAAAATGATTATTCCTTTCTTGAATCATCTTCAGATGCTTTAGTGTCTTCAGCCCCATCAGGGTATCTGTGTTTTCTTCAGGAGGCCATGTCCAAATACATGAAGGACAAGAGGATGAATGAAGGAATCATCATGGATTTACCAAGACTAAATGATATTTGGTTAACCTTACTGCCATCTGTGATAAGATCCTGAGTCAGCAGTGTGCCGTCACAGCAGAAAAGACCGACAGTGTACATGGCCAGCAAGTTGAGGGAAGTATGTATTCACCTCTGTTCAGAGAGGCATACAGTTTTGGACTCCACAATAGAAGACACCAACTGGAGAAAATCCAGCAGAGAGAGACACCGAGGTCATTAGGAGGCTGGAGCACTGTCATACAAGAAGTTGGAAGAGCTGTTTGTTCAGTCTGAAGAAGACTAAACAGGATCTTATTAAGGTGTCCTCAACTACTTCATTCGGTGCTGAGAAGAGCCAGATTCTTAGCAGGTTTGCACAGCAAAGGGAAGAGGGGAACAGATTAAATGCAACAAGAAAAGCTATGATTAGATATTAGGGAGAAAAATCATAGTAAGAGTAATCAAGCACTGGAAAAGATTGGCAAGAGAGGTGGTGAAATCTCCGTGTCTAAAGATATTTAAAACTTGACTGCGCAATCTCCCAAGCAAACTGATCTAACCTCAAAATTAGCTCCAACTTTGTTTTCCCATCTCAGAGAAGGTGGTTGAATCATATGATTCCAAAGGTCCATTTCATATACTCTATGAGTCTTCACAGTTACATTCTGTGCATGTTATTTCCAAAATGTGCTTTCTGACCATAAGCATTCTGTCTTTTCTGGCAACAATATCTACAGCTGCCAAGTTCTTTTGGTTCTTATGCTCAGGCATAAGATTGATCATGATTAATCATGTCTTCTACTTGCTACTGTTACTCAGCTTCTTAAGCAGTGAGACTCTTGGACAAGAGTGGCATTCTCCTCTCCAACTATCTTTGATAGTTTTTTTTCTCATTGACTAATTTAAGCTGCTTTAATTTAGGAACTTTCCTCATCTGTTACTGTCTTCATTAAGAGTTGATAGAGATGATTGCATGTTCCCTTTGTTTGCAGTCTGTCACTGTTAAAGGTGGCACTGTCCACAAATAATTTCACAGTACAGCAGTTCTGGTACCTAGAAGTTCCTTCAGCTGCTGAAAATTAGAGTTATCTTTTAGTAGGGCTGAGTTTCTGTTCTTCCAGTCAGCCTGTTACCTACATTATCACAGACACTCTAAAAAGATGAAATTGTTTAAATTAGCTTGCTATCCAGACCACAAATATTTGGATTTTCAGGAGGCAAGAAATAAGCATGTTTGCAAGTTTGCTTGGGTATTGTCACGTATTGTGGTCTTACTTTTGGTACAAATCATTTGACCAACTATTTAACCAGTCTTATAATTCTTATCCCAGTGATTAATGAGAGGGCTTTATAGCAGTACTAAATGCAGTTCAGTGTATCTTCTATGTTTCTCTCTAGGACAGCCAAAAGCAGCCTAGATGTTACTAATGCATATAGAAAGTATATGTAGGATGGGGTATGTGGTGCACATGCCTTACATGTGTTAGAAGGGAAAAAACCTCCTCCATCATTACAGTAGGAGCGTTAATCTTGCTGTAATCTGCGTACTGGTGTCTAGGTTTAATTTTTAGACGAAGTTCAGTATAGTTGAAGATGAGAATTTGAATTCTCTGGATTTGAAGAACAAAGAACAGATGCATTTTGTATTATGTGCACTTTTATGCATGGCTTCAAGAAGTGGACCTCTTAGTGGGAAAAAAAAAAAGTAAAATACATCTTAATGTAAAATTCATTTACAGAATCACAGAACAATTGATGTTGGAAGGTACCTCTGAAGATCATCTGCAGAGGTCAGCTAGAACAGGTTGCCCAGGACCATGTCCAGACAGATTCTGAGTATTTCCAGGGATGGAGACTCCACAACCTCTTGGGGCATCCCACTCAAGTGTTCAACCACCCTTATAGTAAAAAAGCGTTTTCTTATTTTCAGATGGAATTTCACCTGTTGGAAGTATGTGATGCCTATTGCCTCTTGTCCTGTCACTGGGTATCACTAAGAAGAGTCTAGCTTTGTCTTCTTTACTCCCTCCCATCAGATACTTATTGATAAGATCCTCCCCAAGCCTTCTGCAGCCTAAACAGTCCCAGTAGTCTCAGCCTCTACTCTTACAAAAGATACTCCAGTCCCTTAGTTTTGGTAGTTAAACAAATTATTTTTTTCTCTCAGTAACAATTGGGAAGTAACTGTGCCGATGGTTTGGACTTAAATTTGTAAAAACTTTTTGTTTTGATTCCTTTTATCCTGAAAAAATAGCCTTATTTAAAGAAACTTTATCCCTTCACATAAAAAACTTATCAGGAAAAAAATCAGTATTTTATTTATGTATTACACAGCTGTAACTTACCCTTACTTTATGTTTTCACTTTAACTACAGGAAAAAAGAAATAGCAATAGAACCAATAAAAATAGAGCCAAATGGTGTTAGAAGCACTGATATGTGGAGAATTGCTGTTCTTTTATTGCCTAAATTATCAACAAAGCAACTTCACTCATTCATCTTCAAAATATTTTATGCATCATTTATGTTTGATAGGATAGTACAAAATGTTGTAAAATATAACCTTATATTGCTGTCTTTACAATGCTGAAATTATGATGATTGGTAGAGTAACTATGTTGACTTTTGTATAATATTCGAAGTTTCGGTTGAGTTCAGTATAGTAAGACTTTAAATGGGCACCTTTATAAGGATAAAATCCATATATTGTCTTTTGGAGAATATGAAACTTTTTTCCTCAGGTATCTTACAAATATGAATTCTTCTTGATTTAGCTTAATGTCCAAGTATGAAAATTATTTCCAAAGAAGGGAAATGGCCTTGGGAAGAAGTTAATAATCATACTATATGCATACACTTATTTAGAAAAGCCTCCACAGTATATAGCATTTAGAAGATTATTTTATCTTGTGTTTGTAGATTTCTGGCTTTGCTTATAGCAATAACTATATTTAAAATTATTTCAATTTAAAATAAGGTTACATTATACACTGTGCTAAGAGAGATGTAGCTTCTGACGGTGGATTGTATGTATATGTATTATTTTTTTTTATATTTCATGTGAGATCCATGCATTAGCATCTAAGAACTGTGTATTTCTTTTCATTCACAGTGAACCACATCACTAGAAAGTGTAAACAAAGAGTAACAAAAGACTATTATGTTTATACTATAACTAACTTTAGTTATTATTAGTACTAATCTTGTGGTTGACCAGTACTCTGCGTAACTGAGTAGGAACAGTGCTATTTTTTTCTCTTCTTTCCTTTCCCTTCTTTTGTATCATTATTCTTCTCTTATTAGCATCCTTTTTTCTTTCTTTTTTCTCCTTACACAGGCAACACCCAATCCCATCTATGAGGACTTGACTGGTGTTCCCTTGTCTCATCCCTTAAGCACTTGTAAATATTATTCTTCCTAAAATTTGCTCCATGCTTGACTTCTGCACACATATATCTATGCAGCTGAAATCAGAACTCTTTGACCAGCAGTGTCTGTAATTCATTACATCCACAATGTAGAAGTGTAAAAAAGATGGTACAGCCAGCTAACAAGTCTTCATGTTCTTTTAATGCTTGTAATTACACAACTGAACTAGTAAGAGCTCAGTTCAAATAATTTCAAGTTCTGATTTCTTCTTTTTTCTTGTGCTGTTTTTAGTTTATTTCTAATACACAGTATAATTGCATTTAGTTTTTTATAGGTGTTTTTGTTTGTACTCGTAATTTACTTTTTAGGGCTTTAAGTCATCAGAAGAGAAGGGAGAACTGTAAAAGGTTCAGCCCTTTCTCTCTGCTAGATCCTTTTTATTGGAACCAAGTAGTGACACCACTTTTGTGAGCTCTTCACAGTCTGGGGAGGAGTCTTTAGGAACATATTTCCAATGTGCATGGACGTCAGGACAGTGACCTCATCTTCTCTTATCAGATTCTCTGAGTTGTTGCAGCACATAGAGGATACTGGAGAAAAGCAGTAAGAATCTTGGACTTACCATAGTTATTCTTAATGCCAAGGCTGAGGGTGTTGTCACAGCACTCATCTGTGTCCGAAAAAAAGAGGTATGAGTACTTCCAATTTCTATTTATGGATGCCGGAAATGTTAACATTGGAGTTTTCCAGGAAATTATAATATTAAATGGATTATACTGTAGGTTATATGAATGATAACTCGTCTCATTAATTACAAAGCTCACAATCTAAAGAGTATCAGCACAAGAAAATGCCATATCAAGGAGAGCTCATATGTCTGTAATGTTGCTCTTTAGGGCATGGGGTCAGGGTTCTGTCTCACCTTTCCAGGAAAATACTGTTCAGTACTGTTCTGTGCTACAAAGTTTGCTAGCAATTTGGCTACGTGAGGAAGCACTCTGGAGAATAAGATTCCCATGTGATTCTGCGCGCAGCCAAGCTGTGAACAACGTTTAAAGCATAAAATACGGCTGTATGCTTAATATGCTAACAGACTGTCATACTTTTTTTTTTTTTCTTCCCCCCCAGTCCCGAAACAGGGAGAAATAATAATATAATTCACTTTGAATTCATCAAAGTTATGCTTAGAATAGGGGGACTCTACTTTTTTGCATGTCTTCATACTGGACATCACTGACTGATAAAAACATCCAGTTAAGTGTCTCCCCCCTACCCCATTATTGTACAGAACCATTCTTACTTTCTTTCAGCTTTGGGTGACAGTGGCCAAGAAATCAGTTCCATTTTGTTGCATAGGAAAGCAATGGTAAACCAGCTCCTTGCAAGTTTGAAAGAAAACAGAGATCCACCTTGGATTTAAAGAAGAGTTCAAGTGATAAAATGCAATGTAATTTTATGTTTATATCAGCAGGAGTGATTTGTATCTCTTGGTTTCTAAGATCCTTCTTTTTGTAGTGTGACTTCTCCGTGGGAAATATTTTTTACTTAAAATTGGTTATGACCAATTCCACTATACAATCCTGCAGTTTGGACTCTTCATGACTCCAGGGATCCTCAGTGACAGTTTCCTATTCTCAGGTGGACCGGACTCACTTTTTATCCTCACTATGATGATTAGGTGCAGAAAGATAGCTCTCTTGAACAAGTATTAAGTTTTCATTTGCATTTACTCTACTCTGTTGAGTAGAGTTGACTATTTACTACGCAGAAATCTTATAAGAGTCCTAGAAAGTACGTTCCTCATCATTTCTAAAAATGAGGAAGCTTCTTACAGCTCTTCAAATTTCTGTCAGCTTGTGCTGCACTACCTGGTGTCATTTAATGACCTTTCCTGTCAGAATCCACAGACATTATACGCTTGATTTTTGTTTGCTTGTGGAACTGAAAAGCACTTTAGAACTATTTCAACCATAATTTTGCCTGTAAGATTTAAATTTTCCATAACAGTGGCATGTCCCATTCAGTGACTGTGAAAGGATGCTCTTTTATTCCAAATTCCTGCCCATGTCTCTTTCCTTTCCTGGAGATGCTGCTAAGCCTTGCATCAAAGACTCTGGTATTCATGGTAGACATCTCTATATAAATATGCTGTTCAAAGTATATGCCAAATATTTCTTTACCAAATGAAAAGATACAGGAACTTGCACATGGCACTGCCACAATGTGGTAGATAAACAAGGAGATATGAAATTCTTCCTCCTGTATTGGGAGCTGGTTAATCTTTCAGATTGGTATACCCAGTGTAAGATTTGAATTCCTAGAAGCTCTGAATACCCTGTCAGACAACTTGACCTATTTTAGGCCTGTGAACTGAGAGTGGGTGATTTAGGACAGCATTCTATAGTTTAATCTTATGACCTGAGCCTTCCAGAAACTGACCTTTTTGTCTTAGAGATCAATAGAAAGTGTCCTCTGCTCTGCTTCAACTGTAGTTAGGCCTTGGAATCTCTATTATTGATTCCTTCTCTGATTAAATTGCCTGATTTATACTTTCCTTTCCATTTTTGCTGGGATTCTAAAAGAAAGTGTGACAGGCTGACACTATGGAAGTGCCTAGTTCCACGACATCGTTCATCACGGGTGTGGATATCCAACTCTCACTTTCATCCTTGACCTGTTCTCACAAGACATAGACTTCTTTCCAGAGAGACCATCTAATTAGTTACAGGAAAGACTATCTCTGATAAGTAGGCCAAGATTCCAATGTTTAGCTAGGTCCCTCTCACCTAAGAAGGCTTCTTTCTCCTTGATTTGTGATGACTGAGAAATTAGAAATGAGAAATCTGTCAGTTTATTTAGGGCTTTGGCTGTCCTTAATTTCAGCTCATTTCGTACTAATTGGAGTAATTCTTTTTTCCCACCCAGTCACTTCTAGGTTCCTCCCATACAATTTGGGTGGGAGTTTTTTCCAAGAGCTCCTGTTCCTCAATAGAACTTAAATTTGGGTATTTTTCGTGTGAGAATTTTTCAGGTCTACGCCCACTGTGTCTTTTCTGAACCATTTTCTAAAGACTGCTTTTTTTGGTAAGTATTCTTTCTGCTAAGAAGTTGAGGAGATTCATGGCACTGTAGCCATTAACAATCTTTTCCTGGAATAAGGTCACTCTGAGTCATTGTGGATTCTTTTCTTAGCTTGATACCAGAATGAGACTCCTAGACTGCCTTGCAGGTAAACTGTGCAATTATGGATGCACTGCTAGGAATTTCCCTCAATACAAGCGTGCATATGAAAAAGGAGAAAAGAAGTTAACTTACCAGCAACAGTATATTGTTTGGGATATTCATGTATACAACTTCCCTTCCCCTTCACCTCTGTCCCAGAGCCAGGCAAAGGGCTAAAGGAGAAGGTGGGGTCCATTTACCACTCCTCCCTTCTATGCCCTCTGCTGGATCAAGGGCATAAAGTACAAATGTGAACCACGGACAGATGCTCATCAGATCTATCTGGACCCAAACTCAGAAAGTATTGCTCTTGTATCCTCTAAGCTGATAAATGCTGTTGTTGGGAGACAGGCTTCTGCCAAACATATGACAGGAATGTGAGGCCACATCTAACTTCAACATGCCAGGGAACATTTCTGGGTACTGAAGGTGCCATGTGGCATTCTCCCAAGGAATGAGCTACCAGGCACAGCTGAAGAATTAGTATAGGCCTAGGGCCTGATAGACAATCTGGATGCAGCTATCTTGTTTGGAAGATTTGAGTAATGTAGGTGTGGAGCATTCTGTGCCAGTATGACCTCAATGCCAGGAAACGGTTCCAAACATGTTTAATTTACTGTTGCTGATGCAGCCCAAGTTCCTAGCTGGTTCAGACTGGAAGTGACAAGGGAACTAACGTGACATTCAGACTCTGGCAGAATGGAAAATCCTAACCTGCATACAACCCATGACATAACTTCTGGGAGCCAAGCAGAGCCAGATAGTTTTAATGATCTAGTTTGTACTACAATGTCAACAGTATATAAACATTCTAGATCCCAGATTGCCCAGTGCCTTTTTGTAAATCAAAATGTGCAATGAGGACTAAAACAATTGTACCTTTGCTACATGGAAGACAAGTACACAAAACTCCACTACCTAAGCATGATTGTCTGGCAAATTTGGTATGGATTTCAGATTGTTCAAAGTGACTGGGGGATGTGTGAAAGTCTATCAGAAAAACAGTTTCTGTTTGCAAACTTGAAGAAACAGTGCAATATCAGTTTACCTTTAGGTGAAGATTTTTGTAACCATAGTGGCTACAAAACTGAAGTTGTAAAATTCATCTTGCAATTTATAAAAGCTTCCAAAACCACCCTGAAATGATTTCATGGCCTGGATTTGTTACTAAATTTTTGTCTCCTGCGTGGCAGAACTGTATGATCAACTAGGTTAAAATTTGTATTTCACTGTAATGAGAATCTATTCCTTCATTGGCTATTGGACTGTTAAAGTTTTCTCGTTTACAAAAAGGTCAGAAGTTTTGTTTCTGTGGATTTGGTATAGTTTTAAAACATCTACAACCATAAATTGTATCCTGGTGTTCTGTTTCTGTGCCCAAGGAGAAATTAGCCTTTCAGCTTTGTTTGATTAATCTTTTATTGAAAATGTTTACAGGTTGTCTGTGCATTCAGACTACTCTGAACTGGCATGATCAAAGCCTGTATGGAATTATTTTGATTGTGGCTGGCAATTATTTAGGCTAGTAATGTACCCTCAATTAATTCAATGTCTCAGTTACCAATATTAAAGGAATACGGCTGTGGTACAATCTTTTTTCAAATCATAACTGTGTTATAAATGCAGGTATTTCATATAAATCTGGGATGAGCTCTCATGTCTTTTAAGATGCCAAGTTTCTTCACATCACTTTGCACTCTTTTCAGCTGGCTTTCTGAAAATCCAGAGAGATGGATATTCTAGTGACTAGGTGTTTTGTAAATTTTTACCTCTTACCACACCTCCCAGACCCCCACACTGGGGAAGAAATGTTCCTGGAATTGCGCTAACTTAAGCTATGTCAAACACAGCAATATGAGGTTCTTTGTCTGGATAGTGAGACCAAGGGAGATGAGCCATGAACCAGCAACTAGTCAGGCCTTATATGAGCAGGGCAATTTAAGGAATGAATCTCTTTTTCTGTAGTTCTTGCTGGTTGCTGGATATCCAGCTACTCAGGAAAGCTAACCTGAAAAAAGTCTTGGTTTAATTTAATACTTCCCTGGGTGAAGCCTCAGCCACTTTTAAAATTTAATTCCACTAGAAAGATATGTATGTATTTTTTTCTGATATGACTCCAAGTATGCATAGGTGTGGTGCTTAGGGACATGGTTTTAGTGGTGGACTTGGCAGTCCTGGGTCAACAGCTGGACTTGAGAATCTTAAAGGTCTTTTCTAACCTAAATGATTCTATGATTGTATGACAAATAGGTTCTTGCTCAGGCTTCAGCACTTGGAGGAGAACGTCCCTCTTCTCACTACTTGAAATCAGATTGTGCACCCTCTGGTGAAATTATTATTTCTTCATTTAAGACAATAATTATACTGTCAAGATTGAACTAACAATCAAATCTACTTGTTGAAAGTGCCCTTAAAATGAGATGTAGAAAAAGATCTTTCTTTCCAAGTTGAAACATAATCAAAATTTAAAGTGAATTCAGCATAAGGTAAATTCATCAAGGGCCTGTTTTTCAAGGGGGTGTTGGGTCTGAATTCTTTTAAAAGTTAATATTAAGTAGCTTTGAGAGAACCTAGCCCATACATGTATCACCAGCCTTGCATCTCCATCATTCTCTAAAAATTTACAGCTTTCTAGAGATTTCACAAATAAGGATCCCTTCCTCTCTGCAAATGATCTAAGTTTAATGACTCTTAATGTAAACCAACAAAATATGATTTATACATGTAATAATGGAAAGTAAGTTGGTATCTGCCATCTCACAAGTGCACTTCATAACCTTTTTTGGTGTATCACTTCCCCTTTTTATGTTGTAGGCCAATATCCTTACATGTTACATTTATTTTAGTACCTGTAATATTTAGTCAGGGATTTTCTTTTATTGCTGTATTATATGAAGAGCTAAGAATACTATTTGCATTAAACACAGCTGAACAAATCATAGTAACTATTTCATGAGTACTGCATGTACTGTGATGCTAATAGTAGATTATAGAAAGAGTTGGGATGAATCATTTTGCATGATGTCTTATGTGGAACTGGGGTATCTTCTCCCATGTTTTTCAAAACCTATGGTAGAGGAATATTTGCACTCAAATTTGGGTTCTCCAGATATCTCTTACCAAAGAGGCAGTTCAGAAGGAACATTAAATCATTCCTGTAATGGCTGAGTCTTATATTTTACATAAAGGTATCTGCCAAAACAGATTTTTTGTGGAGTATCCTATCAGTTCTATTTAAGGAACCGAAAGATGACAAGATTATTCAGTTAACATTCTCAATTCTTTTCCCCAAAATGTAGCATTTTTATTTTAAGATTTCTGAGAAGTTTATAATCCATTGGGCTGCTACTGAACAGAGCACTTGCAATGCTTACAGAGTAGATGGCTGCTTCATTTTCTAGAAAACATGCCCCAGTAGAACTACTCGAGGTACAAAGAATGTTTAGTTTCCTTGTTAGTATTTCATTGTTTTTGTAGAATTAAGAAACATAGTGTTCACTTTAGATACATCTAGAAATAAGTGGGTTTTTTTGTTCTTTTTAAGCTGTTTCAAGCTCTACATCAGCCAGATTTTCCTTTGTAGTAGAAGCTTCTGTGTCATTTAAATCTCTTAGTCTTGGATTTCATTTCTACATTTGATAGGCTTTTAAATAGAATAGAAACAATAACTCCTAATGGATTTGAATAGGGAATTCTAACATAAATAGACTGCCGATTTAGTGAATATTTTTACTGTAATTACATTTTGCCTTCTAAGCTATGTGTAATAAATGATTTTGTTCAATAAAAGGCATCATGTTGGATGAATTTATTTTTTCTGAGTGATCCAAGTGATTACTAGTACATCTTACCAAATATTTTGCTGGTGATGTGGTGGATATGACCTTTGTAATTATTTCAGTAATGGTGTTCATGAAATTTTAAGTGGTGATATTCTTGTTACATACCCAAAAGCTTTGGAAGACCTTTGTAATATGTAAAGTTGCAGAACTTTACCCTCTCTAATCAAAGTATGTTATTTGTCTTTGTAAAAGTAATTTTGATAAAGTAATTCCAGTCATGATCATAGTAGTGCTTTGGATGCTCCTGAGGTAATTCTGACCTCTGTTGGCAAAGCACAGCAAACGAAATGCGTGTTCAGTATCACAATTCTGTTTTGATATTACTTATTTCAGACATGACATTGCTGAGAGGAGAAATTAAGGTATTAATTCTGGGTTTTTATTGTTGGAAAGCTTTTTTTGTCCTACCATTCTTACTAGCTTGAACATAGGATAGAGGATTTATGCTCAGACTGTCCTTAGTTAATAACATTTCCTGGTTTGGTAATTTTTGTACCAGAGAACACAGTTTCATCCAGTATCTTTCTTATCCAGATTTTCTATACTATGCCAACAACAATTAAACATGTCACATTGTAATAGCTGTATGTGTTAAAGATCGGGTGTCGCAAAGATTCCATTTTAGGTTATGCAGTATGTCTGATACAGGCACCATTCTGTAACACAATATTTAAGCCTCTGAGAAAATGTGATCAGCGGATTGGTTTTGCTCAGTTGTACTTACTGCATATTAATTTCACACTAATCAACTTTCTTATTTAACGTGTTAATCCAGTTAAGTAAGGAAAGAAATACTGACTTGATGTAATCTAACAAGTGCTAAGTTTTTTTCTCTGTGCTGTAACTATCATTTCTATCATATATTTGTCATATCTATCTTTATTTTTCATGTGTCTTTCCCAGGTTGTGTTCTTGTTAACAAAGTTAATATAATGCTGATGGAAATAATGAGTGTTAGCACTTTGATGGAGCCAGGTAACATGCAGATACTCTATGCTAGCATTCTAGCAAAGACATTAAGTGCACCTCTGTTTTGAAACTATGTTAATCCAGAGAACAGACTCAAATTTTTTAATATTTTGGGTTATGTAGGAATGTTTTTTAGTACCATTTTGAATTCATTTTGATCTAGGTTCTTTCAGTTACCTTATATCTTGAAAAAATATACTGTTGCAGGCTTCTGATATTCCCTTTTTTTGCTCATTGTCTGCTTAGGGCTATGGAGTCTGACTAATTGAGCAAGTATTATACCTGAAAGCACAGATATGTGTATAAGTGTGTTATAGGTCGTTGATGGACTTCAAGAGCCTTAATATCTCAGGATTCATATTTTGGAAATTAGTTGCTGGAGCTGCACTCTTTCACTGTTCTGAGTTTAGATTAGGCTTATGGCACGTTGTCCAAAAGGGTTGGACATTGTTGCTGCTGTTAGGAGGTGAAGATATGGAAGCTTTGGACTGAGAATATGGGAAATCATGTGAATAGCTGACAGAATACCATGTGGATGTAAACACAAAATATGAGGCTCCTATGTCTGTTACGTTCTCTTATGTGAAGATAGCTAGTGATTGATTTCATTGATGCAGGGATTAACATCTGCTATAGGTTGATTTCTGAATCTCCTTTTCAAATCTCAGCAAAAATTGCAGATGAGGTGTGGGATGGCCTGCAAGAGTCAAGAGGAAATGGAATTGTGTTTTTTTCTGGTGTCTATTTTGCTGGTGTCTGATAGAATTTACTTCTGAAGAAACGCAGATTAGGAAGGACTGTTCTATGTGTCCTAGAGCTGTAACAAAGAGTGTTATCTCAGGTTGGTTTCTAGGATGAGCAATCTTTAATTGTGGAATGAGGTCATAGTTCTAACAGTATCCATATTTCAAAAATTTGTGATATATATTGTTACTCTTCCCAGTGCTGCTTCCAGTGCCAGAACTTCAGAAATTTTTATTCCACTTAAACAAGTGTCAGTAAGTGTTCCAGGATGCATTATTAATCATTTAAAGGTTTTAAAATCTCCATTTATAATAAATATTGACTTTGCCTGTCTGTGATAAGAATGTGTTTAAAATTGCAAACACCATGAATTTATGATTGGTAGGAATACTATGTTGGACCTCAAAAAATGTGTTCTGAAAAAAGCCCTCTATAACTTTTCTTACTAAAGATTCAAGGTCAGTTGAATTAGGAAAAAGAACGGCTAAAGAAATAGCTGTCCTAAAAAACCATGTCATCATATCTGCATTCATGAGAGAAAGAGAAGTAAGACTTTGCTTCAGTTTGTTTCTGATATAAGAAATATTAGAGTGGGGTTTTTTTATTATTTTAGTGTCATGTAGTTTTTACAAAAGAAGAAGTTGGATTGGTCTATCTGAGAATTTGTTCTGTTCTTCCAAAGAAAATACTGATGGTATATACTATACTTCAGTGTATAGGTATATCATAGGTATGTATATTCATGTATCTTACAATCATGAGATATGCAAGGGCTTTCAAAAACCTTCAAAAGATCCACTTTCATTGCTATGCTTACAGAAGAACAACTATTGTTTATACAATGTCACTAAATAGCAGTTGTCTGGGAAGAGTTGAAAGACTGAGCATTTATTTATAAAGGAAGTTTAATATATGTATGTACATATGTATATAAGTATTATATATACACTGAAAAAATATATAGTCAGGTATGTCTGATTATTTGTCGTTCTCTGTTTTACGGCCTGTTACCTAACACAGTGGAGCCCTGCTCTTTGTTGATCTTGATCAATCTATAGATTTTATGCAAAGCATATAGGTCTGATTCATAACAAATGTGTAGAACCCATCTATCTCATATATGTAGGGAGCCCAAACTCATGATACAAAGTGTGTGGAGTTGTTCTCCATAGGAATACTTAATTTGATGCACTTATCTCCTGCATTACCCACATGGGATCCCTGCACATTGCTCAGATCACATAAGATCATACATGGAGATATCACCGACAACAGTTCTAAAACATGGTTCACATTGCTTAAACATGAATGATTTTACTTATTAAAGATACTGCCTGCTGATCTGGTTTTGGACTATTTTCATAGTTTAGGCAGTAGCTGTTCTCACAGTGTTCTTGTGCAGGATGATGCCAAATGTGAATTAACATTTTTTCCTATTGAGATGACTGGATTCTCAAGGACAGAACTCTGGACTGGATCCAAGGAGCTGTCTGACTCATCACTGACAAGCTGGAGTTACTAAGGTTCATGATGAACTAAGCAAAACCCCAGCTTGTCCCTATAGACAACTGGAATGCAAAGGAACCCTGCTGTCATAGCTGATGAAAGCTTTCTTTCTTTTAGCCACTCAGGCAAATTGGTCTTGACTGTAAAGATAAGGCAAAGCTAACCAGTATTAGTCAGAAACATATTGGTCTCTGAATATAGCCACAGTATTATGCAGTATACCCAGCCAGCGTACTTCCAGATGAGTAGTCTGTAAAGAATGGTGAAGCTAAGCTATTAAAGATCAAATGCAAAGTGACCTTATATATGACAGATTCTTTTAATGAAACATGACTAATTTATTTTCTATTTCTTTGTGTGACATCATCAAGAAGTCAGATTGTTTCTCCTTTACATTTGGCATATTACCTGATGTTTTTTAACATTTAAATGATATAATTATTAATTCTATCAGAATAAAATGGTATACTTTCAAATGAAGTTGATTCCAACACCAAGTAAATGGAGCTCTAGTTCAAACTTAGTAGGTGTGACTTATTCAGGTTTAGTTTATTTAGTTTTTCCCATACGAAGTACTTAACTAGAGAGACTGAGTGCTCGTCAACATGTTTTTCTATGTAGATGCTTTCCCAAACTGAATGTATCTAAATTTGCATGTACTAACACATGCACAGACTCTATCTGCAGACTCCTAGAACACACCTCCCAGTGACCTGTCTGCCATACAAGACCACTTACTTCTCTAGTATTTTTAATATAGATGTTCAAATTTGGCTAAAAAGCCAAAATACTTTTTTGTGGCTTCTGCAGAAGCCTACTGTTCATCTTTTGGTCTGCAAAATTTAACCTTCACCCTGGTCTCATGTGACAGCCAGCTGCTTGCGTGGTCTCAACCTCAGGTACATGCAGACACACAACTGGCTCCCAGGCTACTTCACCTACTTGCTGACTAGTTCAGCTTGATCTTCACTAGGAACCACACACTGTCTCACACACCCACAGTCCCTACAGTTGCAGTGTCCATGGATCCAGAGGCCCTCTGACCCATGGTCCCACTCCAGTTCTCCAGTTTCTGGTACCCAGACCCTCATTTGCTCCAGTTTCTGGCAACATAGACACACTAGCCCATTGTCTGACCTAGTTGCTGGCAGTTGAGCTTTCATGCACGTACACGTGCACAGAACAGAGTCCCTCACCCAGGGAGTGCAAGAAGTAGCGAGACTATTGTACTGTAGACCAACTATATACATGTGATCAGCCCTTATCCCTCTATTTTCTCACACTTATTCCTCCCCAAATCACCCGAATCCATCCCTTTCCCTGCCTTTGGTTCCTCACCTAAACATCCCATAGGAAGTCTTGCTCAATCCCATGCGTCCCATATCCCTAGACAGTAGCCCTTCTCAGCCTGAAATGTGCTCCAGCATTGCCTCACCTTGATGTGCGTCACACCTGGACAATGGGGTGGAGGCTGTCACAGGACAGCCCTGGGAGGGACCCCAACATTGTGTCTCTTTCTCTGAGTCTGTAATTTGGGTTCCTGACTGCTGTTGTGTTGCTGTGCTCTGCTGGACTTGTAGAGATGGGCCTTTAATGCACTGACAGCTCTTCTGTGAATAGCTTGAGCTTAGCTGGGCCGGAGTATTACTTGATTCTCCCATCCTGTGTTGTCTCTTTGTGCTCCTTCGTGGATGTACACAGGAGCTATTGATCACATAACCTAACAGTCACATGCATGAGATTTTGTATAGTGTCTATTTATCTCAGTACTGGTCTAGCTTGTTCTTTTGGTACTTTGTAATCGCGATGTCCTCATATCCAGGTTCTATAATTTCTTGCCTCAGAAGTTCCTTGAGTTGCTTCTTACGTCCTAACTCTATCAAAATATGCTTTTGTAAGACCTTTTCTATTTCTTGCAATTGCAATTCTTTGTTTATCCTGAAGTTATTCAAAGGACAAGGCCACACTGACTGTGTGACACAAGGGTCACATTGACTGTGTGAGACTCATCATGGCTAAGGGTATTCTGGGTATCCAGGACTTGTCTCTCTCTCTCTGTGTCTGGGATTCTGCCTCTCCCTCAGCCACACACTGAACTGTCATTTATAAGCAGCCTTTTCTTAGTTCTTTCCACTGAAGAAAGTGTGGATGGCAGATTGGATTAATGACTGTATTAGCCTCATCCTTCTCCCAACCAAAAATATAGTTAGTAATAGCAAGAATGGTAATGGGCAAGTATACTAGGTTTTCTATTTGGCATTAAGGTTATTAGTATGTTTTTAAATGCTGCTACCCTACTTCAAATTTTAGTCTGGGCAGATGTAGTCTGTTAAATCTGTCACTGTTCATTTAGCAATGATATTTCACAAAACTTGAAAAACTATAATTACAGGTAAGATACTGGTTTTTGACTCTTACATTGTTGGACATGATGCCTTTGTTCTACATGCTTTTTTAAATTATCCTTTTTACTTCCATGCTTGTGTTATCACTTTAAGTGCTGATCCTGCTGTATGAATATTTGGAAAAAGATCTTCTAACCAACTGTTGTTGTAGCTTTTCATGGAGAAAAGAAGCGTGATCCACAGAAGATAAATGTAACAGTAGTGCTAAATTCATAATGTGTGTTTATGAATTTTTTCTCTTTTTGTACTGCTTAATATCCATCTTTATGGATATTACTATTACTGCACATACCATTCCTTAGACAGGTTTTCAAAAGCAAAACCAAATTCTGAATTCAATCACAACAGATATAGCAGGAATGCTCTGAGAAGATGAGCATTATTAGGTAGTTATTGATGCTCACGTCTTAGATTAGATGAATGACACTTCTTTTTCTAATTTCACATTTCTATTCCCAGTTAACATTCAAAATGGGTTATATGTATACTAGAGGCTTCTACAACAGCTGGGAGGAAGAAATCCTCCTCTGCCTTTCAGAGAGGCATGGAATCACAGATAGACACCCTGGAGGCATCCCAGTAGTATTTTTTGTGAATGTCTGCTCTATATCCCTAATGAGGAATCAAATGGCTCTCTATATGCTCCTTTCTTAGCTTATCCCAACTTGTTCTTCATGTTTCCAAGTTAAAGTGCATAATTCCTTCATAGGAAGGGAACGGAGATATCCAAGCAGAATCTTTGTCTTACACATATCTTACACTTATGCTGCATGGGAGAATTTCCTTTACCTCTGGAAATCTTCATTGCCAAAGAAAGGTGGAGGCTGGGTTTACCTTTAATTATTGCCTGCACTCCATTCCAATAGTAGTTTCATCTTACCATTATAAATCTTAAACTTATGGAATATAGGCCATACCTGTAGTTCTTGTACAGGTAACTATCTTGTAAAACCCTGGCCTTTTGCTGGAATAAGATTTGTTGCATTAACTTGATCATGCACCTATAAAGAGGAAGAGCAATCTATGGTTTGTCATCTTCTCTGTTTTCATCACAGGCAATGCACACTGGCAATGAAATGAATTCATGATAGCCAGCTGTTAGGAGACTTCCAGGTAACAGTCCCTAGATATATGGAATCACAGTTTCTCACTGAGATAGGTAAGATTTTGAATAAGCTATTAAAGGAGGAAGTAGCTTCTTGTACATAACTTTACCTCTTTATCAAACCACTGTGTAGGATTGGGACCTACTCGTATAGGAGCCACTCTAAGTATAGTAATAAGGAAATGTTTTATAACAAATAATCAAACTCATAACATTTACTATATTCAATATTTCATATTAAATAGAAATCACAATTGAATGGAATCGGTATGGAAATAAAACCAGTTTGGTTAAGTTCCCCAGTTTTCCAGACTGACACTATTTATGGCCAAGACTGTAAACAGATCAAGGTGACAGAAAACAAGTGGATTAAGCTGCTTTAGAGCCTGAACTTGAATAACATAGTTATCCCATTAATTAGCTGACCATAAATTTTGTTGTATTATTTATACTGAGACAACTAAACAGCAGGAATCAAAATAAAATAAGCACATTCCACACATTCAAAATGAAATGGTTTTGAGTCACATTTCACGCTGATACAATAAAAGCACTTAAATAAACAATTGGAATTATATATAAAATAAGCTTTAAAAATAGAGTTAATATTAATTGAATTGATAACCCCCCTGCCCTTCTCCTTTTAATTTTTAAAAATTAAAATAGCAACAAAATATTTTTTATTGTTTTAATTTTGAATTTTTAACTCTCAGTGGCTACATGCAACTGCTGTTTTTAATACTGAAAAGAAGATCTGAGATAACCTTACTCAAGACATCATCTACTTTTGTCAATTTAAGACCTAAAGCTGCACTTGGTAAAAAAGAATCCTAAAATGCATTTTTTAATGTTGTTTTTCTGTGTACAACTTTTGAGTACTTTATTATTATTTATTAATTATTCATTATGCTTTAAAATATTACTTTCTAAAAGGGTTTTTTTCCCCGCTGCCACTAAAGGCAAATATTTAAGTTTACTTTCCTTGAAGTAATTTGAAAATATATCTCAAATTCAGCAAAGTAGTTAAATAACTGGTAAAACCATACATGAAAAAGGCATACATTCTTTCTACAGGATTTGTCTTACATAACACTGGGTTCCATCAAAGAGGAATCTGTAGAAAGAAAAAACCGTCACATTTACTAAAATGAAACACTTCTATATTTGATAAGTAACATTATTAATTTATATAAGTTAGAGCAACATGGTTGTCAGTTCGATTTATTTGTGCATAAAATAGAGAATGGGAGCTATTTTGCTGCAGTTCACAATAAGTAACATTATTATTTTGTGTCTGAATAACTGATGTTATATATATTGTGTAAAAGTTTGCATTTTCAAAAATTATCTGTAAAATTGACCATGTATTTTGTGTAAGCTCAGTTTACATGACTGAAAATGTGTATGAATGTAGGCAGAGCACTAATGAATATAGGAGCCTGCCTATGTGCTGTAATAACTTCAGGCAATGTGTTTCTGTCAGATTAATAATAAACATGGAAATTTTGGAAGACCTTGTCTCAGAACAACTTAAATTCCTGTAATACATATTTATTCTAGGGAACACAGGAACAATAAGAAAAAAACATTTATCTGAGCTGGTTGGTGTTTGCCACTAACTTCAACAGGAATAGGATGAAGGTTAGGATTTCCCACTGTTAAAACTGACCCGGCAAGATGAGATTTACTAATTTTATTGTCCTGAAGAGCCAGGGGGTCTCTAAGAAGAGCTTCCAAAGATACTGAAGACCTGGGAAAGAAGATGAGGAGAGTAGCGGGAGGGGTGAGGACTAGACATATGCTAAACCTCTCTCAGCCCTCAACAGGGTTCAGACCCTAAAATATGCAGGCATGAACACCATGCTTTATCCATCTCCTCTGGAGGAACTGATTCCATCCAGACAGTGTCATCTTCTTCATTGCTGCTTCATTTCACAGAAGAAATAAATTCCAAAGAGAGTTACCAGTTGGTGTAAGATAAAGTTTAAGTGAAACCAACGGGCAGACAGATACTGATGTCATCAGGCAGCTTTCTAGACTTTTAAAGACTTACAAAATCATAGAATCATTTAGGCTGGAAAAGACCTTTAAGATCATTGAGTCCAACTGTAAACCTCATTGATTTACCAAAATATTTTTCTTTCACCTTGGCAAAACTCCCATATAAAGACCATAAGTATTAGTGCATGGATAACTAAATAATAACGAAATAGTATAATGAAAATGCATGTGCAGATGGGAAATACGGTAGAAGCATTAAAATTTGTGATGGATATTCTGTGCATGTATGCATGTTTCTCGTACTGTTGACAGGGAGTGTGCCTGTGTGATGATGATTAGCTGAATTAATTTCTGCTTTCCTTGCTTTTGTGTTCATAGGTGTGTAACAACAGCCACTTTACAATTGATTTTTTCCATATAGCAAAAAGCATAACAAAATAACACATCAATCAACTAACCATCTTCTTCTGTAGTCTGTCATTTCCATATCACTTTTGAAATGCTACTCTTTGTATATAATTATCTTCAGCTCATAAAAAGAAAAAAATGTTAATTTTCTTACCAAGTAAAGAGTATTTTCAATTAATATTTGATAATCAAAAGGTCAACATTCTTTGTCCACAGCGAGAGTAACCTGTAATAAGAAGGTCTGTCTGCCTTTGGCAATAGTGTAACTTCAGTTTCTTTGTGCCTCACTTTGGCAAGATATAATGGAAGAAACTAATTGATGATCATGTTTTAATTCAGGGGTTTAATTTGTCATTGACTGAAAACTGATTTTTTGCACAAGAAGTAGGTTCAGTTACTTTCTTGAAATTCATTAAGTGATAGAAAGGTTTTCCTAATTTACTAATCTACATAGGAAAAAAAATTCCTAACTTACTAATGCATGTAAAAATAAGAAGCTTGATGACTGATGCATCAAAGTATTAGGAGAAAGATGTTTTTGAGAATATTCAGTATTGGCCGTAGTCTAAAGAGCTGCTAATCTTCTGTCAAGAAATATTCTTTTCTGGAAGTTGAATGGTAATTTGCTTTGTTCCAGGTTTTTCTTAGTGTTGCTTTCACAGTAACTATTGAAGTGTTTTAATACACAAATTAATATATTTGATAATTCCTCATATATTGCATGTGTTTATAATGCCAAAGAAGGGCTCTTTAGGCTTTTTCTCTTTCTCCTCTCCACTTTGCTTTTCTCCTTCTCCACTCCACTTTGCTTTGAAGTCAGATGCTTTTTACAGAGCTAATACACCGCTAGACTTTTGCCCTGTTGCATTCTGATTACAAGAGAAGAGCTTTAGATGAACTATTCACCACAGCCAGGACTTCTAGGGTGTAAGAATTTCTGTTCACAGACTGTCCAATTTAATTTGTCAGTTATTAAAGCATAAATGTCCTGTGTATATACTGAACTTGAGTTAATTTTGTAGGAAAAAATGTTGTAATACTGTAGCAATGCAAGACCTCTTAGGAGGGGATTTCTGCACTGGCCCAGGGGAAAAGAGATGCCTGTAGCCAAGTCATGCTCATGTCTCCTGTGTTCTTATTTTGATAACCAAGTTCTGATTTTGAGCATGTCTTTCTGTACCGTTTGGGAGCTGACAGCTATTAGTCCATCCATCCTGTCTCATCTTCTCTGAGTCATCAGGATTTACTCACTCTGCTTTGTCCTTTCCCTCCCAACCTCAGTGTCCTGAGGAGCTTCACATAGGTGCATTTGCTTACTCATTAATTAATTTCAAAATGTCAGTTTTTTTAAAAAAAGATCAGTATAGTTTCCGTTGAAAAATATTTCCTAAGACCAGAATCAGGAAGTACAACAGTGCATTAAAGAGTGCCTGGATTAAAGTAGAAAATTAGGGGAGAAAAGAACTAAGTTTCTGTTGGTTTTGTTTGGTTGTTTTTTGTTTTGTGGTTTTTTTTTTTTAAGGCTTAGTGCATCATGAATAATATATGAACTTATGGATCCCTTGCATTTTGAAAAAACCAACCAACAGGCAAATCCTAACAACTGTAAACCAAAGCAAGCAAGCAAGCAAAACCAAGTAAATTAATACTCTGATCATTTATGTATTTATGTTACTATTTGAAAGATGACTTTCTATACCACTTTTTTCCCCCTGCTTCATTCTGCTATATGATGGTACAAATCAACGGGAGAAAGTAGAATCCAATAAATAAGAAAATAAATAATAAAGTATTATGCAAAACTATAAAAAAGGTTATAGAATATCAATAGATAAGAACTTCTTTCCTTCCAATAGATAAGGACAGCCTGTCTGCCGTATAAATAACATCTGTCTATTATGGTGGAGCTATCATTTCAAGGACTTGATTTTTATTACTTCATGAAGTTAAAATAATTTATTTTAATTGGAAAGATTAGAGTGACTTTCCTAGCTGGAGGTTGCTCCCTGTAGAAAAGGACATCTGTAGACTTCTGAGCGGATGAAGAAAAGAAAATGACTCCATGTTTTGCTTCTTTGCACCCAAGAAAATATTTCAGTCCTGTTCTTGCAAGAAATTAACTTGCGGGGGGAGGTGAGGTACCCAGCACTGTGTAGGATTATGCTCACTGCAGAACACAGTGTATCATAGAAATCTGTATGCATGCAGTATTACTTATGGGAAAACAGATACTTAAATTTATGAGCTAATTAATCACTGAAACACACATGACGAAAAAGAGACCAGTCTACAACATCAGTATTCCATAGATAATAAAATACAGGTTCAGTAGTAAAGGATTGTTAAAAAGCATACGTTAAGCATAATGTCATTTTATTGGTGTAGATCATGAAAGATGTCAGTATGAAAACCACTTTTTACCTATTAGCTTCAGATTATTTTCTTTCAACTGCAGCACTTATTTCCAGGGTGTGAAATGAAGGGAAAATATGGCTTGCCAATGACTGTTTCACACTGTATTAGAAGCTAAAGAAAACGGATGGTAATTCAGGACTCATAATCTTGTGTCCTGGAAGTTGCAATACTAATGATGGAAAATTGTGTTACAGAATAAAAAAGTTGCTTACACAAAGGATACAGTCAGCTTCAAATGCAGCCAGTTAGAAAAAACTTGCTGGTACTCAATATCCTGGTACTCTGGTATCCAATTTCCAGGGGTTGGGGTGGGGACTGGATTATTTTTGGTAGATCGGCAAACACATTTTTCTACTTTGAAGCAAAAAATCTCACTTACTGTTTTGTGAAGAGTCCATAATAGATCGTGAAACTGGTTACAGTGGACATAAAATGAAGCTGACTGTAAAATAAGTGCTGTAAAATACAGAAAAGTAATAAAAAAACCCCACATTGCTTAATAAACTTTTGTTTTATATATATGCAATTTATTTAAAAATATAATTGGTAAAAATGGGAGCTAAAATATCAGGCCAAGTAAAAAGAATAAATTTATTGTCCTTTTAAAGGATATGATTGGTTCTTATTAATCTTATGTTTGTATCAATCTAGACTAACTGACCTAAAGTCAACAAATACATACATGGGAAAAAAGTAGTGCAAAATCAGATTATGACCTCAGTGTAATTACCAAAGTAATACTGGGAGAACAGATCTAATTGAAATGAAAGGATAGTTATTAGTCTTTGAGATTGCCCTACATAAAGTTCATTACTGCTATAAAGATGAACGTGTAAAATTATTTTTATAAATAAATTATATTGATATCAACATGACATTTGCTATTTTAAGTTCTTTTCAAGATAATTTGTCTCTTTAAGTTTAATCACACTTGTTGCAGAGATCTTCAGTACTTGCCAAGCTAAAAATCTGACTTTACAATTGTGCTTTATTTGCAGCATCTGGCGAGGACCAAACATAAACTGCACGGACAGTTCAGGTTATACTGCTTTACATCATGCAGCTTTAAACGGACACAAGTAAGTGCCTCGTTTAGTTTTTATGTAGATGGTATTTGCGTAACTTAAAAATATGTAGCATAGCACTGAGATTTTCACAGAAAGTTGACAAACCCTGACTTGCTGAAATAATCCTATTTCCCATGGGATATATTAATATAACAATTTTTGACACTGTCATTGAGATCAGCATGTAGAAATGACAAATGGGAAATGCAGTTTGGAAGCTGTTAAGTCTATACTGGTTCTTCCAGATTTTTCCTTGATTTTGAGTTAGTTTATTTTTTTACTGCTAGTGGTGGCTCTAGTGCTTTTTAGCTGGTGGGAAATGGCAACAGAAATTTTTGTAGCATACTTGTGTGTGTATATACACAAGTATAGTGCATTGAATGTTTAAGGAAGCAATATTGTGAAACAAAAGAACAGCATAGATTAACCATTATCAAAGTGAAAGTAGCATGATAAGAGTATTTAGAAGCTATACACTTGAGAACAGAAAAAAATGGCTATTACCTTATATGGGACTTTGTAGCTTCTCCCTGCTGTCCAACTGAAATTAAGAGTGATTTATGCTAAGTTGAATGTGATTCTGGACTGTACATAAGGTAACATGCAAATTCATAATAATGATATGTCTAGTTTACTCATTTCACAATTTTTGCATTCTTCCTTGGAAAACCTAAAACTTTAGGATGTGTTTTTAATTGTATTCTAGAAACCTGCATATTTTCTTTAGACCAGATTAATCTTTTGGTGAATATAGGATATTCTATTTTTGAATAAATAAATGAAGTTAAAATACTGTTAAACTAGATATTGTGCATTTTCCAAAATTTCAGTTCTGGAGGAAGATTCAGAATAATCCATTAATGTGTTTTACCTTCATTGAATTAGGTCTAAGTCCTTAGTGTGGTCTATTAAACTCAACCTTTTTTAGAAAGAGAAAATCACATTTCTTTTGTTTATAGTTTATGGGTTATAGTTTCTTGTGCCATTGCACATTTTTGATTGACAAAAACCCAAGCCTTACCTTGCAAAGATTGCTGTTTTTAAATAGATGAAAATTGGGTTTAGAATGTTTAATACTGAGTATAAACCGATAGTTACCCAGCAAAGTAAAAATATTGCTGTATGACTCTGAATCTGTCAGAGATTTCAAGTGAGTCCTAGCAATATGAACTATCAAATCCCAAAACATACAAAAGTCAAACAGTGTTTTCAGACACAGTGTTGGCCAAACTTCTGCTGAAGTCAGACAGAACTTCAAGATGTGGACTAAGGTACAGCAGCAGATATAACTGCAGCTTTTGAAAAGGTCGTAATGGTCACTGGCTGCTATGACCCCTTACCCTCACAGCAGGGTAAGTAGCAGTTACTGACATCACATTTATAGCTCATTATATTAAAGTAAACTGAAATATATCATGAGATATTACATGATAAGTCATGATGGTTCAGGACCTGGTGTCCAAGCCATCATACTAATCCTGCTACAGTGGTAGCACGGTCAGCAAGAGAACTGGACAGACACCTGATGGATGTAATTTCATTAGTCGCAACAAATAACAAATAAATGCCTTTATACTCTGTTTCAGATTTGAAACTTGGTATTCAAAATCAATATGGGGTTCAATCTTTTGACACAAGAGCCTTCCCACTTAGGAGAAGTTCTTGTCCTTTGAAAACTTTTGGGGTTTTAATTTTTCACACTTTACATTGGGATGAACTTGAGAGATTTCAAAGTTTTTCAGGAAAAGTGGGAACATAAGACTTAATGACCCAACCAATAACTTGTGGCTGGGATACTTCTTGGACACCAGTGTTCAAGTCCCTGCTTGATCATTGTATGTGTTGCATTCCCTCCTCCTTGGTTATTCTGGGGTAGTTCTGTTTCCTTTTCAAACTATTCTGCTTTATATAAGTAATTAAATCATATCTGGGACAGGCACTTGAATCTCAGTCTCCGTAAGTAATTTTACTTAGCCCAGTAACATTACTGGGCTAAGGACTCTGTCTTCTCCTCTGAAATTTATCTCTACAAAATGAAAAAGTTCTGACAGAATGCTAAAAAAGACTCACCCTAGAGAAGTGTGATGGGTCAGGGCATTCTTGAGGGATGAAGGACACCTAGGTTCTATTTTGTAGCTTGAATCTTGCCACAGACTCTTTCCAATACTTGCTGCATATTGTTATCTATAGATGTCAGTTGCAGAGGGGTTTTTTTTTCTGGTTTTCCCCCACTTCAATTTCTGTTTCCTTTGATTTGTGTCCCTTTCAAACTACTCTGTATCTCTAGCCTTCATTAGACCATCTACTGCAAGAGCAGCTAAGATTACATAAGTCTCTCAAGCCTTATTTGTAGTAAAAAGTTTCTATCAGGACTCAGTTTTCAGGACCTTCCTGTGTAACAAATGTCTTTCTGTAGTGGAACTGCTCTTTCTTGGGTTTTTTCTCATGTTATTTGACCTTGTCAGGAGTAAGCAAAATCCAGCTTAAAGTCTCCCTCAAAGCTTAGATGTGATGACTCCAGTATCTCCATGATATCTTTTGAAGACAATTGGGAGTTTCTTTTGACCCAGATATATTCACTCTTACTTGCCGCATTTTTCTCTCAATAGACGATTAAATGCTGTTCCATCAAGGTTGGGAGAACAATTGCCTTGGGATTTACCTTCTGTCTTAATTTTTTGTCAAGGGCTGCTTTTTAGTCATAACTTAGGCTGCATGGAGCTCCCCCCACCACCCCATCCCCACCCACCCACCCACCCCGCCAAGTTTTTGAGCCAAACCAGTAAGAGCCAGTGTTTCCATATTTACCAAAATGTATGTAGACTTACCCACACTGGATCATAGCTGCTATAAGTTAATAACTAGTAAGGCCTGACTCTGTCAAACTATGAGAAGACAAATGGAGAGATAAGGCAGAATATACTTTCTGGCAGACTTGGTAAGATGATCATACCACACAGCTGTTTTTTACATTTAACTTTTGAAGTTAAGTACAGGAGACTACTTAAAAATCAGGGATGCAATATACCAGCTTATACTAACCTTTCATTTAGTGTATGATAAGCCACACTGGAAATACTGAAAGGAATATAATAAGAATTAAAATAATAAAAGTCACTTTTTTCCTCACTGCTCTCAGGAACCTGGATGTAAGAAATGAAAATAGAAGCACTTATGCCCTAGAAGATAGTATATCTCTAACTAGATCACCATTAAATTGTTTCTTCCATCTTTGAGATAATGCTTTAAAGAAGAAAAACTGCAAGTTAAGCCTTACTGCAAGAACCATGTTTGTAAAGCTACCCTCTTGTCTTCCTGCATCTGAAGCTCAACAATGGTGGGGACAAGAGTACTCCTCTGCCTTTAGTGCCTGGAAGGTTTGTCTTGAGGAACATGCCCATGGCCTGGACTGACAAATTCTAAAAATGATTTCTTGGCCAGGTGATCCTGTTGGAAGAAACAGATTCAGGGAAATAAGGATAGTATTGTTGATGGCTATTTGTAAAAAGTAAGAGTCATTAAAATTAATAATATTTTGGCTATGTTTACTATCTATTTCATTCTTAGAAGTGATTGATCTTAATTTTTGTAGCTGTTTCACTTGAAGTACAGTTTTTTTCTATTAGAGTAAAAATTTTGGTAATATGTATGTTCATGTGAAAACTTAATAAAATAAGCTTTCTGTCAATTTTTAGATTTACTTCCTGTTTTCTAGGGATATAGTTCTGAAATTACTTCAGTATGAAGCCTCAACTAATGTGGCAGATAATAAAGGTTATTTTCCTATTCACTTGGCTGCTTGGAGAGGAGATGTAGACATTGTGAAGATTCTCATCCATCATGGGCCATCACACTCCAGAGTGAATGAACAGGTGAAGTGATAAAAAAATTTGTGTACACCATCAGAAAAAAGCAACACATATTCTTTAGGTCTGGCAAATTTATAGCCAAGTTAAAAAAAAATAATCTGTTTTCCATTGTTTCAGTAATTTCTTCTCCAAGACTGATAAAATCTTCCAATATAAGCATACCAGATATCTTTCTTCTGGATGGCCACTGACCTAAAGGATATTAGATTTTTTAAAGTATGAAAAAGCCTTCTGCTTGTTTCTGAAAAATCATATGAAGGCATATTTTAACTATGCATCTTATATATATATTGATGTAAATTTGCATAAACTGTATTTTTTTACTTTATTAGATATTAAATTCCTGAAAAACTTTGAGATAAAATTAATATTCTTAGTATATTTTGAGTGTACTGTAAATGAACTGATATACAGAGAAAAATGGCAAACCAGATGGACTACATGTATGCATGTGCAGCATAAAGGACACAAAAATACCAGGAAAAAATCATGAGAGTAATACAGTGGGTAACGGCAGGATAAGTATCTTGCATTCTGTTGTCAAACATATGGCACACCTTCTGTTTTCATTCTGTATATTCTTATATGGTCCATTCATAGGGTTAGTATTTAGAAATAGAAAGAAAGAAGGTGATTAAAACCTGATGCCATCTATAGTCAGCTGAACTGCTTGAGGACTGGAAGTAAGCTGTGAAATATGAGTAGTAACCATAAGCCATTGAATTTGCCAGGTTAATCAGGACGCTATTGGAATGTAAAGGTGGGAGTCAGCTCCAGATTCAGATCTAAATTGTAGTGTCGATGTTGCCTGTATATGCATCGTTTTGTTCCACAGAGGTCTAGTCAGTGTAATCACAGAAACCGACAGGGTTATTCAGGTGAACAAAAATAAAGCAAGATTTATTTGACTAAACACAGAAATCCAGTACCTTCTAAGACCTTGCAGTAACTGAGACATGTGTGGGCTGGAAGGTTTGAAGGAGGATGCTCAGCATTTCCATGTCCTTGTGGAGTGGCTGGTGGACTCCAGGTAGGGTACCCTACAGCACCTCAAATAGAAAAGTACAATCTAACAAATGAGTTGCACTCTCAGTGTCTACATTAGTGTGGCTGGAAAGCAAACTGTGAGAAAATAAGAAATGTTAGAGCTAAATTGCACACACTTAACCAGTGTGAGATGCCATTCCTTGAATAATCCATTTGATATTTGAGGTTATACACTTAGCCATTGGAATCCATACAATAAATGTGATATGAATATCAAGTATTAGTGCAGGAAATATAGGAAAATAAAGTCATAAAATACACCCATGTGACAGTCTTCTGGGAAATCCTATAAAACTCTTGACTCATTAAAAAAAAAATGCAAACCACAAAATTTGTCGTTCTGTGGTTTGAGTTGCAGATTAGGAGTTTCTCTGAGTTTCTCATTCTCATCAGCTGCTGCATGTAGGATGAAACCAGTTGCATTGTAATTTACCTTTTGTCAAGGAGAAGGTTTTTCCAGTTTTGTTTCTGCAACAAAATAAAAAGGCAACTTTCTGATTGTATGTTATCCATTTGCATGAAGAGATTCCTTATATTCTACTGATAGAAAACTGGAAGCTATGCAGAAACTTCAGAGAGAGAAATAGTGAAAAAGATATTTCAGTAAAATCAGAAAGAGAAATGTAAATTTAAACCTACTTCTCTCCAAACCCACGTATACATCCAGACTTCAAGAATATTCTCAAGCTTGATTAGGTGTACTGTCCAGTCTCTGGTTTGACTGCTAGAGCAAATAAGCAGGGATACCTCTGGTTCTATACCCCACTCACTCAAAAGCCAGTCTTTTCATCAACTTTTCTGCTGTTTATGCATTTTGCCCAAAAATTTTGTAATGGAAAATGTGTGAGCAATCCTCACAAGAAATGTTTGACCTTAAGTCATTTAAGGGAATCTTGCTCATATTAAACTTTGAAGTTAAACTGAAGCATACGCATTTCTTTTGACCTTGTAAATCCCTTAATGTTCCATTCTAGACAGTGGCCCTTATTTTTCGAATTTATCCATTTATTTATTTATTTATTTATTACGTTTTGATTTTTTTTTAGTAAGTGGACCACTTTGCTGGCACTGACTTTCCCCTGCTAATTAGCATTCTACATAGGAGAGTAATATCCATATCATGGCATGAGGGAAATGCCGTGTTGTTATAAAGCCATCTCCACCCACATATCTTCAAATAGCACCAGAGTGGCATCCTCACCCTAATAACTATTGTACATTCTTATGAACCTGTAGGTTTCTGAGGCTTTTGCTTATTTGCCGATATGCTCTATAAGGCAGATGGCTCTTCATAGCTCTCATAGCTTCTTTCAGGTCTGTGGAGCTGAAGCTACAGTTTATAAGAAATCCTGGGGTATTTTTCTTCCTTGTTTTTTCTTCTGAGATTTGGGGAGAAGGATAGCCATTTTCCCTGACACTTTTTCACCACAGCAACTAATATACTCGTCAGACTTTTTTTCCTTTTTTTTTTTTTTTTTTGTAAGGATCACATTAAGAATGTATATACTTTCAGTTTAAGAAAATAATTTTGTTCATTATTTGAAGATTGTTGCAACTAATTTGTAATACACATTTGCTTTTAATCTATTTTATTAAAATTCTATTTAAAACAAATGCTTCTAAAACTTTAAGCGAAAGTAATGAACAACACAACAAAGAAGTAAATGAAAAGCTCATGATGCATAAATATATATTACATGAATTAATGGATTTAATATGGTATACCGTAAATTAATTGAACTGCTTTCTACACATTTAAAATGCAGTTAACTAGCATTGTAGGATCATATCCAGCCATATCCAGCATCTAAAGCTCTGAATGCCCCCTACTGTTCCTATTACATAAAATTGAAAAAAATTGTAAAGAAGATGTTAAATGACAATTATTTTATCGGAGTGGTGGAATGTAGAGTGGCAACTCTACGCACAGAAAGTGCTTACAGCATAACAATTATGTAAGAATAATTCTATCGCTGTTTAATACAGGAGTCTGATGACAAGCATGATGTATGTTTTAAATTACAAAATATGGTGAAATTACAAAACGTGTTTTAACTTCATTGATGAAGACTTGAAAATATGTAAAAAATTGAATAAGATCAAGTAGGTAGTATGAAATCAAGATTTGTTCATAAATTAATATAAAATACAGTAAAAAGGTGTACTGTTGTCAAACTACTTACATGCTTATGTAAAGACATTGGAGTAGCACAAACATTTATTACAGCAACTCTCATTCTAAAATTCCATAGTCGATATGAGATCCTAGTCTATGAAAAATAAATAACCAGCCACATATAGGTCAATGTGTAGTCATTGGTAGTAGTGCAGAAAATCACATGCAAAAAAGGTGAATGAGATCAGGAATAAATTTCAAGTTCAAAACATATTTTTAATATATATATATGTGTACAGAATATGAATAATGAAAAATTTACAGGAAAAAACGTGGAAGCTTCTGAAATTTCTCAATGATAGTCTCTGTTTTGCAGTGCTGCCTGTTTTTCTTTATGCATGTAGCATGTCTTTACATTTATACATTTAATGTATTGTAAAATTTGCCTGTGCACCGAATTGTAATTGTCATAAAAACCACTCACACTTCTTTAATGCTTTTTGACTCCTCTTCTGAAATGTGAAGGAAAAGAGTTCAGAATGCATTCATAATATGTAAATACCCAACATCTAACATATTTACTGACTTCCCCAAATCATCAAAATGATGCACAGACATTATGTGCTTCTCTCAGTGACATCTCAGGGACTTCCAGAAGTACAGTTCAGCTACAAACTAGCCTGCAAAAACAATACTTTTCAAGTTCTGCCTTTAATGTTCCCTGCTCCCCTTAAATTAGAGACTGTGTGGATGGATTTCAGAATTTCCCTTGCAATTCTTACTATATTCTTTTTAAAAGAAAAAAAATGTGCAGAAACAATCTTTTTTATTTGAGCTATTTGCAGCAATAAATTTGAAGAAGACATTTATTCAAAGTAGGCAACAAAATTGCAGAATTGCTTTTTTATTATGTTTCCACATAAGGAAAGGTGAATTTCAATAGGAAGTCAGTAGATTTGATTTTGATTCATACTGGGTAATTTCGAGCAGAATTTTTCACAATAACTTTTACAAAAATTGTCTTTTTGAAAAAAATACTACTATCTAAATCCATGTATTCTCTAAATTAAGGGATGATGGCATCTTTATTTGTCATCATGCTGTTCTTATATATTAAAGGTATTAATGAGAACATGTTCATAGCATCATGGAATAGTTTGGGTCAGAAGGGACCTTCAAAGATCATCTAGTCCAACCCCCATTCCATGGACAGGGATATCTTTCACTAGATCAGGTTGCTCAAAGCCCCATCCATCCTGGCCTTGAACACTGTAGGGCATCCACAACTTCTCTGGGCAACCTGTTCCAGAGTCTCACCACCTTCATCATAAAAATGTTGTCCTTTTATCCAATCTAATTCTACCCTCTTTCATTTTAAAACCATTGCCCCTTGTCCTGTCACTACAGGCCCTGGTAAAAGTCTCTCTGCATCTTTCTTACAAGCCCCCTTTATATATTGAAAGGGTGCAGTAAGATCTCCCCAGACCCTTCTATTCTCCAGGCTGAACAACCCCAACTTTCTCAGTCTTTCTTTATAGGAGAGGTGTTCCAGCCCTCTGACTATTTTCATGTCCGTCTCTGGACCTGCTCCAACAGCTCCATGGCTTTCTTGTGTTGGGGATACCAGAGCTGGATGCAGTACTCCCTCACGCTGCTGCCCACAATTTTTTTTATGCAGCCCAGGATAGGATCTGATTTCTGGGCTCAAGCACACATTGCCAGCTCATGTCCAATTTTTCATCCACCAGTATCCCCAAATCCTCCTCTGCAGGGCTGCTCCCAATCATTTCACTGCCAAGTCTGTACTGATATTGGGCATTGCTCTGACCCAGGTGCAGTATTGCTCTTGACCTTGTTCAGCTTCATGAGGTTCATATGGGCCCATTTCTCAAGCATGTCAAGGTCCTTCTGGATGGCATCCCTTCCGTCTAGAGAATCAACTGCACCACTCAGCTTGGTGTCATCCACAAACTTCCTGAGGGTGCACTCAGTCCCACTATCTATGTTATTGGTGATCCTATTAAATAGTATTGGTCCCAGTACAGACCCTAGGGAAACACCAATCGTTACTGGAATGTTCATTAGGGATTAGAATACAGAGGCTTAAACTGCACTGAGAGGAAAAAATTGAAATGAAGCAGGGTAGCATGCAGTAAAGAATTTCACCTCAGTATCCATTTGTTGTAGACTTAAAAAGAAACGTAAAGAAGCATAGTAATGCTATAGGGAGAAGGAAATGTCCAACTATGTTATGTATTTCTCCTCCTACAACTGATATTTCCAGTTCAAGTAAAATACTTTTATTTTTATTACATTTCTATTGCAAATAATTGTAAACTACTTGTAGCTCTTAAAATAGTTTGATAAACTGGTTTGGTTCTGCACATAGTTCTCTGGTATTATTAACTGTATAATTTCAGCATTCATACTACAATGGGTGATACCCATTTATTTTTGACACCCTTTGGAGCCAATGTTCAGAATTTCATTCAGATTCCACTGAAAAAGATCATGTCTCCCCAAATGCCTTTTAGTATTTGTTTGGTCTCATTAACATTGCTTGGAAACATTTGTGCAAATGCAGTCCCTTTTCAAAATTACAGTTAAATCCATTCTTATTTCTGTGTTAAAAATCATCAAGGGTCTGCATGTCAACAAATATTCCTATACTTTTGGCAGACAGCTTTAGGCATTGGTGGAGTATTATTTTGTGACAGGACAAGACCTCATGAAAGAATAAATTCAATCAGGAGCAGTAGACCTTAAAAAAACCCAACAGAGTTAGCGAAACACATCCAGTTATATGATATAGAGCTTCTTTTAGATCCCTAATAGGTATGAACTCTCAGGTTTCTAAATTTTTGAATGTAAGCAAAGTTGTGAATAACTTTTAATCAGTGTACAATTACAGTTGTAGCAGAATAAAAAAGGAAAATATTTAGTCTTGTCTTGAATGCTTTGATATTTAAATCATTTTTGAAAATTTATCTGCAAAATAAATCTGCAATTTAGGGATGCCTGAATTGTAATGCTTGGTTTTGTGTTTAATAGAATATTTCATAAGGAAATTTATGGGCTTTTTATTTCTTTCATGACTTTCAAATTAGACAGGTTTATTGATGACGTGTGATAAGAAGGATGTCATTAGTTATTTTACCACAGAAACTGTAAAAATCTGTGCATCATGTAAAAACCCATTTCCTTCCTCAAAAAGAATGGACAATAAAATCACAATTTTGTTTCCAAGAGTTCTTCTCATTCTTGGCTGTGTTCCTGTTGTAACATTGTTCAGCCTTTGCCCTAGGCATCCAGGAAAGCACTTTAATTCCCACTGTAATTAAATACAATGACATACTACTTGCTGAATCAGTTCAGCGAACTTCCCTATTTTTTTCAGAAGTATTAATTTATATTGGTGGAACTTCTCAGGAAACTGCTTTCCTGTTTTAATAGGTGAAGTAAGACCATCATGAGAGCATTCCTTTCTCTGTCTTGAATATATTGTTTCTTTTTTGTCTATTTCATTCTTTAGTCATTAGCGCCTTAGTGTATCTTTTAAATCTCTCTAGTTGACTATTCTTGAGTATATTGAGCTTATAGACTTTTTCAAACTCTCCCATTACTCCATCCTTCTTTAACTTAAACTATTTCATAACTGAGGCAATAGCACAAAGCTTTTAATAAAAAAAAAGTCTTGTTCAGTTACTTGACATTGGGATCATATGACAAATAAATGGCTCAGTGATTTAGAAAGTCTCCCTTTTCAAGTTCATCATGAACATGCTTAGATAATAAAGGAGTTGAGCATTCTTTGGAAGTGTCTGTAAAATCACTACTTGAGAGTTATTATTGCTTGTACAGTACTTGCATGGACTTTAGAAGCTTTAAAATTTCCTTGGCAAAACTGAAGTACTACACAACTAGGCAGTGAAAGTCCTAAATATACCCACTGTTTAACAGTGGCTACACAAGAACCTATATGCTATTCATGAGAGCCATTCATTCTCTTGATATCTCCTGTACCTCTTTACTATCAGACTGCCAAGCTATAATAATTTTCTCTGTAATGTATCTGGTAGTCTGCCCTCTAATGAATAGATCTTAAGATACATTCTACATTTTGTGCTGGCATGCATTCTTAGTAGGTAAATTATGTAGTACAGCCTGTGGTATTGACCACATGCAGTGCTGTAAAGGCACAATTCAGTCTGCAGCAACAAAAGTCTTAAGTTCTGGCTGTATGTGGAAGAGAACAGATTCAGAGGAAGCCTAGAAAATGTCAGGACCATGCCCATGGAAAGACCCGTGTAACAAATAATGAAGAAGAAAATTACAAGAGGTTAAAAGCTGAATCATGATGCCTTCCTCATTTCTGAAAGAGGTCTGTTGGGCCATATAAGTAACTACTTGGTTAAAATATTATTAATTATGAATATTAGGAACTTCTGGTTTACACTGGTTTTGCATAATATTGGTCTACTCCTTTTGTCCTACATTTTGTATGTCTTGGTTCTGATTTCTAGATCTTTTTTGACTCGTTCAGTCTTGGGGTCTATCTTGTAGTTTCTAACATGTAACAAAGTATCTGAAATTTCTGAAAGCATTCTAGTCTTTTTCTTCAGCACTATATGCATTATTTAGCCCTTGGATAAAACCTCAGTAAAACCTCTTCCTACCAAGGTGATTTATTTTATGTAAGTAGTACTAAATTGTCAAAGTGGATAAATTCAGAGGACAGTTAAACAAATTTTAGTTCTCTCTTGGAAAGTTAAAAATCGTTCTGTCTTTTATACCTGAATTGAGTTGATTAATTTACATTTTAAAGAGGGAAGGTCGTTGTATTAAGTTTTAATTAGGTAGTATCTCTCAGGTCTGATAACACAATATATACAATGCCAGTTCTGACTGCATGTGTGTAGGTAATTTAACCATCAAGTTTGTCCAGGTTGGATTATATTTTATTTCAGTGATACCTGGTTCTTTTTAACTTTGAATCAGTTTGATTTGTCATTAACTGAAATGTAGCTTTAATTTGGCAAATGCATAGAAACAAACCATGCAAAAATGTTTAACAACGTTCATCTGAAAATCATATCTTGTTCAGACTTACAGATGCTTTTATGCACCGTGCTGTTTTAAAATATACTTTTCTGTAAATATGCCCTTGCATGAAAATTCAGCCAGATATTCTTTATTTAGAGGGAGCAAATTTCAGTTTGCTGCACAGCAGCAGTGATTTGGACTGGTTGGTTTCTGTGTGTCTATATCTGTGACTGAAATTTTGTCCAGTCACCACACTTTGAGAAAAAAGCTGTAGCCAATTTTATGTCTCTCTACAAATTTAATCAGATAACTTTTGAACTACAATATTACTGTTGGCACAAGATTCCAGATACTTTATGTAATATCCAGAAATGCTTGAAAAGGATTAAAACATAAGCAGATATTGGATTGATAGATATACGTTTGACAAATGTATAGTAAATGTGTATTTTGCTATTTACCTTACAGAATGTGGACATACTTACACATCTAATTTCTTTGTGTAACTATTTCCATTGGATATGTAAATACAGTAACTGTAGGCACAAATCACCGCAATTGGCCATTTGATGTGCAGTTACCTGATTTTCATACTTAATTGTGGTAATTGTACATAAAATTAGGCTGCAATTGCCTGTTCATCTATGCCGTTCTGTCCATGAAATACTGAACATCTAAAAATAAATTCTAATAAACTATGCTTGTGATTTGTGGGTATAACATTGTACATAAAAAAATTGCTTTGCCCTGTCCTGTATAAAGTATACATTAGAAGTCACTAGAGCACAAAAAGCGTATCTCGGGTAGTTAATAGAACATTGCAGCCATGTAGTATTGCAATAGTACATATTTTAACCTGAATGTATGGTCTGTGCAATAGAGACAGACCGTGTGGTGGTCTGAACAATGATTCAAATACTTATTAGTCATCAAGTCATGTCTGCCAATGGAAACTTTTCACTTTCTACCTGGCTTTTCTCCAGCTTCTGTCTGGCAATTTAGCAGGAAATACATTCCAGTCTCTGGGATCTTGTGTGGTGTTGTAGGCACCTGAAGAGCTTATCTGCAACATTAATTTGTCTGAATGTATTGATCTGTCTCTTCTGTCTCACAGGTTCGACTGAGCCATTTTAAATTACAAGATGAAATCAAAATGACAGCAATGTTGTTAAAACCACAAACCCAAGAATTAAGTTCTTGATTATAGAATTAGAAACACTGTTACCAAAAAGAAAAAAGTATTTCCCCTTTCCACCTTTCTAGATACTACTGTGCAACATGCACTTTCTTATCCTAGCTAGCTTTTGAGTAAGAGGCCAAAGCCTCATTTCACTGATTCTTTCACCCTTTCTGTCTTTTGAAAGACAAATCCTTTTTTCTATTTTTAGTTTCCTGTCCTCAGAATTTTCTTCAGTTGTTTTCTTGAGAAATACAACCTATGGATTCAGATTTATTTCTTCTCCTTTCTTTAGAATTATATTTCTACCTTTCTTTAGTATTTTTTCTGGATTTACATTGATTTTTTATTTATTTATATAACACATTAGATTATTAGCTTTCTACTCTTTCAACATTTTCAACGCTGTGACAACATTTTATAAATCGTATATCAGAAGAGGGATTCAGCGTACATGCTTTTAAAATTTATAGTGTCTAGCCTATTTTAAGGCTTCATAGAGACTATGTAAGATATATTAATAATATAGATGACATATAGAAATCAGAGAGGTCTATAAATTATTTCCTTCCTCTCTGCCTGAAGTTATTTCTCTGTTTGGGATTGCAAGTATACATGGAGAACTGGAAGAAAACAATTAAAGAAGATACTGCTTATTCTCAATATTTATTTATTTATCTATCATTAAGGTTATTAAATAGTGTTTGGGGAAACACTTGGGGGGCATTGCTTTATAAGGAAAAACTTATTCAATCCACAGCATACTATACTCATATGCCTTAAAATGCACATGTACATCTTCCTGGAGCCCTGAGAAGGCTAGCTGCTTACGTGATATGCCAAGTCTTTCTAATATCTACAGTTGCTATTTTGCCTACTTGCAACCTTTGGTTGTTGTCTTGGTAGTAACTTTTATGGTGATATAGGAAACTAGCCTTGTGCCTGATGCATTTTCATTACACAGTTTTTCTCTGTAATGTCACTACTCTAATAAGAAACTGCTATGATTTAAAACCAGTTAAACTGAGAAAAGAGACTTAAGTGTCAGAGTATTTCTAAGAGAAGGCCTCAACTATGATTTGAGGAACAGTTGAATTAAGGAGGGTTATAGATTTCGGTATATTGTGAGCAACAGGGTTTTTTGGGGCATGTTGTTAAAAATGGATTGGGAACCATGTAGACACACAGGGACTTGATCTGCTTGAAAGCCACAAAGCGGAAGTATTAATTAATATTTTGTATTCTTTTTTAATTTTTATTAATAAAGAATTAATTAATTAATAGTATAATTTTAATGGCGTCATTCTGAAGCATTTAACATACATTACCATACATTATATTGCAAACCTTGCCTGCATAGTGATCTCATGGAGACAAAATATAGAAGCCGAGCAGTTCTATTGTGTGATTAAACATGAATTCCTGAAACTTTTGTTTTGTTTTAACAGAACAATGAAAATGAAACAGCACTGCATTGTGCGGCTCAATATGGTCATTCAGAAGTAGTTGCTGTTCTGTTAGAAGAGCTAACAGACCCTACAATAAGGAACAACAAACTAGAAACACCTCTGGATCTTGCAGCACTTTATGGACGTCTGCGTGTTGTAAAAATGATCATCAAAGCATATCCAAACCTGATGAACTGTAATACAAGAAAACACACTCCTTTGCATCTTGCTGCACGTAATGGCCACAAAGCTGTTGTACAGGTGCTTCTGGAAGCTGGAATGGATGTCAGCTGCCAAGTTAGTGTGTAATTTCTTTCTTCCCTTCTTCCTTTCCTCCTTTCTTCCTTTCTTTCCTTACTTCCCTTTATCACTAGAATATGATTCAAATGAAATAACTTCCATTTTTTCTTTTAAAATACACTTGCATTTACTTTGTTAGAAATGCTGTAAGGTGGTGTATAATACAGATTTATTTTTTACAACCCAAATGATGTTTTCAAAGGGATAACTCAAGAAAGATGTGTCTTCAAAGCTGGGTGTATATGATAATGTTGTCTTGAGAAATGTATATACAAATATCATATCAACTATTCATGTAGATGTATATATATATTTTATGGTTTTTTACAACATTGGCTTTAATGATATTAAGCTGACTTGCTGAAGCTGTGGCCCTTAATGGTCATAGCAAACTGAAACAATGTTTGACTGAGAACTCATTTTCCCAAGGTTATCCCATTCTAAACCCAAAGTTACTAAATAATAATTTTGAATTTCTGCTTTTCTAAACACTTGTATAAATCTAAAAGAAAATTCTATAGCAATACACTCTTGCAGCTACCGACTCCAACGTGTTAGCTGTTCGGTGCATCTAATTCTATGCACAGTAAGTTATAATGGTGTAAAAGGGATAACTAAATAAAAAAGACATAGATGGGAACAGATACAAGGTACAGTAGTAGTAAATTTTAGGTCCAATTCTTTGTAGTGGAGAGTGTCCAAGCCTTTTAATTACAGAGGACCTGATTCTGTTATGTGTGAAGTCTTGCCTCAGTCTTATGATTTTTCTTGATTTGATTGATGGCACTGTGAGCTTAAAGTGTATTTTGTCTTCAGATTTAAAGTAGCCTTCTTTCTGTCTGGGTATATATAATATGCTTTGAATTAAGGTTGTTCCAGCTTTATATCTATTTTCAGATAAACCAACCAACTAAACATAATTACATCTATTTTAGGGTCATATCCAGGCATTCTTTACCAATAGGTGACTTAATAATTCTTGTGAACTTTGCCTAAACTTTGACTAAGTTTTATAACTATTTTAAGCTTTAGGTGCATTTAATCAAACGCCTTTGTAGACATAATTCCCTTTTATATAGAAAAATTGTACCTGGATTCCATGCACTTTTGTTACTTCTGGATTCTTCCATCAAGGTCAAAGTTTTTCAATTTTTGAGAAAAAGAATATGAAATGGGAAAGAAAAGATAGATTAAAAAACCCCCACAACAACAACAAAGCAAACCAGAAAATATTAACATATTTTACGATTAAAAATGGATATTCTTAGATGCCTTGAAAATGAGGTAAAATTGTTTTGCTACTTTTACTAGCTCTAGTATGCTTTGAGTTAGCATTGTTACTTGCTTCAAACTTTCAAACTGAAACACTTTTTTTCCTCTGGTTTGCCATTATGCTTCCAATTTAATTTGGTATTGATTTTCTTTACTAGAAAGTTATATACTTGCAAAGGGTGATACAAGCAACTCTTTTGTTTCAGTTGTCCTTTACTGTTACTACATCTTCAGTAATTTAGAAGAGTTTAATGCTAAAGCAACACATAACACAACTCTTGAATACATGTTTCTGAGTGTGTAATTTCTCTTCTACCTCTAGCAAATGAATGAGGAAAATATAAGAAACTGATGCCTGAACTGATGCTTAAGAAATCAAATAATTGAAGAAAAATAGTCTCTGTCATGGCAACTTACAAACTGAGGTTTACATGAGGGTTGAATATTACACAATGCTTTTATGAGATGTGTTCCTCCTCTTATGTAATCTAGATAATTTTAGCACTGCTGTGAATTCTCCTAAGCCATTTCTATCTATAGTTATGCCAAAAGTTTTTCACTGGTCTTTAAAAAATACAGTGGCTGCAAATTTTGTACAATCTTCTTTTAAGAAATGAGAGATTATTTTAGTTATGGTAATCTGTTTGCCATCTATGCTAAAATTCTAGGACCTCTTTTCTCTTTTTTAAAAAAAATTCTAATTTGTTTTAAGTAATTTGTATTCCTATTTTCTTAGTTATTCTTAGGCAAAGGGGATTTGTTTTTATTTTATTTGAATTTGCACTGGGTAATCTTGTTTCTTCTGTGTTTGTCCTACTTGCCATAAGGAAATATCCTTTATTTATTTTCTCACCGGTATACATATTGTCCATCAATATGTTCCCTTTCATTCAGCATCTTAGCATATTGGCAAGTTGGCTCTGTACATATTGTTAACTTATTACTTCTATAACCTCTGAAAAATTCTTTGTTGATGATTACTGGCAACTTATTAAACTGAGCAGAGCATACAATATCAGCCTGTTACTTAAATGTGAACTCAGCTCTTTTAATATTAATTAAATTGCTCTGCATCACTGATTGGGAAAGAGCAATATAAAAAGTTTAATCCCATGTGGTAAATAAAATTGTACACATTCATACACGTTAAATAAATTCAGCTTCTCAGCAGTAAAGAGCTCTCAGAATGTTGAGAGACAATTATATAAGTAGCCTATCTGCTATCACTCTGTAATTATAAATATTTATTTAAATGGGAAGTTTACTTTAGCCATGTTATCTGTCTCTTCTGTACTCCCTGAGCAGTTTTAATCATAGCAAATATTTGCATTAATAAAAGATAGCATTCAATTTTTGATTGAATTAATCACACATTTTATTCATTTCCCAGGTCTATCCAATATTCTTCAATCTGAAATTATTTAGAAGTGGTCAATACAAATCTGCTTCATCTCTTTATGCTTTGAAGTTTTCATTTAAATTGAAATATGAAAAATACACAGGTTTTGGGTGAGTGATAGATTTTGGGCCCTCAGTAAAATAAGATACTGCACAGTTCAGTGTGTTTCATGTAAACAGTAGTTTTATAATTGTAAATACCTTAAAAACTTGCCCCCTTCTGCTTATCCAACTTTCAGCTGTCCCTATTTGCCTTCCCTGTCTGTTCCAATAATGATGGCAATTTCCATTGCTTATCACTGTAGTTCTGCAAAGAGCTATGCCCCTTCCTTTTTGCTGTCACTATGTATGGAGGATATTCTGTGAATCAATTTGCAAAGCTACCATTCCATCCTTCAGATTATGTCTGAAATCCATATCAAAATGATAGTAAAATGCCTATGAATAAGAACTACACAAGTGACTTAATTACAAGCTCTTGCATATTTACATGGTTAAAAAAAATCTATAATTAATAAAACGATGCTTTTAAGTGAGCCTGCAAATTGTACACCAAGTTGATTTGTGTATCCTGGTGTTCCTATTTACAATGTCCTTCTGTCCTTGCTTGCTTTATGTGTCCAGCTGTGACATTGTACCTGTATTTAGCTGTAAGCTACTTGGGGCAGGGACTGTGTTATTATATGCTTAGCGCAATTTGTGCTATAGCTCTGTATATTTCATATACAGAAAACTTGTGCCATGGAATCAATATGTAATCCATTGTTGCAAACTCAAGCAGACTTTACCTCACTGTGTTCATGAAAACATATCAGCATTTTTTGCATTAAATATCATGGTGGAAGAATTTCCAAATATAATGGTAGTGGTCACTTTGCCAGGAAAATCTGATCCAAGGCAATGAAAGCTTCAGGAAGTAAAGTAGTGAATATTGTCTATAAATCTTAAGTTTGCTTGCTGTAATATAGACAACAAGAGTATATTAGCGCGTAGGTACACCATTATAAGTGAGAAGGATCTACCCAAAAACTCTAGCACATCTTAAATAATATATAGAAATTATTTGCAACTACATTTTTTAATCCTTCCAATTTGTGTAACATGCTGTATTGCACAAGAAAAAAAAACATTATTTCTGTCTTCAAGTAGTAGGCCACATGTACATATATAAAGAGGTACATTATCTACTTAGCCAGTCCTGCAAGTTTCTCTTGGCCCTATTCATCCTGAGGCTTAGCATTTTCCCTATGTTAAAATGGAGTTTCGTAACTGAACTCTCTGGTAACAAGGACATTTCTGCCTTCTGGACAGTTTTTGGGTCGAGGGATCTGATTCACTCGTTAGTTATTCACTATTACCATGAAATCCTGCCTAGGGCTTTTAAGATTTATGTCAGCATTCATCTTTGTGACATCTCATGCAGGATTACACATCTGCATCTTACAAGTGTGCTTTCAATCTCCATATTCCCAGACTGATTTTAGTACAATTTTGTGGTGATATTTCCCTTCTTGCTCAGAAAATCACCTATGTAGTAGACAGATAATTCCACTGTTTATATGGCGTGCCTTTCAAATTCCTCTTTTGAACACACTGTTTGTAATATGTATCTAATTTCTGGGATATGGCATTCAGTAGCATTGTCTGATAGCTTGGAGTTTGTAAAGCAAAGACTGCCCCAGAATTCAGGGCAGTGCAGAACGCCTGTAAAGCGTTTCAGGATCATGTTCAGATATGACAGGAAATATCAGGGTAGAATAGACAAAGTGAGAAAGTATAAAATAAAAAAAATGTCTTTTGGCTTTGGAATCCTCTCCCAACGCTATGAATTATGTGTGTAGGTGGCTTAAGTTTCTCAACTCCCTTTATGCATAGCAGAGCTTTGGTTCATTATTACAGAACTATCTTCTAGCTCTCAGTTTGTCTCCAGATAGATTTGTTTGCCTTGGACATCTACAGGAAACTTCCTCTTCTCATGTTAGTTTTCATTCCATTTCTTATGAGATGTATGCTTTCATTGAAGAAAATATTACTTGCCTTTCCTCCAGTGGGGAATTCTGATCAATAGAAAGGACCGCTGCCAATTCTGACAATTATCGTATCATGATCTTCTCCATCCCTTAACTGAGGAGTCTGAGGATAGATCCTCTTCCTTGTCCTCAAAGCTGTTGATTCAGCATGCTGGAACATTAATCTTTCTCAGTCTTAAATCATGCCACAGCAATGGATTCTAGATAGCTGTTGTCACTAAAGTATGTCCATTTTTTCCATTAGAAAGGTTCCTTATTAATATTAATACAAAATGATCTCTACAGTTTTAGTCAGGGTGCAGCTGTTTTCTGTCTCTGCAGTTCATCCTCAGTAGGACTAAAAGTTAGTGCTGAGGCCTCCTATAACATTTGAACCTCTGTGTATTTCATTGTTGGTGTATACATCACTAATTGTTATCCCTGGCAGAATCACAGAATGGTTGAGGTTGGAAGGGAACTCTGGAGGTCATCTTGTTCAACCCCAGTGTTCAAGCAGGGTCACCTAGAACAGGTTACCCAGGACCATGTTCAGTCGGATTTTGAATATCTCTTAAGGATTGAGGCTTTACAACCTTCCTGGGCAATCTGTACCAGAGCTCAGTCACCTGCACAACAAAAAATATTTATGTTCAAACAGGACCTCCTGTGTTTCAGGTTTTCCCCATTACCGCTTCTGTCACTGGATGCCACTGACCCTGGCTCAGTCTTCTTTACACCCTCCTTTCAGATATTTGTACACATTGATGAGATCCCCTGTGAACCTTCTCTTGTCCAGGCTAAACAGTCTCAGCTCTCTCAGCCTTTCCTTACAGGAGAGATGCTCCAGTCTTTTAATCATCTTAATGACTCTCCCCAGTAGCTCCATATCTGTCTTGGACATCTGGGGAGCCCAGAACTGGACAGAGTACTCTGGGACACCACCTCACCAGTGGTGAATAGAAGGGAAGGTCACCTCTCTCGACCTGCTGGCAACACTCCTCCTAGTGCAGCCCAGGATATGGTTAGCTTTTTTTCTGCAAGGACACATTGCTGGTGCGTATTCAAATACAACAGAATATGTTCAACTGTAGTGAGTATGTTCAAATATGAGAGAGACATTCCTCTTTCCTCAAAACAGTGAGTGATCAGCTGTGATTGAGCCCCTATTTTGGTGTTCTTTGGCAGGTTACTGTGCCAAACTTCTCCCCACTGGGGCTTTTGAATTTCATCACCTGTCTTTCCAAAGTCAAATATTTTGGGAGTCAAAGATGTACTTCACATCTGTGATGACAGGGAACTGTATGTTAACAGTAGCAGGTCCACCCAATAGTCTTGAGATTTATTCATGTCGGTAAGTGAACAAACCAAAGGAAATGTCATATCCACACAAATACCAAAGAGGATAGTAGGCTGTGTCAAAGCTTTTTTCAAGACTGCTGATGTCAAGCCTTTTCCAGTAATTAGACCTATAGCTGTCAGGGACTTTTCTGAGAATTGTTTTCATTCCCAGAAATTTCTGAGCTGCACCTTAAGCTCTGCATGTACCTTTGTGGTTGCACTATGTCATTGCAGAGTTATCCAGTGTTTAAGTCAATTGCAGTTACTGGAAAACTCCTGTAGATATTGTTTGAGTAAAGGATTCTGAAACCATCTCTAAATAAATCTCAATATTTAGTCTTCTTGTTCAGAATAAGTCTGTGAATGTTCATCTGGATTGCTTCTGAAAATGGAAAGATTAGAAATGGTTTTGAGATAGGTATTTCATATGTATGTTCTCTTACTGACTTCCTTCTCCTCTCCATTATACTGTTAGTATACCTGATGTGCTGGATGTAAATGACATTGGGCATGCTCTACTTTATACGTCCATGTACTAAGTATGAAGAAAGATAAGAAGTGAGTGTTCCTATTATGGACATAACAAAGAGTTTTCAGGCTCAGTTTGTAGGACATATGTACAATTACTGTGTGCTCACATCCCATCTCAGGATCTCTGATTACTTCTAAATAGCCTGTCATTGCATCGCTGTAACAGTGGTGCATTCTCATACAACTAATAAATAAGGAATCACTATTTTATTTCAGAGTGAATTTTTTTGTGCGTCTTTTAAGTCTTTTCACCATAGCAAGCATGACAATGGTGCATTTGGATAAAATGTAAAAAAACCCCAAATTCAAGCAGTAAAATCCTTAATATTTGCCCACAAATAAAAACCACTCAAAATCTAATTTATTTTCAAAAAAGAAAAGGAGATGAACCAGAGATCCAGTGAGATTTAGCTAGTGCTAATGCTATTGTATGGAAAGGCATCCTGTTCAGATTTTTCAGTAACAACCAGCAGTATAAAATACTAAGGAAAGTAGCTTGTTAAGAGAGGTAGTTTGTTTTTTGGTACTGTAAATTTTATTTGAGTGAAAGTCCATTCACAAAGAATTTTGTGTCACAGAAATTTGAAAAATCAGGTTCACAGACATCTAAGGTATAATTTAAATGATGTAAAACATAGGCATCTAATGCTGTTGGAGGTGCCTTAGGGTATCCAAGACAACTGTGTGGGACAGATATGATGCAGGTCAAATGTGAGCATCAACTGAAGCATCAGCTGCCGGTCAGGTGAGGTATTCTAGGCCATCTCTCACCATGCAACTGAATTGACCTTCTAGGGTGTGATCCAGTTTCAGATTAAAACACCTAAGTGTAGGTGTCCACATGTAAACTGGCTGACTGCAGAACAGCTATGTTTCATTGATGGTATTGCCTAGATTTTCACTGCCTATAATAGAAATTTAGAAATTTTACACAAATGCAGGGTTGTTAATTGGGAATTGTATTACTTCCCTACTATTTTTTCTTATATAGTTATTAATTTTTACAGTAGAACTGATAGCATTTATATTGTTATCGTGAATAATAATAAAAAAATGATGGTAGTATTTGTTCTTGCCCATTCAATGTTTTTTGTTTGTATGAAATAGAGGGAAAAAATAAATATTTCTTTTCTAAATGTATTCTTTTCAAAAGGATTCATTGGTATTTTAATTTGCATTTTAAATGTCACAACATATTTTTTTTTCTAGACAGAAAAAGGGAGCGCACTACATGAAGCAGCTCTATTTGGCAAGGTGGAGGTAGTACGCATTTTGCTTGAAACAGGTAAATCTGATTTACAGGAAATGCTGAACAGATACCAAATTACTGTTATCTTTCTCAGCCTTTGCAAATCTAATCACATGTATCCCTCCTTAAAACAGTGTTCTTTTAGAATAGGAGATTACTATACACAGAGAACCAAAGGAATGTTTTTACTAAGACTTGGAAATTTCATATATGACACAGTGTATGTCACTGTATTCGAGGCTGAATGTATTCTGAGAACAAAATGGCTACATAAAATTTTGTTATTCGCTCTGAAAGACAGCACAGAATATTCTTTGATCTAGAGGCCAGAAGACTCATGTTCATATTTATTTCCTTCACTTGGCTATTCCTAACAAACACATCATCCTGCTTCCTCCTTCATTTCCTGGATAAACTTTTGAGTGCCTGTGAAGAAATGGGAAGGCACTGTATCTCCAAGAATTGTATTTGCCCTGAAAGGACAGGAGAACAGGTATATAGAGTCCCAACAAACCCACCTAGTACTTGAGTTTCAGAATTGTTGCAGGTGAATTACTTATCTAAACAATGGTATTCTCAGATAAATGAAAAGACCAATGAAAATGAAAATCTCCAGAAATTACTTCTCTGATTTCTAGGGATTTACACTAAGGGATCACATTGATCTTTTTTATCAGTGCTTGTGCGGTTATATATTGCAAAAGAAGGTATGTCCTACGCACAGCTCCTCATTTGAATCTCAGCTAGTGCATACCTGATCTGAGATCTGTTTCCAGAAGAAAAGGTCCTTCCAAGATGCTCTCCTGTTTGAATGAACAAGAAGGACACAGAAAGGGATCCTCACCTGCCCTCAAAAAGGCAGGGCCTTTTTATGCTAGTTCACCTAAAAGAGGAAGGTCTGGAGAACATCACACAAACATAGGAAGCCCTTAGACCCAGCTAAAGAATACCTCTTCTAGATTAGTACACGTTATAGCCTCTGACAGAGTACAGTTGTACAAGACAGCGGAGGAGAATCTTCACTGTGAACTCCAGCCCCAAATGCTCTGCACTTCAGCAACACTCCCAGCTTTTTGCCTTTTTTATCTAACAATCCCTTTTGATCTAGTTCTGCTTCAAAAAAGACTCAGAAGATGTTATAAGTAGCTACTGCAAAGAAAGGGGGTAAGTTGGTGTGTCTGGCCTCTGAAAATCAGCTGCCACTGCTAATTAGCCCAGCAATATTTTGGCTTTATTTTTAGTGAGAAAACAGATAACTCTTTCTCACAAAACAAATTAGGAAATTCTCCATCAGGTCAGGAAATAACAAGAACTGCAGCCTTTTCTGGTGAGTAGCAAAATCCTTCCATGTCCTTATAAATTCTGCTTCCTTTGAGTTCCTTTATTCAGCGTCCCAAGAAGAATCTCATTCTGTTTGTTAGGAGCTTTCATGCCTTTACTTTTTAGGAAAGTACATCTAAACTAAAAAAGCAACTTTAGTCTACTACCATAAGGCAAACATTTCCAAAGTAGCCCCTACAAGGCAAAGGTGGAGAGTCATGCAGCATCATGTCCGACAGGTTCTCTGAGACCTGTCAAGGATAAGCCTCAAACTTATTTATGGTTATGTTCACAGTCTGAACAGTCTGTGAGAAAATGCTCTGGCTGTTCACAGAGCCCTTGTACTACATATGGGTATTCCAGTCTACTCAGCATGAATTTTGAAAATGTTGCCATAAAATACAAAACTTTTAAGGCTAATAACTTTTTCAGTATTGCTCCCAAAACACATACTGGTACTATAGACTAGAAAGTCCCCAATGAATCAGAGCAGTTTGGGGAGGATTAGAATCCAGGAATGTAGGAAAAACATTTAGAGAATTTCTTCATTTTATAAAATATTATTTTCAGGATGGCTATTTCTTAGGAACAGCCTGTTAAAATAATCCCAAGTTTCGTTTAAGAAGCTTACTTTATATCCCTGTGGGTTACAGAAACATAAAACCAATCCATGTCAGCATGTGAATTTTAGGCTACTCCAGCTTTGAACAGAAATGGATGCTGTACTTCAACTATAACACAGCTGTTAATCTGCTACATTTGTAAAACCGCTTGCATTCAATTTGCGAGATAATTGCATCTAATATGCCACATTTATAATCTGAAGTACTTGGGGTTAAAATTCCACCACAGATCATTTTCTTTTTCAGGAATTGATACCAACATAAAGGACAGTTTGGGTAGAACAGTTTTAGATATTCTTAAAGAACATCCATCTCAGCAGTCACTCCAAATTGCAGCTCTACTTCAAGGTAAGTCATATTCAGTTATACATTTGTTAGAGACAAATCAGAATAGCATGGAGGAATATTAAGGTGTATAGTAATTCCTACTCTTTAAATATTTCATTATACAGATTTTGAATTAAAATGTCAGAATTCTTGTTTGCTAGATACAGAAGAATAAGTGGTTGAATATTTGAATTTCACAGTAACCCCTTTCTTTTTTGCAGACAATAGACATTAGTGTGGCATGTCACTTACAGCTATTCTTTGTACGTTCTTCATTACAAAGTAACATTGTAATATTTCATTGCAGTTCCATTAAGTTGTGATGTTAAACTACAATTGAAATGCTTGATTTGTTCATAAATAAAAACTATGACTGAGATGGTGACAAATTTTCAAAACATTTTATAACATTTTTCTAATTTTCCTTAAATTAAAAAAAAAACACACCAAAAAAACAAAAAACAAACCAGGCCGTAGCTCTTGTCATTATAGCAGAAATAATACAATTTTGTTGTACATACATTTGCTCTCATTCCTCATCTGACTTTTATGGTGTAAAACTGATGGAAGTTCATTGTTTACCTCCAGTTTTTACTCTAGAAGACGGTGGTAAAGTGATGAAACATGAGCTGGTACATAACTCAGTGTTAAACATCATTCCTTCCCTTCTTTGGAATTTGTTCCCTGCATTTTCAGATTAGTCTTTCATTAACTGTGTTTGACAGAGGAATTCCCTGCAGGTATCATTGCTACATTTCCACCTGTATTGATTATTCCCATCTTTAAATAAGCCATTTTAATCAGTTCAGTGTTGGTTCTACATATGAACTAGCTCATGCCTCAGTCTCCCGCATTACTGTATTTCATAATAATATTTCCTAGAGAAAATGAGGTCATATGGCCACACTTTGTCCTTCAGGTTTTCTTTTTTGAGTAGCTTCCAAACTTGTTAGCCAGCTTCAGTAAGGTTTTCCAGTGACATGATAGACTGAAGATACAAAGCTTCTATAAGTATAATGAAAGTTTTGCAGGCTAGAGGAGAGGTATTCTTTTAAGGAGCTGATTCATATTATTGCTGAACTGAATTAACAGCTTGCCTTGCGGTCTCTCTCTCTCCCTCCTTCCTATTTCCTTTCTCCCTTTGCCCCATTCCCCCACTTCCTCCTCCCCGACTTCCAGCTACATGGTTCACTTCCATCCATATTCCCAGCTTACAGGAGATTGCAAAGTGATCTGATTCAGTTCATGAACCAGTAATATATAAATTATCTAATTTATGATAGTACCTATATTTAATAGTATGTAACAGTAATAAAAAATTAGATTATAATTATATAAGTACACATTTGTTTTAATGAACTTGCCTCGTATGTGATTCAGGTCCCAGAGTTAGTTCTGTCCCAGGTAACAGGCAGAAATGTGCATCAAAAATTGTGGAGGAAGATATGGGTGAGGGAAGCAGAGCTTCCCCCTATCAGCAGAAGGGAGTTCCTAATTTGACTCAGATTGTAGGGTGAAACATCAGCCTTTATGTTCTCACTGAGCTGCTTTGTGAATGTACCACTGTGTAGAGGAAAAGAGGGTTCAAATCATACTGAAACTTCTTCAGTGACAGGAAAAGGGTCAGTCAGAGCTTCTATTTTCTTAGGCATCCAAATCAATCATCCTTCAGATAATAATCTAAGATTCATTATAATGTCCCATCAACAACTAAACTAATTTTCATTTTAGTATCTCTGTATTGTTCCATTTTTTCCTTAGTGTGATAACCTTGCAGTCTCATCCCCATTGATGATCAAAGTTTCTTCAAAGTACCCTTGCTCTATCAAAAATAGAGCACCCAAACCCCTCTCAAGGGTTTGTCATGTTAACGTATCAGTACCTGCCCTTAGTTTTTACCACAAAAAAGAAACATACACATTTCAAGGCTTTTTGGTGCTTTGACATGCAATATTTTTCATGTGTGCCTTGAAAATATAAAGATGACTGCTTCGCAGTTTCAGCTCATACTAGTATGATGAAACTGTGCTTGTAACAAGCAACTGTTTCTTTTTGCTGTCTGCCTTATAGTCAGAAGTGATGTGCAAGGATGAAAAACAAAGATGCCATTCTGAGTCTTAAGACAACCTGAGGAACCCCTTCAGAGCTCCCTTGTGTAACCCACAGATTCTCTTTCATCAACAAAGGGTTCGCTGAAGCTTTAACCATCAAAGATGAAGTTTGAACTCTGAGCTGAAGTTGAAAAATAAAATCAGGAGTGGCAAGATTCAGTACTAGCACTGCTGGTGATGCAGTAGACCTAGCCTCCTCTAAAAAGCCAGCTGAGTGTACTCTTCACTAAAATGTAGGCATTTATCTTGTTGTAGCTGAAAAATCAGTGAAGCACTGAGATTTTGGGAAAGCTGAATGTGCTGTAATTGAGTTCGACTTCAGCGGGTAATGAATTCCATGCAAAGAAAGGGCAATTGCTGAGAGAGTGTTGGTGGCTTCCAAATACATTTCTGTTAAAGTTCCTGTCTTCAGATGATTATCTCGAGAAGCTTACATGTCTCCTTCATGTAGGCTTTAAGGAAAAAGAAATTAAATTAATGATGTCAGACAATTACCGACCAAATTTTGTAAGTTTTTTCCTAATTTTTTTCTTTATGCAGACACAATGGCATTGAATTGATTCTTTCATGTTGTTGCCAGGATAGAGTAAGATTTTATCACCTAGCATTCTCATTAATTTTTACCGTTTCCCCCTTGCATTGTTTTGAGTGTTACTCTACAGTTTATAGTATTAACATAGTACAGTATTTGTCCCTGCCACAAGACATTAGCTTTAAAAATATAAAACAAAGGCTAGAAGATGCATATAAGTAGACTGGCAGAAATGGACAAGGAAAGAACGTGACTGCTATTACTGGTGGGCCTGATAGGTAGTGTTCTGTCTTAATTGCAGAGGGGTAACAGAGTTATAAGAAAAGTTTTGAAAGAAAGTGAGTTGGTTTTGAGGTTATTTATGAGAAACTTCTTTGCAGGAAAAGAGAGTAATTTATGTCTTTAGAAGCAGTTCATGGAGGCAGTAATACTAAATCTATTCAGCTGATACTAAGACCTACAGGACTGGCAGCCTCATGCAATTGAGGCCTCTGGAATTTAAGGATTGTGAATAGAAGTTTCTATTGCTGTTCTCCCTTTTTCTAAGAATATTTATAAAACTACTTTTTACAAAATATAGGTTAAGAAGAAACAAAACGTTTTGCCAGTCAGGTTTTAGAAGTGATTTTTGTGATCTCACTATCCTGAGAAAACAGTAATTGAAGTTACTGCAAAAAATTTTTTTTGTGTTTGCAAAGTCTGCTTTTTTTTTGGAGATTTTGGTGTATTACCTGATAGAAGGAAAATAAATAACAAAGTCACTTTAAAGAGTAATGTGAAAAAGGCTAAGCTATACACCACCTGACTCTTTTTTTTACTGCCTGTTAATTATAGATGGAATTACTAGAAATGACAGTTCAATTTTTAATTCTTTGTCTTTTATACCAAAAAAGAAGAAAATGTCCCATCATTTTCTGTGTCTTGCTCAGGTCTGAGTTGCATGGAACTCAACTAAAAATACTTATTACCTTTTAGATTCTTTATGTGGTAATGAAGAAACAGCTGCTTAGGCATTATGTACCCAAAGAGCAGAGAATTAAGAGTGCTGTGCCAAGTAAGGCCAGTGCACTGAATGCATTTCATGGATGCAGTGAAACAACAGCATTCGGTGCTGAAGCAGTTAACAGTATTGGCACTTAGGGCTTTATAATTAGGCATTGAAGATAAAAGGGATGTTGCCAAGGCTAGTAGGCCTAAAATTAAACCAAACAGCTGTGTTTTAGTTTTAGCACATGTGAACATGACGCAGGTGCATGCTATACCATCTTTCAACTCTTTCTCCACAGCCCACTATGCTCTCTATTAGAATCTTGCTCTTTTGCTATTTCTGGAAGCAGAATTCTTGTTACTATGAAAAAAAGATATAGTAGATAAACAGATGAAAAATGACACAAACCCCGGGAAGGCACAATAAACTCTGCTGCATAGACAGTATGGAGGGAGATGTAATGGAAAGCTGCTTCCTTTCTCTGCTGCTGAAGCTGCTTAAGAAACTAACATTGTACATGTTACCATAATACTCATAAATGGAAAAGGCATAAGCAGCTGCAGAACCAGGGCTCCTTTCTTCTCCCCTCTGCTTAAATAGCTTTGGTGTCGTTAGCCCTGGCTTTTGTGTATTCTCACTCTCTCTCTTCCTTGCTTTCTGTGGACAAGTAGATCTTCCATTTCCTTGAGTGCAAGAGGCCAGCCTCACTGGAGGGATAGAATAGGTTTCCAGTCAAGGATTTAATTACAGCTATGTGGGATGAAAAAAATTGGGATCTCATTCCCCTTTGTTGTTGGTTTTTTCCCCCAGAGACTTCTCAGCTCCTTTTATAGGCTGTTGTGCAAAAGCTGTAGAGTATTAACTATGTTTATGAATTAATTTAACTGCTGTTGTTTTGGGGACTGAAAGTTTAGCTGTGCCCTTACCCATCTCAGGATCATAGCAGTACTTGAGTGCTTGCTTCTGTTTATTTTCCCTGAACACATGCACAAAAGTCTCCTTATGTGCCTATAACTTAAACATTTACTGATTTTAGGTTTCTCTGGAATTAAGTTAAACTTGAGTCGTTCAAAATCGTCCTCTGAAATTTAGGAGACTGAAGTCAGCCCAGCCTCCACCACAGGTCGTCTGTCACCTTAGTACACCTGATGGAGCAGTTACCAGTTACAGCAGTTACAGCTGCTACCTGTACAGAGAAGAGGAGTTGGGTCATGAAGCCTCAGGTGGGCTCTTACCCAGGGGAGCAAGTGAGCTGGTTTGGGAGGAGCTTTTAGAGAGCTCAAGGGCCAGGGCAGGACTCAGTGAAGCTGCAGGATTCTCAGCCAGGTTCTGGGAGAGCCCTGGGGAGGGCAGAGGGTGCCCTGAAGATGGCTGCCCTTCAGGAAGACAGAGTGAAGGAGGAGTAACGATCCCCCTGCAGGAATATCAGCTGTAGAGGGGAGTGGTTTCTAAACCAGTTTTATTTCTCCAATCTAGTTATTTGGAGAGTCTCCTGTTTGAAAAGGTGAGTGTTCAGATTTTTATTCTAATCAAATTTAGCTTCTTTAGCATTTGAAAATTCTTTTGGTCTCTTTAGGGGAAATGACTCTAGGGAGAAGCTCTATGTGAATCTACCCCATGGCATGGCTGAAGTAGGCTCTAAAGACAAAATGGATAGGAGCTCATACTTCATTTAAAAGTAACAAAAAAAGGTTCTTGGTTTTTTTTTTCTTTTCCATTAAAAGGAAAGTAAAAAGTTCTCTGAGGCTAATGTAGCCATTACTGTAAAAGGCAAAGCTTATATGTAAAGCAAAAATCTTGACCCTGTCACCTCACTAAGGAATTAAAACCTAGAGGAGCTGAAGTTAAAGCAAGCTGTGCTCCAGAGCCTGAAGCTTTACTGCCCCTGGAAATTCAGCAGTAGCTCCAGCTGAGCTGGGCTGTGTTCTCTTTATGGCTGACCTTCTTGGCTCTGGCCGCTCTGCGGAGAGGCAGCTGAGTTTCCCTATTTACGTGTTAGTGCTTTCCCTTCTGCTTGGCTTTGGCCTAAATGGTATTACAGAAAATGAGAAAGCTGGAGTTCTAGGTGTTTGAACTCGGCGGTGCTCCTTTCTTAGGTTTATATTCCCCACTGCTCTTATTTCCACTGCTGTGTGACCACTTTTATGCTATTACTTCTTGTGCACATGGCCCTATTTAGATTGAATGGGGCTATGTTAAAATCAGATAACGGTACAAAAGACCGCTACTAAGCAGGCAAAGTTTTTGAGATTCTTAGTATTAATCCTCACTGAACTGTAATCTGCTGTTCGAGTCAAAAGAAGTGAAATACTCCATTCTTCCCAAAGCAGTATGGTGAGGAAGCATCTCTGAAGTGAACATCTGGTTCCTTCACCCCTTACGTGCTAGTCACGTTGGCTGTCTTTGAAACATGGAACAGGATGGCAGCAAGCTGGTGAAGGAAGGTTTATGAATCTGACAGATTGTGTCCGAAACAGCCTTTACTCTCTGCTATCATAAGAATGACAGGCTTTTCTTGAAACTCTATGAGACCACAGCTGGGGAAACTGTTCTGGTAATTAAGTGGTATAATTGACTGTAGAGGAACTGTAGAGGGTTAATTAACATTGATAATGTACAGTTGTGGGCTTGCTTCTGGGGCGGTGGGTTGGCT
>JAVJGI010000060.1:47279036-47423711 GCA_035590275.1 Ibycter americanus | reverse complement strand
AGGCAAGAAGCAGGGTAGACTGGCCTGAAGAGGATGAAGAAACAGCACAGACAGTAGATGAACTTTTGGAACCTTGTTTGGGAAAGCCTTGTTGCAGCTGGCTAGTTTTGTAGTGCTGCAACAAATGACCAAGCTTGGCTTTGTTCTGAATCACCTTAATTTTTTTGAGGAAAGTAATAGAATCCACAGCAGTCTCTCAAGTACACCATACTTGGAGCAGATGTATAACAACAGTATAATCTTTTTCAGTAACTAGGCAGGCTTTGAAGATTAATTTCTTGCCAGCTGCAGGTGAATAGAATTTGGTTGCTGGTGAAAGCATCCCCTGCTCGTGTGTACTTTGTCTTTGGCTGTTGGCACAGATTACCTGTTTTGTGTCTGTTTCTTTGATAGCATTATGCATAAGTATACATTTGCCTGGACTATAAGCCTCTTGCAACTGAGTCCATGTCTTTATTTATCTCATACATAGCTGGTAGAATTTTCAATAGTATAAAACCAGATTAGGAGTAGAAGTCCCACAGAAGTCCAAAATTTTAAGGGTTGCAGTCTTACAAGGATGGCACACTGCTGGCCTGTTCTAAACATCTAAACACTACCCTGTACTGGACCTTTTGTAGAATTTTTGAAGTAAGTATTTATGAGACTTACATGGAAATTAGGATTCCCTCCTCAGAACTAGCCTTCAGTAGGTAAGTGCATTGGTCTGGAAGTGGGGCCTGACAAAGAATAAAAGTAGAGTACTACTTTAAAACCCCAGCCTTCTATGAATATTGGACAGCAAGGTTAAAGTCATTTACAGTCTCCCCTGCATTTCCTTTCCTAATAATATCTGTATTGAATCAATAATTTTAACACTCCTACATGGTAGAACTCTATTTTAGGTTTGCTTTTGGACAGTTGCACAGTTATCAAGCAAATATTTTCAGGCATGAATTCAATTTTCTCTTTTATTTTTCTTTGGATCTAGCTTCTTTTATTTCTCCTCCGTCTTGCACATTAACTTGACGAATAATATAGCTGACAGAGCTGGAAAACATTCCAGGGCCTTTTGTCACGCTGATGGTTTTCTCATGGTCTCTTACAGATCATCTTTGCTTCTTAGCTTTCAGCACTGCACAAAAAAATAAAGTACCCATTTTCATATGAAGAAAAGTGTGACAGATTATCCAGGGGACCATTGCCAGCCATCAAACTTAATATATGTCTTTTTCAAATCATATATTCTTTTAAAAAAAACCACAACCACCTGCAAAGCATTCTGAAACTGTGTTTTGCTGTTTCCAGATTCATGTTCTCAGATGTCTATTGTATCACAGATTGTATTTGGGTTTGGGGATTTGTTATTTAATAAGGATAACAGCAAGCTGAACAGTGTGTTGTAGACTGTAGAAATTAAATCAGGGAGATTTCACTTCCGAGAAACTCTTTAGTCTTTCAGTATGATATTAATGAAAGCAGTTATTGTAGTTTGCTCTTGTGTGTGTTGCAACATGTACTGTTGTGGTTACTACCTACTACCAAAAAGAACTTGTTTAAGCAGCTTCAGAAAATCAAGAAAGTGCAGATGCAGAGTAACTGACTGAACTGTGAACCAGTCACTGTACTGGAAAAAAAGTGCCACTATTGCATAAATTAATTTATAATGTATTACTTACTATTTGTCCTACAATAACCTTCACTGAGGTCTTGGTGTTCCATTGAGCTAGGCTGTGTACAAAATCATATGAAAAGAATTTATATATTTACACAAATAATAGTAATAAAATTGAAATTTAGCATCTTCATCATTCCACGTTTTTCTGTTCTTATAAATATCATCACGAAGGTTTGACAAGGGAAGTTTTAAGAAGGAAAAGCACACAAATTTTAGAATACTGCTTTTTAGAGTGCTAGTTTTAACTAAATTTTTGGATTGCATTCTTTTTTTCTCATGTACTACCTCTGTGTTGCAAGCAGAATATTTGGTTTTCTTAATAGTATCAATGTATCTATGTACTTTTGAACTTCCTGAGTATCTTGACTAAAAACTCTTCACAGAATTGGAACAAAAGAAGACTCTTTCATCAGTAATAATACAATGGAACAGTTACATAGGTATTTCAAGGAGACAGGGATAGTTGCAACTCATTACTCCTACAATGGGATTTCTGTAACAGTTTCAGCAGATTAAAGAACTGGCCATTATAGTGTTTTATAATACTTTCAATGAATGATTGCCTTGCAGCAGTGTTTATGAATAACTGCAAGGTTGTACTATGAAAAATTGGAAGGCTTTAATGAGAAATGAAGTAGCAAATATACTTTTGGAATAAACGCCCTTGATTCAGCAGTTTAAGCATATGTGTATCTTTAAATTGCAGAATATATGGAAACAGGAAATGCAAGTATTTCAGAGGAGCGGCCACTGGAATGTGCAGAACATCAGTCTTGCGTTTTGTCCCCAGAAGTTCCTCCGTCTCCAAAGGCTAAAAGTAAATACATGTACTCTGTGAATACAGAAGCTGTACTGAACTACTTTTCAGTACTAAAATTATATTGCTAAGACTTTCATACAAACATACAAAATGAAAAAGAGATTAAGAAAGTTATTGATATTAGAGAAACTTTTTTCCACCATGAATTACCTATCTTGACTACATACACTGTAATCCGTCATAGGAAAGCAAACTGTATTCTCAGAAAGGACAAGTCACTGAGGGATTAAAATGTATTACATAAATTAAAAAGGTGTAAGTTTAAATAGTCTGACCATACGCATTTCATAATCAACAAAACCAAAAGGATACTAGATATGTTGAAATACTCAGCAGGCATTGTTCACATTCAAGTTAAAGATTTAATCTACTTTTTCTTTCCCAGTGAGTACCTCTTCCAATTTTGTTACATTTGGATGCCTCTTTTAAAGATCGTGTGTACTGCTCTTCCATTCATCTAACATATCTTTCATAAACCATGACTATCACTGTTGTGTGCACATGCTTTCATATAACGTTCTGATTCGCTCGTTACACACCACAGCCACTTAAATAGGGCATTGTCCTGCTCTTTCATGAAAACCATTTTCCTATAGAACCAAACCTAACTTCTATAATCATCCAATGTCAATGTAATTGACTGCTGGCAAATAAGTAAGCCTCTCTTCTTTGTTTTTGTTGTGTTGGAAATTTTTTTGTTGGTTTTGGGGAAATTTTTTTTTTGTAAACACCTTTACAGGGAGAGTTTTCATTCATGAGAAAACTAAGCTTGCTGCTGCAGACCAGATTATGATCTTCATCGTAGTAAACAAATAGTGATAGTAAATGAATGCTTTAGTTCCATTGCTGTTCCCTATTGGGGTACTTACAGACATACAGTGTAGGAAGATAAATAGTTCCTCTGAGATTAGTAGAATCGTGAAGTCAACTACCATATGCAATAGAAATGTCTGTCCTGAAATTGAATAGTAAATATTTTTAAAATATATTTTACTTCTTAATGATAAGGTCATGATCTCACATTCCTTCTTTCCACTTTCAAGATGTATATACTGTAAAACGTGTTAGCTGGTTTTTGCTTGTCTGTTGTGTGATCTGATTCTAAAGGAAAGAAATTGTACTTGATTGTGCTTCCCATCCATCTGTCTGCCATTCTCTGACAATCAAATTTCAAATAATTTAAACCAAATTTGGAAGAGGGATAGCAGTATCAATTACCTTTCCTGAAAATAGGTAGCTAGATAGAGGCGAGAGACCTTAATTAGTACCTGCACTGAAAGAAACAGGCAAAATTTTGTCTTTTAGTACTCCTTCTGGTAGCAATCAGCTGCCAGTTAGCGTACACTTACTCACAGGTCAGTCAACACCCTTGTAGTTCCAGTTTTGTCGCATGTAGTTCTTTCCTGCCCAGTAAGAAATATTGCAGACCATATGTGGGAGAATATGGGACTGGGGACATGAACATAATTCTGTAGGAAACAGTAGTCCTGTTTCTTTTTAGAGCACTGTATCATGATTTTAGAATAGTTCTTAGAATTTAGGTATTTTACTTACAGTTTTTATTTATTTTAGTATTAATCTGGAATATTTTCAATTTTCTAATTAAAAAGCATAATATAAATACACTTGATTATATCTTTAATTTACAAGTTTTGTGCGAAGTTAGCATTGACTAAGAGTAGCAAGAGTTTTGAATGCAAAATTTCTGTTACTTAGATATGAAAAGGCAATTAGATACTTCTAATAATTTCTGTGCTTGGCTCTGAAAATTTCAACCATAACTTGCCATAGTTGTAATTTTAAAAATACTTTAGAATGTTTATGTTTAGCTAGCATGACAAACAGTGACTCTGAAGAAAACTGACACAAAAAGACCTCTAGACCAAGCAGATATAATCTTATCTGGAGGTTCTTCAGTTATAGAAATCTGTGTATGTGTGTTGCATGTGTGCTGAGCTTAATATGCTCACTTTTTTTTCCTTTTCAGCATTTTATTCCCAAAGATGGAGTAAAATGGGATTATCTCTGTATTTTACCAAGTCTGAGAACTGTAGTTTCCAACAATATGACTCCTGTAAACCTAGTCAAGAGAAGGGTTTTCTTATTTGCACCTGGAAAAACTTGGCTTTTGCTCACATTTTCATTGCTATTACTGAAGGTAGCTGTGTAACACATGCAGTAGATTATCAGAACCTAATGCAGCTGTTCGTAACAAGTAGCTTTTTACTCTGTGGAGGCCTTGCTGCTGCCAGTGGGCTATTTGCAGAAAACTTAGCACTCAGTGTGATTCTAGTACTTATTATTACCAGTATTTCTAATAGAGGCCCTCATTAAGTATAGACATAAAAAGCCCATTGTTCTACTAATCTGGCAGATTTCTTAACTAAAGATATCTGATAAATTAACAACACAACATGAAACACAATGCAGATGAAATAAACATGGGATTTTGATAGACTGCTGTAGGGAGGCGTGTTTTAAACTTCTGCTCTGTATATCCTTCCACCATACCATTTAATCCTGGGAAGGTGAGAAAGAATTGTTCATAAAACATAGCTACTTTGATAGGACAGATGAGCGTTCTCAGAGCCTCAGTTTCATCCTGCTTGCAGTTTATGGAACCTATGTAGTGTATTGATCACAGCAGCAAACATGAACTCAATGCAGAGTGTGGGACGCTGATTTTGTATGTTTGTAGAAACTTTTCTTTCCTGGATTAATTTTACATTCTTGGATACATTCTACCTAATTTTCAGGATTAGAAAACAGGGAAAGGGTAAGTATATATTATAATTCATCCTTATTAAATGCAACATGTAGGGGAATGCAGAGGCATGTAGGTTACCTCCAGTGATTCCCATTCTGGAATGAGATGCCGTTATTTTTGAGGGGAAAATCATGCATGAAGATCACTGTTTAGATGATAAGGCATGGAATATAACAGATACTCAGTAAAATTTAAAGAATGTACGTTTCCTTTATAGGCATAAATTAGCCCTGGTATTCTAATTATTTACTAATGGTGTGTCTGTTTTTAAAGGTGAAGCTGTGACTGGAGAATTATCAAAGCTCTTAGATGAAATCAAATTGTGCCAAGAAAAGGAATACTCTTTTGAAGATCTGTCTCATACAATATCAGACCATTATCTGGACAATTTTAGTAAAGTATCAGAGGAAGAACTTATGACCAGTGGAAGCCAAACCAAGCTTAATGTAGTAAGTAAGATGGGATACAAAGATAATATATTCAGTTATATCTGCTGTATTTATGGCACATTCGACAAAGAAAAGAGTGAGAATAGTATGAGTCTAACATTATAATAGAAAAAAAAATACCGCATGTGCTCCTTACAGATTTAGAATTTTGTTTCCCTTGTTTTACAAAGATACTGCTTACCACACCTCAGAATGGCTTTTTGTGGCACCAGTAATATGACTAAAAGTTCAGGTTAATTTTTGAGCGTGGGGAGGGCAAGGAAAGGTTTTTTTGAGAAATCAACTGAAATCAGTATTCTCAGTACTATACTGAAGACTAAATGCTTGCAGAGTCTGATCAGAAGTGCCCCCAAAAAGAAGCAGCTAAACATCTCCAGTTAAAATTCTTACACATTTTATTACTATATAGCTTTCCCAGTAGGCTAGTAGTATTAAAGACTGAGTTTCTAATACTGAAAATTGTTGTGATTGTGATACATCAGTGATTTCCAACTAAAATTGAAAATATGACTTCATTATTTCTAATCCTGTGAATAAAGCATTCTAGGATTCATTTTTTTCTTTAGTATAACAAGGCTTTTTTTTTTTTTTTTTTTTAAATTGAATTATCTTCATCAATAGGTAAAGTAAATGGGATTGCCCAGGGAATAACACACAGAACAGAGGGAAAATGTTAAGTGCTAAATTTCCATTAATGTTGTTTGTAAGTTAAGAAAAAGTATGCTCTCATATGTGGGGAAAATCATGGCAAGTTAAGGACTCTCATTTCCTAGAGGTTTTATTACAATATATGTAGACAGAAGGATATTTAGAAAGATGGTTAGCTGCCTTGAAATGCAGTAGATACTTTTGTAAAGCCCTTCTAGATGTTTAAATGACTAAATACATAGCCCATATTGAAGGCAGTCTGAACAAGGTACTGATCCCATTTAAACATCTTTATATATTTTTCTAGTGTCTCTCTGTATTTAGGTGCTAACTGCTATTTAAATCTGTTCAGCTGCTGTTTTGCAGAAAACGTAATCTATGTAATTCTGTCTACTCAGACTGAAATTTTCACAGACCTAAATGAAATACATTGTGAATAGGAAGTATTCAGACACTAAATCTGTAATTTATGTGCAGCAGGCAAATACAAAGGTAAATTAGGAATTTTTGAGATTTCATGTATTTGTATATTGAACTAGATGTGAAATTAAATCTTAAAAAATGGGGACTGTTTAGAGCATGTTGTGGTGCTCTCCTATGAGTGCACCTAGCTTTTCTTTCGAAGAAAACTAGACTCAAGATGATGGGTACACCCTCCCAATGTGAAGTCAGGATGGAAAGCAGAGCATGTTTTTCCCTAGAGTAAACCCAGCTATGCAGGCTTATATGGAGAGGACTCTGCTGTAATATGGGATTTTCCTGTTTGATCTAAACCATCTATTTAATTTTCTTAAGTATTTTAAGGTCACGCAGTCTGTTCAGTTGCTACCTGTCTGCTTTGCATCAAAAAAAGGAATTTGCTCCCAGTTTTGACACATTGTCTTTTCGTTTGGGAGAAGTGCTGCCTTCCCTTGGTGTATAGACTACCTGTATAGTGCATGGGTGATATGAAAACCCACATGCACTGTAAGAAGCCATCAAAGAGCAATGAGGAAGAAGCACTAAAATGAAGAGGTATTTTAGCTCTGAAAATGGATGCAAAGGTGAATGCTGCCAAACTACTCTGGGGGCAGGACCAGCAAGCACGGTGGTAGAAGGAGTGTGACAGTAGGGTGATGACTGAAGAAACTTAAATGAATATTTATGTATAAGAACATGGAGAAACAGAAAGAAAGAGAGAAGTTGAGACATATATAGATACGGAGAGTCAGAAATAGATTCCTTGGGTATGTATTAAAGAAGAGAAAGATTCTTACAGCTTCTTCTGACTTTAGTTTTCTCCTCCCTGGGAAGCTTCCATAAAAATCTCAGTAGGATAAGTGAGGTCTTGTCTGCTGTCTGCATTCGTTCAGCTTGCACTCATTGCTGCTGCATGTGCCAAAATACCATGGAAGCAGGGGCAGCACAGGAGTGTGGTAACACCGGAGCACAGACTCCTTCTGCCTGCAGGACAGAGTGTTGTTACCACCTCCAGCACAGGGCTGAGAAGTCCACCTGGTGTGCCTCTACAAGTGAGCAATTACTTCAGGTTCAAATCAGCAGTTTTCCCCCCTGGCTTTCATTGCTGACTGTGCCAGCATCAGGTCTGAAGAGCTGTAGAAGTCAGATCCCTGTTGGTAATGTCAGATGATGCTATTTCCTGGACAAATGTTGGTTCCAGAGATGATGACTGGTACAGGCTTTTCAACTTCTCCTGTAGTCCAGTGATCTGAACAGGTTCCAAAACCCAAGTCAAGATATTTCATGACTCTTAGGAAGATTCTGCAAAGGAACTGGCTTCTGGGAGACATCTGCATTTCTTGCATTATGCTATTGCTCAGAGAAATAGGAAGCCAAGACTGGGGAATTTCTGTTCAGAATAGTAGCGTGTGGGTCAAAAAACCTGGTAAGTTGGAGCAAGGAGCATCAGGAGCCACCTCCTGAGGATAGCATGGGCATGTGAAAGAGAAAGCATCAGAAAGCAGAGTGTATTTCAAAACATTTTTTTTAACAACTGGTTGTGGTACTGCTCAGGCTAAATCAGGTTTAGATTGATTTGAGACTGCAGAAAGGAGGTGTCTGTCTAGAGTCTGCAGCCTGGAATTCTCTCCTGAATCTAAGTGCCAGACTTTTATTTGAAAGGGCAGGGCTGACTGTTTTTGTTTAGTGTAAGGGTAGTGGGGATGCCTGCTATTTAATGTGGTAACTTGACAGTGACAGGCTTAATCTGGAAGGTGAAAGAATGGCATTCAGTTCTTCCTATGGCATAAGGGTGAGTTTTAGCATGACTTTTATAGTCTCTCAAATTAAAGGTCTGAGCGTCAACCTGTTGATCCCCTCCAGTATTCTTTCTGGATTTTACAACCACTGGAAGAATACCGGTGCAATGCTGAAAGTAGGACTTGGAACTCCCTGTTCACTAGCAAATTCTGTTCCTTTTCTGGCCTCAGATGTCTTGCACTGTTTGTTGCTCAGTGATAGAGCACCTGTAGAAAACCACATTTTCTTTTGAAGAAGTTATGGGTTGGAACTGTCCTAGGTCAAGGACAGAATTGAATCCATTCTTCCATTTGCTAGGTTATTGGGCAATTGCTCATCCAGCCACATAGCAAGTTGTTCTGGTGTGTTTGGACTAAGGGACTTTCTTCTTTTCATCAAATTTTGCATTGAAAACACCGTACACTTTATTACTTAATATGTTTCTGTTGACCAGGTGTGTGATGTGTGACATAAGGCATTAAAAAAACCCAGGGGTTTTTGTGCTTACAGTATTTTAAAGTCAGATAGGAAGCAGAGTTTGCACAATTGAGGTTAGGTGAAACTGAAAAAAAGATTTATGGATGGAAATTTTGGGTTTAGTCACCTTAATTCTAAATTACTAGTCATCTCTGTTAAGTCAAACTGTTAAGTTTCCTCAGGATGTGGAAAAGCTGAATAGGAAAATTGAGGGTCAGGATCATGAAGACGGAGGCACGAACATCTGGGAGGGAGAGGGTACAATGGAGCAGTAAGTAAAAGTCAGGACAATAAGAATAGACACTGAGGTGTAGATGTGGCTAGGAATACATCTGGAGGCGAGTAAAAATGTCCCCACAGAACACTTCTATTCCAAAAGCTGAAAAGGAAACAGGGAATTTTTAGGTTCTGGAAAAGCAGACTGTGTTAGCTTCCTGAATGAGGAGAGCAATTAATGAAGTGGGTGAAAACTGTCACTGCTTGTTTGCTGAATAGCACAAAGTCAGATGAGAAGTTAACGTGGTCTTTTATTTGCAGAGTACATTATAAAGAATAAACTAAAGAAAATCCAGTTAAAGTGACACTGGAAACTTCAGCGTTTCAGTGCTTGATTTTGCAACTCTGGCTGTGTTTCAATGTACTTCTGGTATGCTGTCATGTAAAATATTAATTCCATGTTTCCTAGTCTGCCTTCACTAGTCATTAAAATGTGTATTATGAGACATCAGGCAACAACCCCCTGTTCGTTGCCTCCACAAAATTGAAGGCCAGATTGAACATAATTTTGCAACTGGAAATATGGACTAGTATGCTACTTTGGAGAGGGCTCTAAAAAGACATTTATATGCCTAGGCATATTTGAGTTGGAATTGCCTGTTTTTCTCAAAGGCTTGTACGCTAGGTGGGGTTGATGGTGGATTCATAGATTTTTACTCCCAGTTCTTGTCTGTCTTTTTTTCCCATTTTGGTCAATGTGACTTGAATATACTCTTTAGTTCCCCTGTATATGCAAAGACATGAAAAACGCTGATAGCTGCTGCACAGGTGAGCTGGGAAAACTTCATATTTATGTATTGTTCAGTGCTGACATGGAATGGCTTTTCTGTGTTTGCTAAATACAAAACTTCCCCTCCAAATAACTGGGATCTGATTGTTCAGAAAGTCAGAAAAGTAGCTGCGCTTCAAAACATGTTCCAGAAACATGAGGTGTAGAAAAATATGTAGGAGAATCTTTGCATGTATCACAGTTTAGTTAAGTTAGGTGTTTTCTTTTAAAAAATTAAGCTGTCTTAAGTATGATTGCTAGCAAAATCAGCTTTTGACAATAACTTATAGTAGTTTCAATTTCCAAAAAAAGGAGTCTAATTTAAAAGATATTTATTTTCCAATAGATGGCAGTCTGACTCAGTAATTTCAAGAACAAAAGCAGCCATCTTATGTAAGAATTTTCCATCTTTTTTTCATTGCTACATTAAAATCATGGATTTCTAACACAGTTGATAATACAAACAGCTTAAAAACAAACACCTGTAATTCTTATAAGGGAAAATTTATTGAACATCATGGCATACATTTAAACTACAGACTAAAATATCAGGGCTAAATTTAGAGGTGTTTACACATAAAGTGTGTATTCAAAAATCTGTGTGAATTCATGAGCAAGTAACAAAATTTAGATAGGTATAACTTTCAAAGCAGGGATCCAGAAAAATTGTGGGTGTCAGGAACATGAACAGAAGAATGTCAAAGTGTATATTGTGAGGAATCTTCCTGAGCTCTTGCAAGTAAATTGCTTTAACTTAGATTCCTCTGTCTTTGGAGTACTAACATCGTTACCAGTTTCTTGTCAGGTTTGAGGTTCCTGTGTATGTATTCGTGTGAGAACAAATTATTCTAAATATAATATTAAAAACAGAAATATGCTACATTTATTGCAATGTATTTGCTGATTGTGTATCTTAATTAAAAAAAAAAATTGGAAAATAGAACTTTGGGCTTTTTGTCCATGTAAGAAAAAATTATTGCTGTGGATATCACAGAATATGTTACTTTATATTTGCTTTGGACAGCCTGTGATTGCAAAACAAAAAATAGGTTATTAATGAAGTTCTACACTTTCATATGTGTGTGCATGAGTACATACGTATTTGCAAGGTGTATGTATCGGATATAATACATCTCAATTTTTTCCTTTCATGAACTTGATATTGTTTCAATGATTTTTTTCTTATAGCTGACTCTTAAAAGGCATTCATCTTATTCTGTATTCAGAAGCTTATTCCAGTCCTTACTTAAGAATGAATTTGAAAAACTTTTTTTCTTTTCACTTTGTAACAATAACTATTCCCCATATTTTTTTTAGAAGTCATCAGCATTTTTGAACTGATACTTATTTTAAAATAAAAATCTGCCATAGAGACTTAATGAAGCTGAAGCTTCAAATTGAAGTATTTTCTTCAGATCAGTCCCTTTAATCTTGTGTAGTAGGTGGTTGCTTGTAATGTTTGTTTTAACATTTACGCTGTTGTGTTCAGAAGCATAAATACATAAACTACATTAATAATATGCAAGTGCAAATGCAGTATCTTACTGTCTTTGAATATGTGACATGAGTTTAGATGAAAGACATAGTTCCAGAAAGTGCTTTTGCGCTCTTACGACCACAGTATATGTTAAAGGATTTTACTTAATTACCTGGAATAAATACTAAAGCTTAAGTTATAAGGTGCCCCTGATTTTTTTGCTTACAGAGTAAAACTAAAGATAGTAAAACCGTGTAGCATTATAGTGGCTGCGCTACATAGGGATTTCAAAGAAGTGGCAGCAGTATATCTGATTAAATTTAATGTGGTTATATAATAGATAATAAAGGCTGGCAGCAGTAATTTAAATTTAAACATGAAGAAGGGTTCTGTGTAGTCTCAGGAAAAAAATTTGGATTTCATCACAGACATATAAATGTCAATTTCTGCTTACTTTTCTCATCCAGAAAGGGAAGGTGATACTTATGGACATTAAGAGAGAGTGAAACCCCCCACACACACTTTAAAACATATTAACATTGTTGAAAACAGTGATGCTACATATTCAAAGAGAAGATTTGCTTTTTACTTTATGTCAGAATATCAAGAAGATGAGGGTATATCAAGGCAATAAAACTATGATCGTGTTCGGCTTATATCTAAGGGGAGATCTGAAAGCATAAAATTGTGTGTTTTTGAAAGAAGATGGCTAAGAATTGATATATTAGAGGTGAATAAAATTTATTCATGGTCCTTTATAAGTCAGTTATTCTGATCCATTGTTTTGCTAAGGCAAAGAACAATTATTTTTTATTAAAAGTGCACTTTTTTATTTTACAAAGTAGTAATCACTGGAATTTATTGAAAAATATTGAGGTAAACAATTTAGTAACATTCTTCAATAATACTGTTGGTTTGGGGTTTTTTTAACATAACATTTAAATGAATAATGGCTGGGCTGAAATAATATAATGGCTAAGAGTGGCCAAATATGCTGGAGTAAAATGATGTACTATCTTGGATCAAATGTGATAGCCTTTAACAGTATCATACATTTGCATATAGGCATTATTGAGAGAGCAAGACAAAATTCCCCATGACAATGATGGTGAGCAAGCCAGAAGTATATACAATGGCTGACTAATGAGGATACATTAAAAGCACATTCAAGAACAATTTTGGTTACTTATTCATTGAGGAATAGTAAGACAATCAGGCCTGATTGTTTGGGACTCCATGGAGAGAAGCCGATAAATTTTACATTATTTAATACAGTGACATTTATTGGATTTGATAATACAGCTTTGCTGTAGTTTGCAGGTATTTATGATGTATAAAAAAAAAAGAAAGATAATTGTACTGAGTGTCAGTGTTTGGAATATTGTTGCTTTACTTAATTTCCCCTTTAGAATAATGATAGATAGTTTATGTATTGCCAGGCTTTAATTTTGCAAGAATTTTGTATTAAGTTGCTTTTTAACTCTTACACGTAATTCAGTTATGAATCTTATTTTGCAAGCATATACTGACTCTTATTTCTGTGGGAATTAAAAATATGAAGGCAATCTCTTCCAGGATATGTAAACCTTACTTTTTAAGATTCCCTTGTTGCGAAGGTCTACCCACTCTCTGAAGATAAATTATGTAACTTTAAAAATTATTTTTAAAAGCTACCACTGAACTAAAAACCATCTGTTAGTCCCAGTTTCTAGTGCATACAGTGGTATTTCCCACTGATTAGAACTGTTGTTGCTGTTATTTTTTTCAATAAGACATTTGTAAAGCAACATCCAGTACTAAGCACCCACTTGGTCAACAGAATGATATACTTACTATAAGCCACTAAATTTCTAAATTCTATTTAAGCATGAGCTGGATATTACAAAGAAACAGAGGGAAACGTACTAACTTCATATAAATTTTTGTCCCTTCTGTTAGGTAGTTTACCTAGCCGAGGGAAGTTCAGACATTTTTAATGTATCCTTTCCTAACTTACGTGCTATAGTTATTAATATAGGTTATTTTTTGTATTTGTGGGTTATACTATGCTTCAGTACAGTGTTGTAAAGATTTCTGTTAGAGGGATCCTAACAGCAGCTGCATGGAACTTGACACAGAATAATTTGCCCAGTGGCATGTTTCACAGCCAACTAAATTAGCCTGCAGCTCCCTGCTGCTGTGACTTCTGGTAGAAGTATTGCTAAACAATCCTCCAGTGTGCTGCACAGACCTACCCTGTGAGATAGTCAGCACTTATTTAAGACTATAAAATCTTGAAACATGACAACACTTAGTATGATTCAAACTACATGGAGTAAAGTATAACTAGGGGAAGGTGCTGGCCTAGCCACCAGTTCATCTAATCTGCATTAAACAGTACCTACTCCTTTTCCACTGGAATGATTTTCTGGAATATTTAACCAGTCTGTGCAATTACGTATGTGTGTGGCAAATTCCTTGACTATCAGATACTTGCAGGAAAATGGCTTACAGACAAATAAATCTCTCTGAATGCTGTTAAGAGTTTAGCTTGCACTGGTGAATCCTAAATGTATCTAATCCTTTTGCTCCAATCTGTCACGTTGTTTACTGCAATGACAGTGTATTACTATGTTTTGCAGGACACGTGCTCTATGTATAGGCATTTTCTTTTATATGCTGACTATATGCTTCCATTTATTCTTATACAGTAAAATCAGACAGAGTAGAAAAGAACAAATAGTTTGTGCACACCCACCATAACTTGCAATACTTCAGGCTTGTTCTTTATTAAAGCTTTCTTTTGCCTGACTAAGTAATCCTAGCATTTTCAAGTTTATTTTGTATGTAAATCTTGCCATGCTACCAACCACTTCACTCACCCTGCTGTGGACTCTTTCGTCTTAGCTAAATCTCTTTTACATAAGGATCTCAGATATGGGTGTAGCATTTTTTCCATATAAAGTAATTACATTCTAAGCTTTTCAGATCAGAGAGCTTGTTTGTCTTTATGGCTGTAAAGCTGTATGTGAATTCGGGGTGCTCTGGAAATGATTAGTAATATTTTATCTACTCAAGAATCCTATTGGACTGCTATGTTTTATTAAATAAACCATAGTAGATTTTTACTTTTTTTTTTACAATTAACTTCAGAGACTGTCATATATTGTAGTACTGAGCACATATATAATTTGAAGACTAACCTCCGTTTCGTTACGCTTAGATGAATACCAAAGAAATCTACTAATCTCAACAGGATTAGCCAGGATCTGAGGACTCTATCAGAACTAATCTTGAGATCATCTTCCCAATATGAAGTATATTTGCCTTAATGAAGTATCTTTTGTGTGTGTGTGTTATTCAGTGCTTCAGAGAACCTTCTTTTTCATCCCTATTTGTGCCTTTTTTTTTTTTAACATCCCTGAGCTGCCTGTGCCATTGTGGATACTACTGCCAGGCTTGCATAGCAGAACACTTGTCTCTTCCATTTCTTCAATACACTGTGTCCATCATCCTGTGAATATGTAATATGTACAACATGAGGTCTGTTTTTAAGCTACAGTCTCCAACTTCATTCTTCTGAGTGAATTTCAGTCACTTCTGAAAAACAGAAAGAGAAGATAATACCATGAGATTTTTCCCTCAAGCCCTGACCTTCCCTAGAGGTCTGCCAAAAGTCTGTCATGGACTCCTGCTGTGTGTTTGCCTCGGGTTTCTCCTCTCCTCAGACTTTTCTCCAATGTTCCAGCCAGAATCAGGTTTTCAACTTCTCCCTCACAAGAGAGCAAAAGGTTCTTTTCATTGCGATCTTACTTGGTTCTCTTAAAATTAATTTTCTCCCTGGCTGATCAGAGTATCGCCAGTAGGGGTGCTGAAATTCCAGAGGTGGGATCCACCTGCCTTAAGTATCTCATGTCACTGTTGATGTGCAAGGTGCCTTTTGCTTGGGGCTAACATGGGCTCAGTCATGCCTTAAGAAGCAGCAATTAAGGGTCGAGAGCTACCCTGTAGTATCTGTGACACTGGATGCCTGTGCTTGGCAGCTGAATCCTGGCATAAGCCCTCAAGAGAATTGCATACACATAGGCATCTAGTGCTGTTCTGGTCAGCGGTTGAGACATCTACATGAGGCTGACAGATGTGACAAAGGATTTGGAAAGTCAGGTTTCTGGAGTGGCAGTTAGGGGCTAGGCAGAGTGCCCAAAGATAGACACTGAACCTCAGCGTAGGGGCAGCTCAGTCAAGATCTAAATGTCCCTCAGTAGATTGGCAGTGTTAACATTAAGAATTGAGAAATATTTGTGAAACTTTAGTAATGACTTGGTTTATCGCATTTGAGCAATGGAGTATCTAACAATTTGGTACGTGGTCTATATAGAGTATGAAGGACTTCTCCAACACTTAAGTATGATTAAGTTTTAATTTCTGAAAACATATTTTTGCTCTCTTGAAAAATTACTTTTGATAGTTTATAAAAAGCTTGAGCTTGAATATGTGGGAGATTTATTTTCCGCAGTGATATGTAGATATTTACCCTAGGGAAAAGATACCTGAGTTAATAAGGAAAGAAGGAAAAAGAATGCTTTAAAATACACTCTTTTCTATCCTGCAATCTTAAACAAGGAACACATAATTCCAGAACTTTTTAGCTTTTTGTTTTTCTGCATCATACAGAGGTAGGTATTTCTGTAATATTTCTAGAACTCTATCACTGTTGTCAGCAGGTACCAGTGCAGATTTGATTGTGTTTTTTAATACATAGTGACCTTAGAAAAAAATAAGTGTTCTATCTACACAGCAGGATACAAAAAGTAGAGGGGGGAAAAAATCTTTAATATCTTTTGTCAACACTTTTGTCAACAATATCTAAAGTCAACACTGATTTCATGTCTACTCTATTAGTATAAGAATAAAGTCGTTAAGCTTGGAACTGACAGTAAAGCCTGATAATCACCATCTGATAGGAAATGCATGAGAAGAGAACCGTATGGGTATGTGTCTCAGTTTTCTGTAGTGAGGGGAACAGCATAGTTTTATCCCTATGGTGTAAACAGAAAATGGAGCCTACTAATCCATCAGAGCTATGTGAACCCCTACAGGACCTATTAAAGGATAAGTGTAAATGTATGGTTTCACTATATTGTATTCTGTGATTCTTTTGAAGTCGAATAAGTAAGTAGTCTCTTAGCAGCAGCAGCCCCAGTTTCCCTTCTTTGCTTCTTCTTGGTAAGAGCTATATAAGTAATGCTAATGGTAAATATTCTGCCATGTTTCACAGGGCAAAATGATCACCCATGATAAGCTAATACAAAAGAACACTTTCTTTAAAGATTTTTTAGTAGCTGAAGTTAGAACATTGGGCAACTTACTTGGACCACTTGTTTAATTTCATTCTGTCCTAATGACAGCAAGTACATTTATTTTATGATTGACATATAAAAAATTGAGTATTTTTGTTAAGTCTTGAAGTAGTTGACCACTCATGACATAGAACTTAACTGCATTCTGTTGGCAGATTTTTTCAGTCCCTGTGAATAAGCTCATCAAGTATAAAATGGATAGCAGAAAAATATATTAGACCAGATTCTTGTATCTCTGTAAAATATAAGAACAGGAGTAATTCAGAGTTAAGGGGCAACTGCCTGATATTTACTATGCATTAGAAATGTTTGCCTGTGGAATTAATACAGATCAACAGTGTGCTATAAATGCACCTCTTAGCTTTTCTCTAACTTCACTATATACTGAAACCCTTGGCTGAGTTCAGTGGTGTAAGTTTTTACATTGAGATTAGAAGCAGAAAACCGGGTTACTAGACCATGCATGCATCTGTTTTTACACCAGTTTCTTTACTTTTCTGGAGGGATGTAAGAACTGATTTACACCATTTTTGATAATCTAATTTCTTTGCTCTTGGCATCTGTCATTCCTAAACTTATTTTAAGTTTCAGTTTAGTGCCATGAGGGAAAATCTCAGAAGAGGCTCTTCAATTTTATTTGCTTCAGTAGTTATTTGAGATTGAGCAGTTTCTATTAATACTACTGCTATTATTTCTGTTGATATTGGTGCTCTGCCCAGTATCTATGGAATATGAACTGTTTACAGTCTGCAAAGAAGCAGCCTCAGCACTGCCTGTCAGTCTTAGACAAAAGTAATATTAAAATGTAAAAATATTTTATTCCTATGCTCGTCTTTCTTTTAATTATTAATACTTGATTCCTTGTGGTTATTGGAATATTTACTACCTTGTCTCTGTCCAAAACAGTATTTCCTTTAAGGAATCTCAATAATTTTTACAGATCACTTATTTAGCCATAAATACTTCATAAGAAATATAGTGTTACACAGGAGTTATAGATGAAGGCATGTTACTGACAGAGTTGTTTATCTGTATTTTACAGGACCTTTAAGACACTGTATGATGACTGGCTGAAGAAAGAATTTAAGTATTAGCTCTTCAGCTACCTAGGAGTATGACTAAAAAACAACATAAAGGTGTGCTTGTATTGCAGTAGATCTGTACATACTGTGTTGAATCTACCACAGGTAAAAAGAACAATACAGATGAGCTAGTTCAGGAAGAGCAAACACTGTCCTAAATCTTCTGGTAGTACTGATGACTGAGATGACTGCAGTGAAATCACTGCTTTAAGTATATAAGACAGGAAAAAGCAGCAGCTTGCAGTATGTGAGCTTCACACTGGCAGGTTTTCCTACCAGCCATAGCAATGCCTTTACTTTCCTAGTGAGGATGATTTTGAATTCTACTTCCATCTGCCGCGTAAATCGGGCTTCCACCTACCATGTAAATCAGACTGCATTGAGCTGTTGTCCACTTGATAGCATTCTGCATCTCTTATGGGGGGTGGGTGGGGTGTGTGTGTGTGATCCTTTTTTCTAATACCTCTAGAAGAGTCTGAGCTCTTGCATGTTTTACTGAGATCAAAAGGTAGGTTACTATTTGACTGATCTTTTCCAGTTAGGCTTTCAACTTCTATGCCCTGTCAAGAAGTTTCAACTGATTGTCAGCTATTCTACTGCATTGTTTTTGTATTCTATTTACCACTTAGGTGACAGTATGGCAAACTACTAGTCATTTGTTATTGATGGATCTGTAAATAGTCAGATTTATCAGATGTTACAGATGGATCAGTAAATAGTACAGACATTCTTCAAGGCCTTTTTGATTACCCACTCTTAACCAGCATTCATCTTCAAGATTAACTTAGTGCTGTATATAATTCCTCTTTAGACTGGCTTTTATTCAGGTATGATTTTCTCTTATGTTTTTCATTAAGCCAACAGCAACTTAAATGTAATAACTGCATTTTCAGTAACAACCTTTTACTGAGAATATGTATGCTAAATAAAAAACTGCACTGGAGGAGTAATAAAGTGGTGACTTCTGCCTACTCACTTAGCACCTGATTTCCCCCCTACTTTAATTTCTGGTCCTTCTGCTCTATTTCATGACAAATAATGTATTTTCTATAAGTTTCGTCATTCTGCCACCCACTTATCCACCCTCTCTTTCACAACTTTAAAAAAAGAAAAATACATGTTTTACAGCTGATTTGCTTTGCAATTACATTGCACTGAGTCTTTCAAATGTTACATGGTAACATTCAGATAGTATAGGGATGGTAAATACAGAGATGCCTCTGTAGTTATTACTCCAAGCAGTATTTTCTTTCTGTGACATTTAAAGCCAAAAATGCTGGTCTTTACTTTGAATTGTATTTTTTCCTTTATGCAAAGGTAAATATGCTTAAGCTTTTAATTCTATTTAATATTCCTACAAATATTAATACTTGATTTTGCTTTTCTGCAGGCTCCTATACCCTTCATTATCAGTCTCTTCTTTTTCAGTTGGTACATGAGTTTTTCACAATGAGTCACATTTTGGAATGAGTCATGTGCATATTGATTCAGGGAGACACATAAGCCTGTCATTAATACGACAAATTCCATTAACTTAATTGGAACTATTCATGTGCTTAAACTTCAAGAGGCAAAAAAAAGTTACCAAATTCCTGCATTTTTGCATGGCCTACACTTGTGTATAGTCTTCCTACGTACCAATTTAGGTCAAATCTACTATGGCTGTGGGATGGAAAGGCATCCCTAGAAATACATTCCTGTGGCATAAAGTGTCCTTGCAGTCGGTACGGCTTGCTGGGTTGAATTCTGTCTTGGGGCTTTATGCTTCAGTGTGCTAAGTCCTTTTTCCTTGGTCAAGCAAAACACTTCAAGTTCTTTGATACTAAGCACTTAAAAGTGATACTAGGTGTGCAGATAGTCTGATCTATGAATATTAGATACATGCTTAAAGTTAAACAAGTGCTTAAAACACAGGTTCGCTTTACCTAATGTTAAGAGGGACAAATTCATTTGGAAGGTAATTCAATCCTGTCCCAAACACAGATATTAGGATGGAGTAAATTTGTTGTGGAAGTGCCTATATTTCCTTGCGTTAAAAGAACTAGTTTAATCCATAGATTAAACAATCCAGCAATTAGTTTAACCCATAGATTAAACAAATAGCTCATATTAAATGCTTAGCTTTCAAACAGTTCAAACTAGTTTAAAACAATGATGTTTTAAGTGCTTGTTTGAATCAGGACAGTGCATATTGCAGCTTCAGGCAGCTAATACTTCATCCCGTTAATTTCACACTGAAAAACAAATGCAGTGTATGCTTCCCAAGATACTTAAAAATGAAACCCCTATAGGCTCCATCTACTACATAATTCTTTACAAATACCTTTTTATTATGGTTAAATTATAATTAATAGAAGATTTTACTGTTCCATTCTCTGCAATTTTTCAAATTACTGCATTCTTGAATTTTCTGTCACTTGAAAATCTTCACCTACATGGCAAAATTAAACAGGAGTTAGAAAAGAATGAGAATTCGTACTGAAATACTTGGAGGTGTCTTTTGCTTTGCACTTAAGATATACACACAGAATATCAGATCACTAAATATGAGCATCCTAGTAGTGGCTTTATATATAAGATGAAATACTCTTCATATGAAGAGTACCACACTCAGTTTGAAACTTTTATGTTTAGTGAAAAATCAATTAGCCAAGATCAACTTTTTTATTAATAAATGACAGTCCGTTGATGGGACTTTTTTTTTAATGGTTATTTTTTAGGAAATTAAAAGCTATCTTAAGCCTTGAAAAATACTAATTCCTTTATCAATGGAAGAAAAGTTATCATTTTTAGTTTATGATTGGTATTTTCTGATTAATTAATAGCCTGATAGGTTTTAAAATCCTATGTATGCATCCTTTTATGAGAGTAGTGCAAAGATTCAGTATTGTATTAATTGTTATTACTTGTTACATGCAAGGATTAATTAAAAAATTGAAATATATGGGCTTGCTTTGAATACACATTCAGATGTACTCGTTCATTTTATAATCTCATTTTTACTTAAAATTTTGACCTTATTCAGTGTGCATTGTACTTGCCATCTAGTTCCAGGGTGTATTTACTGCATACAGTCAGATCCTGCTCTGAAGACAGATTGATTAATTTCTGGGCTGCTCATCGTGACAGGTGTCAATAGCATATTCCCACTGAGAGGCATTAACTATGGATTCATGTACTTTTCATCATATATGTGAGTTAACCATGTTTCCCTAAAGTTACTACATCTTACTGCTGTTACATATAGTCAATTACCATGACTCAGCTGACTTCAAGTTCCAGAAATTTCTTCCCAGGCTCAGACGTTACTGTTCTTGAGTTCAATGCATGTGACTGCTTGAAACAAGTTGGAGTTTTTTGTTTGTTTTTAACAGAGCCCCAGTCATAAAATACTATCACATGCAGCTTGGCTGATGTGCAGTGGTGTAGAGGTCAAGATTCTCCCTGTCTGGGTCTGCTAGGGCTTGGATTTTCACAACGCTTAGTCTTACATACCACTGAATATGATTACAGAATATCTCATGCTGATTCCTGATGTATCCTGGCACTTCTGCGAACTTGCCTTCACAATTTCAATATGACTAGCAAATAAGGACAGAAGCTTAGTGACAATCTCAGAGAAGTTTCAATGACATGCCCAGCATCCCACAGGGATTATAGCAGAGGCAGGTAGAGAATACACTTCTCCAACGTTCAGCTGCTTTAGGTACAAAACCATCCTTGTTCTCCTGGTATTCCCTTGCTGAATACAGGAGGTGCAATCAAACTCTAACAAGACTCATAGTGAATGAAATTATGAAAGCCATGTAAACTAGGGACATATTTGTGAAAGAATGGCTGCAGGTGCGCAGTGTAAGGTGAAGGACAAGATAATGAGGGTGGGAAATGGAAAAACACCAAGCAGGGAGAAGGCTGCTTGGGGGATATGGGAAAGGTGTGCCCAGGCCACCGACGCATTTCACTGTTGTTAGTCTGTAAGACATAGCATGTGTCTTGTAAATGAGGCTCCTTCTTGTCAACATCATTACTGAATCCCAGAAGGGTACATTTGGTTAATGCAGGGTTGCTGCTGTGGAAAAACAGCAACTGATGGTATTACATTTCATGCCCAAATGCTGCTTTTTTTCTCTTCTGCATCCGTCAGGCATTTTCCTCTGGGAGCAGCCTGGGCAGCAGCAGGGGGAGCACTGAGAGCGCAGGAACGCTGTCCCAGCTCTGCTGTCCCTGGCTTGGCTGCCACAGCTGTTGGGAATAGCAGCAGCAGAGAACAACCTGCTCATCCTGATTTATAGAGGATATTCAGGAACAGTTTCCCTCTCTATTATTTCTTAGTATAAGTAAAATCAGAATATTAGACAATAGAACTGTATTTTTTCACTTGAATTTCATGACATAATTGCATATCCTTTGGGCCAGGCAAAGGAGGGGTAGAGGCACACCTTTGTAATCCAGTGGTTAGGATCATTTGAAGTATTTGCATGGTCTTATGTCTGACAAATTATTTCTTTAGAAGAAACCTCCTACTGACTTCATTGTTCCAGACTGAGTGGTAGCGTTTAGCTTATCAAATATCTGGTTGCTTTCTACGTTCCATAAGCAGAAGGAGATTGCCTTCTGGATTTCATCTTTGCTGCTCCATTTTCAAAAAGCTTATTTTCTTAATATGTGATATACTGCAAGATAAATGAAAAGTTAACGTTAGTGTCCAGAGCTATGATGCAATAGCAAATGGTATAGGTCCTGTTATTTTATATCTTTTAACAGTTTTGATGGTGTTATCTTGCTCTAGTGTTTACTATCTGAAAGGGTACTTGCAATACTTCTGTAAACAGATGATAATTATGAAGAAACAAAGAGGCAAAAAGTAAAGAAAGACTTTGATGTTTGGTTTTAGATTTCACTGAACTGCTACAGGAAAGTCTCCTCTGTATCCTGAAACAAGGGAATTAAATCACATTTTGCCTTGCAATGGTGGCTTATAAATGTCAAGGGAGAAAGCAGACCAGTTTTCATTAAAAACTGAGAAAAAGAGGGAATAAAAGGAAATAAACAGTTTGTATAACTTACTGTATTCATAGAGAAAGCTTGTCTAGAAAATGAGGGCATATGATAGTTAGGAAATTGTTAACATCTGTAAAAAGGAAGGCCAAAACTTTACATACGTTTTATACATGGCATAAAGCTTCTTGAGCTGTGGACTTGATAGCTTTAAGTAATAACTAAGATTAAAGGTGCTCTCTTTTTCTTTTTCTGTTGACTTTTAAGAGCAGAACATTCTTTCTCTGCTTTTTTTGTCTGTACTCATCATTTTGCCTGGTTTGTTCTCTTAGATCAGGAGAGAGGTCAAGTTGTTGTGATAGCCAATCTGATGTACATACATATTCTGGGAGAACAACTAGCCTGTATATAGAATAAAGCATCCTTCAGTCTAAAGTATCCTACTGGGCAAATTTTGCCTTTTATGTAGATGGAGACATGAAGAGGAAGACTTCTATACCTAAATTTTTAAAGATATAATCTAAATGCTCATTAGACAATCAGAGGTGTTGTATCAGGCCCAGTAGAGTCTGAATAAAAATTGCCACTAATTGTAATGGTCCAGTATCCTTATGCTGGATCTTACTACTCCCATACTGCTATACTACTATTCTCTCTTTTTTGTGTTTGGAGAAATAATATAGTGTTAGTCTCTTACTGCTATAATAAATTTTTAATACTTAATTCAGTGTTTCAGGAAAACACAGAACTTTTAATAAAACTTTTGTTCTGTATCTATGTCTTGTGGCTTCCCTACCAAATTTTCCTTTGTACATATCATATTAATATCTTTTGATGTTTTCTGTCTGGGTTTTTGGGGGGATATATAATGCTTATACTCATGTTTCTTCTAGCTTAGGCAGTTGGCCTTTTTGAAGCTTAGTGTTAGAGTTTATATTGACTTCACCATTTCATAATGTCAAATTCAATTAATTGAGCAACTATGATCTAGGTGGCATTTTCTAACTACATTTACTTTTTCTTTTTTTAATCAAAACAGTCATGAATAAAAGGTTCTCAGTTGTGTCTATTTTTCTTTAGGTGACAGAAATCCCTTCCTCTCTATTTATTTATTATTTTTTTTGCTGAGAAGTGGGTATAAATAACTTTGGTTTTACTAAAACCCTCCCTACAGGGCTATTTCAAGGCTTTCCAGCATTATACACAAAATCAGATTTCCATGTCCAAAGGATCTCCAAGGAGGCAAAATTAAATTATACAACAACAGAAAAATGAGGGAGTTCTGGGAAAGGAACAAAGGCTGGGAGAGAATAACAGGAAACTGGGTGGTCTGGACTGGGAGTTTTATGGGCTTGTGTGACAGTCTGAGGTCCTTGGATGGATTGTAGATCTTTCTGTATCTCACTTGTCTCTTCCAGGTGCATCCCCCTCCCCAGGGTATGCACACCCAGTCTGCCCCATTTAGGGGACTTCTGACTCCCCTTTCTCTCATGCAGCTGTTAACTCCTTCCCTCTTTGCAAATGCAGCTTTCCCTGCAGCAACTCCCCCTTATCCCTTTGTGCCTGTTGTTTGGAAAGAACTGGGCTTCTGGCAGCACGAATGGGTGAAAAAGGTGATAGCAATAACTGTTTCTTGACCCTTCACGTACATTTCTCCTAATGCTTCCTTTTTAGTGCTTTATCGATAGCAGAAATTTGGGCAAAACAGAAATCCGTCATTCAGTATAAAAAGAGCCAACCCTACTCTGCAGTAGTTTGTAAACTAGCCTGTGTCACATTATTCATACCTGGATTGTCTGGTTGCATAAGAGTATAGTCAATTTATTCCAGTAGTGTGTTTAATGAACTCTGACATTTACTGTTCCTTTTTTGAATGATCAGGAGATCTGACTGTCTAATATTTCCCATTTCTTACTCATATTGACATTAATTTAAATTCCTGTGATCCTCACTCTGTCTTAGGCTATTTATATAAAATACATCTAATAGAAATAATACAACTCTTTTTCATTCTGCTTATGTACTTTTTCTGTTGTTCAATAATATTTTGGTATGATTTTTTTTGTACTCTGTTCCTGTAATGGCTAAATACTCATATGTTGTCCCTTGAATGATTCAAATATATTCAGTTTCATTATTCATCTTCCTTTAGTTATGTTGAAAATTTCTCTTTGATATTATGCGTATGTATTTTTTGCCTTTAGAAGGTGTATTGACATTTTTCTGTGACTTTTGTCTTCATTCACTTGCATTGGTGTGTAAGGTCACAGCTAATGTGTGTTCCCTGCTCTGCTGTACCTCGCACTGCTGCAGTTGTTTGCTTTTTGCTCCAGGGGACAAGACACTTTATTCTCTGGTACAACAATTCTGAGATTTAAAATATAAACATAGGGCAACCACCATGGAAGATGGCATCATAAATATAGGACGGAAAGACCTGCGGTCTGCTTCCTTTGTCTATGCAAACGTGTAGCAATAATAGTCGTTCCCGACCTACACTCTGCAGAGTTAACCCAATCCTTTTAATAATCTGTGTAAGAATATTGGTTGCTATGGCAACACATTCTGTGTTACCACTTAACTGTCAAAATAACCTCATGAAATATCATGCTAAGAATGTTTCAGAAATTGTCTTTTAAAATAAAAAGTAAATAAATCCACCTAACTTTAGAAGATACGGCTAGATTCATGAAGTCTGCAACAAGGGAACAACCATCTTCTAACCGAGGGGAGTCAGAGTAGTGGAGATAGACGTATTGTGTTTCTCATCTTTGGCGAATGAGCTGAAACAGAATTTAGAAATATTTTTTTTGTTTAACTTAATGGTATACCAACCACATCTGTGTAGAAGAAGTTAGTACAAGAGTCAAAGGTTAAATGATCCTCAGATGTTACAGAATTTGAGTTAGTGCCTGTCTGTGCCTTGCCTTTGCTTCTCTTAGTTTCCATCAGCTTGTGTTCATCTTTAGAACTGCTGCTGTTTCTCTGCTTCTTTTCCCCCCTACTTTTCCTTCACCTCTGCATTCCCTTTCTTGCAGCAGACTCCACACATGTCTTTATTGGCTAAAATAATCTGCAGTTAAGTGAGGTTTTTTATTTATTTTTATATGGGCCTCATAGCAGTGCTTTAAAGCTAACGTTACCACCAGATTAATAGACATGGTGAGCCATCATCTTGGACAGCATTATGTTAGTCAAGCAAAAATCCAGCTACTTCTGAAAAATTGTTTAAGAGCAACAAGCATTCCTAAAGACAGCATTTAGTACTTGAATATCGAGTAGGCTGTACAAACAAATGTCAAGCAGGCTAGGACAGCTATTGCATATTCCAATTTAAATATGGACAAAGAATTAAGATGTGAATAAAATTTAATTTGGTTTTTTGTTGTCGTATTTTTTTTAACATGAGATTATAAAAATCATTCATTACTAGCTTAACTTTCCTCCTCCTTCTCCTGAAATCAATAAAAGTTGCCACTGCAATTCATTCAGTTGGGGTGGACTAATCCTGTGTAGCAAAATAACATAAATAAATGGGAACTGTCCACTCTTCCTGTTTCTAGCTGTCATAGAAAATTAGGATACTGGTTTAAGCAACGATCAGCATTATTCCCTTATCACAGACCAATATGGAAGCCTTAATACTTGCATCTGAATGACTTCTCCCAGTACCTTTCAACCCTTCTAGTCGATGAAACAAAATAAGACCAGTCATTTTTAAATAAAATTTTTGTCTACAACATAAGCTAACACATTTATTATTGATAAATATAAAATAAAAATGGAAATCTCATATTTTGATTGAATTGATCTTTTTCTGAAAAAATTTTGGACTGATCCAGGCAAATGTAATGCAGCTGTATTTTTCTTTTCTGACCATAACAGATGACCATTGAAGCAAGATTCCCTTAGCTTATAGTATTTCCTTCTTGGGGATATCTGGATATATATTTTTTTAATGTTAGTTTTTATTCTTTGTGGGATATGCTAAACTTAATGATGTTAAAACGAATTTTAAAGTAAAATGAAGTAGAAATTGCCAATTACTTGATAATACATTAAAAATACATGTTTGTTGTCTTTATATTATTATGTTCGCTCATAGTTAAAGTATAATTGCAGATAGAGCAATATGCGTCTTCCTTACAAAGTGTGATTTTCATACAGCAGATTAAGAGTCAAGTAGTTACTCTTTATTAAAATGGCAGTTTGTCTTTTGGAATTTATAAATGGGAATCTTTTAAATTCCTTTCATTAAGTAGAATGTTTCTTTACAGTGTATCACTGTGTTTAATTTGAAAGTACTGTTTCTTTATGCACAGAGGCCCTCTTCAACACGTTTATCACCAAGAGAGGAAGATGATGATGATGCAGGTGAAAATACTTGTGGTCCTTCAGGTTTATGGGAGGCATTGACACCTTGTAATGGATGCAGCAACCTTGGATTTCCCATGCTTGTGCAGGTATATGTTTACCTTTTCATCATAAAACTTACTAACTGTAGAAGAGCTGCTTACTCTCTTCTCTGCCTTACCTTTTACAGTAATTTCTTTCTAGTCTTGCCTTATTGCCTTCAAAATTGTTACCTTCAGTCTTCATTTTAATGCCAAAACCTGGTTCTAAAATTAGATGTTGAGATTTGGTCATCCTGCTGTGATACTTATCCAGATGGGTTTAATACTGAGACTGTTTGATGTTTATTACCATCAGTTTAGACAAATAGCTTTTGTGTTGCATAGCTTTCTCTTCTGATTCTGTCTGGAAAGAAATTTTGAAGTCACAAAACTTCCTTTGGGATAAGTACTCTATTTTTGACCAGTTTCTGATTAATATAATGACATCTTAGCTACATTGTTCATAGAATTAATTGAGGACATCATGCATAACTCAACTGATGTAAGAATATAGCCAAAGACTTCTCTTTGAAAATTATTTAAGTTAAAAAAAAAAGTGCCCAAACATTTTCAAATGCTCATGATAATACAGCAGAGAATAAATAAAAATGGCTAATATACTTGGGTCTAAGTCTCAACAGTTCTCAGAGCAGACCAGTCTGCAGTATCCACCAAGGAGTCTGCAGTATCCACCAAGGCATGCCAACAGCTGTGTCCTGAACAAGTGATACTGTATTGCTACAGAACAGGATGATGCTTATTGCTGCTTCTGGGTCTCCCTTCTTCTCTCCCCCCACTATAGTTTAGCGCACTCACTTCTGTAACATTTTTCCTGCGCTTTTCTTGTAGCATTGAATGGAGGCCTGCCAAATTTCTGTTTATAAATGTCTGGTTTTTTCAGTTGCATCCTTACTTGGCACTGCATTTAAATAGCTTTGTCAGATTCTTGTGTACCAGATTAGAATTGCATATCCTGTCTCACCACACTTTATACACTGTTGCTTTCATACTGTGACTGTACGTTTTATTCCCTTTAGTCTCGTGGGACTTGCACCTGTTTTGAAGTTAATGCTAAAGCTTCCACTGCAGTCAATGGAAGCAGGATATGGCAACCAGGGTGCTTGAATAACAATGAGCACTGCCCTGTCTTTTTATAAGGGGCTTTTATATTCCTTTCGCCTTTCAGTAGCTGTTTTCTACTTCATACTATCTATCATTTTAGACATTTGGCAAGGTGCAGAGCTGTTGGAGTCATCCTTATTTACAATAGGAGTGCCGTAGTTACAAAATCCTCTGTTTTAAGAATTTTTTTCAAAAAATATTTCTTAAATGGAACTTTTCTTATTTAAGTATTTATCACCTATGGTTTAATTATTGTTAAACTTTCCTATGATGAACATATATGCCATTTTGGACTTTCTTCCTAATAAAAAAAGATTTTTTTTTGGTTTCTTTTTAATGTAAGGTATATGTAAAGTATGTTATAAAATTGAGGAATGCATTTGAAAAACAGATGAAAGTTAGCTTTGTTGATTGCTATCTCTTTCCTATTCATGAAGAGATCCATTTCAAGAATGCTAGAATTTTTAAGATAGTAACTCCTGAATTACTTTTATTCATTGTACTTAAATTTTAAACTCAACGTTACAATAGCTCATCTTTCTTGCTCTGAGAACTATTAAGACTTTTAATTATGGGTACAAAAAAGAGTATATTCATTCTACGTTCATTCATGAAATGACAGATTGCCTTTCTAAATTGTTTCTCTCCATAAAAATTGAAGACAGAGGTAGTTTTGGGGTTTGGATGATTTTCTCTTTATGGAAGAAAGGAAAGAGAAATTAAGTAGTGAAAAAAAACCCAAATTGCAAACTAGTGAATTCAGCTTATAAAGTATTACCATCAGTGTATGCAGTCTTTCAAGCTGTTAGCTAATCTGTTGGATCTTTCACATTTACTTCAGAATGCAGCAGAGAACATCTTGTTCTGAGGGATCAAGAACACAAAGTATTTCAATTTTTAGAGTAAGGCCAATATCTTGGATTGGTCTAACAAATTATGATAGATATAATCTGCAACAGTAAGTTTTAAGTAGAAGTACAAAAATGTGTTTCTGATACTCATGTCAGACTACTAACGTTTCAGAAAATGCAGACTTCATCATGAAAAAACAATAAGATAAGGGTACTTGACACATGCCTTAAAATCCATACTGTACTAAAAGATCCCAAAATAGGGCGAAGGGTCTATCAATTACTCTTGAACACAAAGGATCGGTTCATTTTTTCACTTCTCTTGTAATTAAAAATAGATTTTACAGTTATATAAATGTATTGTGTTTACACGTCAAAGGAGAACAAAGATTGATTCTTGGTTTATGTACACAGTCAGAGGTGCAATGGTAAAATGAAAGTGAATTTTAGGTGAGACTATGACACTGTCCATCTGTGACCTAATGAGCTAACAGTTTTCAATGTGCCAAAGAAAAAAGGAGTTATCTCCTCAACAGACTTGATTTCTTTATTGTACTTAAGGAAAAAAAGGCTTGGCTGGGAGGCACTTCTGATGTGCAGTATATCATTTCTGTCTGTACTGTGCTGGGAAGTGTCATTTTAGAAAAGTCTGTTATAGAAAGTTCTGTGTAAATTGTTCTGCAGATACCATTTAAAACCTAGCAGTAATACAGCTGTTCTCAGAATAAGCAACTCTCTTTTACAGTCTCACAATTGGTGAAGTCCTGGAAGAGTTTGATGGAAAATCTTTGTGTCTTGTAAAAATTTCAGAGTTTTAGAAAGTGACCCATTCTACATCAGAATGAAGCCAGCAAACAGCTTCATCCACCCCCAAAATAAAAAAAAGCCAGAGAGCAAGAATATCCAGTTGGATTTTGGGAGACTGAAAATTAAACGCTTTTTCTTGTTTTAGCAAAATAAATTCCGTTTGTAGGTTATGATTTATAATTAATGTGGAGCTATTGCTTTTTTTGTCTGAAATTAGTCTTTCTTTTCTGGCAGAAATTCCATCCTTTGTAAAACTGTTGCATATTTTTGTGAAAAATGTTGACTTTTACAAATGATTATTTTATATCTGAAAAAACTTTTCTTAGGAAATTCCTGATTCTATATTTTCTGTCAGTCAGTACAAAAGAAAAACCTTTTTCCACCAGTATAATAACTATCTTCTACAGATTCCAGAACTTCTAATAATCTTAAATATCAGCATGAAAAAAGTTTTGAAAACTTTCAAAGATGTAAACCCCCAAAAGTGCTTCTACAGTACTTTCAAGTTCTAGCATTGCAGGCTTCATTGGAAACAATTTACACTGCAATGACGTGTCTGTTACACTGAGAGAAAGCTTTTATAAATGGTGTGATACTACAAGACCCTCTTCCATGGATCTCCATTCCTGTAAAATCTTCCTACAGTTACTGCCAAGATTTTTGATGCTTTAATGGTTGCATTTCTGGCCACCGTATAAATATGATACTAATGAACTTTCTTCCTGTGCAAGAGCTGGAAAAAAAGAATATGACATTTCATATATAGTTTTCTCTCAGAGTAGCCACAAAAATAGGAGTTATGTGACAAAGTATAACTTTTAGCTGGAGAGATCTCACTATGCTGTAGGTAAGTACTGGAAAGAAAACTGAGACGTGATCCTTAGAAAATATTTTTAGCAATGCCTGCTAATTATAAAAAAAGCTGGAAGCATTGTAGTGTCATTGTTATTGACTATCTTAAATGAGGAAGCTGTAGTCAAGAGACTGATAATTCAACTAAATATTGAATAGGAAAGTTTAGAGGTAGAAATAGCATAATCGGCTTAATATGTACATGGTTGGGTTCACCCCTTAATATTTTTGATAAAAGGAGTTTGAATTTGGTCCCTGCTCTATGTTTGAATGTGTTTATGATAGTTTATGTGGAGTGCCATAAGCAGAAGACTACAGACTTACGGTTATCTTTGGGTACTGTTTTTTAATCTGGTCAAATTTTAACTTTTATCGAAGTTTTTTCAGCATAGTAAAAGGTTTAAAAATACTCCTCTATCAGAAAAGCCTATAATCTAGGAATAGATAGGGTCTGTGGGTATGGATCTCTAAAACAGAAAAAACCTGAAACTTGATCATATCTCCTGAGTACTCTAATTTCTGTATTATTTTGTGCAAGACAGGCACTTCTAACAGCCTGGATTAAAAATAAAAACAAAACAACACCCCAGAACACAGCTAGCTGTTTCCACTATACTCTGGAAGAAGCCTCATCCAGTAGGGGTGTGATCTGTTTCCTAGGGAGAGGAAGACCACCAATTCCCAGGGAAGGCCGCTTGCGTCTATCTAAATAGTGAATTTCTATCCAGATAGTTCACAAAGGTTCAAGGGCGTTTTGGTCTGCCTTGTTTTACTGCAAACTAACACTGAGGCAAAGTCATTTAAGAGAACTTTGAGACATGCTGAGATAAAAAAGCTGGTCCCCGATCGCCCTAGCACAAGTAAAGCCTGTGTTTTCTTTTATGTGTGTAGATGAGCTACACCAAGTTCTGTCCCTCGATAGAGGAACATTCAGTGTGCACCGGTCAAAAGACAAGATGGAACAAAACCTACAGGGTTTCGTGTTTTCTGCTTTATTCAGAGGAAAAGGTTTTAGTATGTGGATATCATCAGGGTGCACTGAGGACTGGTGACTCTGTGAGGTGAGGGCATCAGGAGCCACAGGGGCTGCCTGTGGTGGCAGGGCAGGTCCTCACCAGCTGGGCCTTGTCCCGCCACCCCTGTGAGGGAGCAGGGCAGGCTGGGGGCGGGGGGCAGCCCTGAGCACAGCACATCAGGCAAGTTCATGGTGCTGAGGCAGGTCCGATGTCAAACCAAAAAGTCAGTCCACATGTTGGAGTTGGGTTCAGGCCTGGTGACGTTAATCAGGAAGCACGAGTAGATCACCAGGATGTCCATGGTGATAAGGCAGGTCTGAAGTAAAGCTGGGAAGTCAGCCTGCAAGTCAGGGTCCCAGATCATTGGGGTCCTTGGCCAGACACGGGCACAGGTGTGGCAGGGTTAGGGATGGTCACTCCTGCAGCTTTTCTCTGGCGGGAACTGAGGGCCCAGGGCTGGGCTGAGCTGAAATGGGGCTGCTGGGCCCGTGGGCACAGGCGTGGGTAGGGGCCCCAGGTGAGGCTGTTCAGGGACAGCAGGACCTGTTGCTGTACTCAGCACTGCCACAGATACTGATAAAAGTGATAAAATACATAAACTGGAAGCTGAATTGAAATGTGCTTGTTACTTGACCGGTTATCGCAGAAGAGTAAGACTGAGAAGGAACACTTAACTGATGTACTAGGTGGCTGTGTGTGCACTTTATAGACAGGTTCTCCATGTATGTGTGTGAACATATTTCATCTGCATTTCTATCTGCATGTCTTGGCTGGCCTTTGTGTAGACTGAGTATTCTACCACGGGATCCTTTCCTGAAGATTCCCAGTGCTGCACGCTGCAAGAACAGATAGGATTTGTAAAAACCTGTGTTTGTGTGTCTTATAATGGTCTAGCTATGCGGTACCAAAGTACAGGGACAATACTGTTAAGAGTAGGACCTGAACTATGAAGAGTGCTATGCATGTTAGTCTGCTCCTGGCTCTCACTCCTGCCTTACAGTGAAGACAGAACCTTAACTTCTGCAATCTCATTATATTTAAATGTAAAATAGTGATTAAGAAGCTCAGGTCTGGAGTTGAAGGTGCTAGACTACTTCAGCCATTTTTCCCATAAAGCCTCCTTATGGCAGAAACTTAGAAGATTGAACAAGTGATAGCTCTTCTCTCTCCTTGTTTGCCTGAACATGTGTTTTGGTAAAGTAGTAGGAAGCAATTTGAACAAAGACCAGTTTGGTGAGGGCATTTGTTTTTGTTTGATTTATCAGTTGGTTAAGGGGCACAAGGTAAGGAAGGGGTGAGGAATGTGGTAAGTGTAGAACACTCTTGTGTACCAGTGATAGAATTGTTTCTTGGTCTTAATCTTATATTTTGCAGTGTAGGTTAATTTACTATTCAGCTCCTAATATATTTATTTTACAAAGTTTATCAGTACCTGCATACATACATACTCACATTTTCTGTGGAATGAAGCAGCATACTCCAAATGTATGAAACTTTGTAGTTTTCATTCCATTTTCTTTTTCATGGATAATGTGCTTCAAATATTTCTTTGCTAAGGGGCAAAGAGGGCCTGATGTACAGAGATAAATAAAGTGCCATCTGCAATGTCCGAGAGATGGGTGATGCAGTCCTGTGTGATTGTAGCAATATTATCAGTTTAAAGCAAGCAAGTCTGCACACCTTAATCTTGACAGCCCATGCCAGCATATTTTTCTAATTGTGAGATAAAGTAATTGTGAGATAAGGTAAGTTTAGCTATGTCCCATCTAAGACGCTGCTGGATCAGTTTGACTGCACTGTCTCTTGAATTAAGTGTTGTATGAATCATTTGAAAATCCTGACAGTTATTCCATATGTTTGTCATGACAGCTGACCAGGAACACCATATTTGTCTAACTATTACAAAACAAAAGTAATATCTGTAGAGAGAACAGTGCAGTTGCTATGGAAAAACTGAACTTTGATTTAAAAGCCATAAGTATAAATCATGTTGCCAGTTGCCAGGAAGCACAGCTATTTGCAAAGGTAAAACAGATATGGAAAGTTTACTTAAATATTTAAAGAAGCACTATGTTTCTGGCTTAATGTCAGATTTTCATCTTTTTAGAAGCAATGAACTTCTGGGAGACCTTCACATTGACTTTTAAGACTGATCTATATTCTGCTTATACAACTCCAGGATTCCTAGAGGTAGGAACTCTAGCAACTTTGTCACAGGTTCTCCTATGGAAATGTCCCGATAAAATGTCTTCTATTTAGAGGGAAGGAAATGAAAGTGGACTCCTGACTACGGTTTTGGGAGATAAACTGTAGGTGATACTGTATCTTTATCAGTATAGGCTGTAATAGGAATATTTAGAGTTTGAAGTTTGATGCATCAGTTCATAGGGTTTTGAATTTCATGTCCAGCTTCCAGAAGATCGTCATGTCTGTCTGTACTTCTTTGTTATATAATATTAAAAAGTAATTTTTAATGGGAAGGAATTTTGTATTGTGTTTGTATTGTAGAAGCGGGTTAAGGTTATTCTGTAGAAAGCCTGACACTGAAAACTGTTATGGAGCAGTTATGTTCTGGATAATGAGAGACAAATGAGGAAATTAAGTAAGGTGCTCACTCAGTTTTCAGAGAGAGATCAAGTCTATTCCTGAAAAATATCTGTAGTGATACTCTCTGGAGAGAGACAGCAAAACTCTGTGTTGTCTCTTTCTGGAGAATTTTAATATTGGGACATTTATTGGACATTAATTTTCATTTTAACATATTCTTCCAGTTTGAACTCCTTTTATTTTCAGTTGCCTCTAAATACGGTCTTAGATTTTAAGCTCAGTGCGAGTGTTATGTAATGTTTTGAACTGCTGAGTTGCAGAGGAAGGAGTATAAAAGAGGGAGTATTTCTTCTTTGCTCTTTAATAAAAATAGAGAAAAACAAAGAGCATGTTTTTAACTGAACACTGTTGGCTAAAATATTTTAACAACTTGGAGCCAAGAAATGGTGTCATCCTTCAATTCACTAAAAACTATACCTCTCAGTGCATTCAGTGGAAGTACATTTCAAATCAGACTGCTAAAGAAACAGATTTGGCTAATACTGCTTGGTGTTGAAGTTCACCAAAATTAGAAGCAGAAAGCCTTGTGGCATTATGTAATTTATATGTTGCAGGGGAGGAAACCTGTTATCCTGTTTGGTGAGGTACTAAATTGATAGGTGATGATATGGACATGGTAGAGAGGGAATTATTTTCCGGGGAGGACCAACATTAGCCAGGATAACTTTGGCATACAGTATACCTGGAACATGAACAGCCAGAGTCAGATTGTTAGATTATCAATAATATTTTCATATCATTTCTAACCTTCAGTTAACTATATGATTTCTTTTTCCTTGATTTAGTGTATTAAATTATGAGTTTCCTTAAATGGGGTTGACATGAAAAGCTATATTACCCATGAAAAAATATTTCTGTTAAACTCTTGATTTGTGATGTTGTCTCTTCAGCAGTAAACTGAAGTTTTATTGCTAATTTCAGGAATACACCACCCCCACACACACTGAAGCAGCTACTGAAAAGTGCAATATGTATTCTGTCTAGAAAGAATCAGCAGCTGATGATTATACCATGCTGAACAGTGATGGGAAATAACTACACTGAAAAAAATTGTGGCTTATTTTAGTGCTACATTTTCTGACTGCATTTTAAGGGATGAAGCCGAGCATATTGTTCTTGTATATAGGTATGTAGCTTCTTAATTTCCAGTGTAAATTTCCAGTTGCCCATGACTTCAGATGTCTTGTGGCAAATGCATTTTTACTGCACTAGTTGTACAATCTGAACACCACTACACAAGTATGCAATGTAACCAGAGATGTAAACAGTTTATCCTTGGATATTTTCAGAATTGTCTGGAAAAGCCCTAGAGTAACCTAATGGTTAAGATAGCTCTGCTTTGACTGAAAGTTTGGAAGAGATGACTTCCAGAGATCTCTTTTGTATAACTATAAACATCTACATTCTATAATTCTTTGTAAAATTCTAGATATGTGACCTCAGATGAGCTAATTTCTTTAAAAATTTAGGACTGACTCCATGTTCCTCAGTTTGTAAATTACTGTTTGTGAAAGTATGGCTGTCCCTGTCCAGCACTGTGTAAATCTGGGCATCACTGGTCTGTGTTGTCTCTTGGTGTGATCATGAAACAGCAAAATTAAATGGGATGAGAGAAAGAAGAGACATTTCAAACAATACTGAAATTGTTGGTATACATCAGTAATCATCTGAAATATTAATGACCATGCTGGTTTTCAAGATGGACTTTACTATTAAAGATGTTCAAATTAATGTAGAAATTAATGTTGAATTGATCGCTGTCACATTCCTAACTGAAATATGGCAGTGATCAACTGGGAAGATCTTAAATAGTATAAGTATGTTACATTTTGTTATTTTGTGGTTTGACATTTAGTGGTAACCAGAAGGCACGCTTTCAGGGAATGTTTTTGCTTTCAGTACTGCCCGACAAATGACGGGAAAATGGGAAAAAACCCAATCAATTTGAATTGCATAGCAAATGGATAGCAATAATGCATAGCAATTAGTCTTATACATGAACGAAGTTCAACATTGTATTAAAAACTTTATGTTTGAACTTCAGCTGCTTCAGAACAGAAATATTAAAGCAGTATGTTGAAACTTGAAAACCGATGTGGAAGTTCCTGGTTAGTCTGAACAAATTGGGTTTAGTGTTCAGTATTACATTTTGTGGGGGAAAAGCCATCATAGATTCTTTATATTTGTTTTTTCTGTGATAGTGACAGGAGGAAAAGAGTTTATGGACAAAAAGGCTGGTATTTGAGGTGCCTGGAGTTAAGAGATCAGCTGGGTGGTGGTGTCTGGGCGCTGTGATTACTACATGCATTTACTACATGAATTAGCCTTAAAGTCATGCCGTGGTAAGGTTGCAGTTCTGTGAAGGACTGTTTGAAGGTACTTGACATTTTGAGACTTTTTTTGGGCCTAGCAACTTTTTTTTCTGGTTTGGGTTTGGGTTTTTTTTTTCTTTTGATGGTGTACAAATATATTTGAGAGCCACTGACAAGCTAATACTGGAAACTGTGAGGGATTTTTTTTAAATTTTTTTTCTTCATAGAGTAAGTCCTTGGAGAAGTCCGTAAAATTGATAAACCTGATTTCTTTCTGAAGCAAAGACCTGACTAACAATGGGGCATTAAAAAAGAACAACTTTGTAGTCTCTGACTGTGAATCCTCTCTTACTGTACAAAAGAAATTGCGTGTCTTGGGTTTAATGTCATGTCTGGCTGTTGTATTTCACTGAAAACTTCTATTACTAATACCTGTTATAATGAGTCCGAAAATGAGATAAATCCTGATTCAACAAATTACTTAAGCCTACTTAAGCATAAGCATTGATGTGCTTAGTCCTGTTTGGGCTTCCACACGTACAGAACTTTGTCAGGAGACACTTATGTATTCACAAAAATGCAAACACAGTTTAAGGCTAAGATTTTCTTAAAATCCAAACCTAATTGCTATGATTTTTTCACTATTAATAATTCATAATTAAGATGAACTCATGAATTGGAGGTCAAATAAAATGCAACTGAAGTTAAGGAGAGTCCATATTTGAGATACCAAAGGGAAATATGTAATTAATATGTAATACGTCATTGCATGTTTTCATGATAAGGTATTTTGCATTGATTTATTGATAGAAAATGTGATCTGCCAATTCTAGTCAAATACATCTTTTCATTTTAAGGTCTCTCAGAAAGTCAATTCAGCTAGGAAATGAGGAACATTGTTTATGTTTTTCTACATAGAATGGTGTTAATCATTTGTATTGCTGTAGAATGCAAATGCTCTATTCACTTTGCAGAAGCAATAAGCAGTCCTGATCCATGAAATGTCTCAATAATAAATAGAAATATCAGTAATACTACTAATAATATAGGGAATAGTTGTGTTACTTTAGAAAAAGAGGGAGTTAACTTGTAAAAAAACTAAATGTCTCACTGTATAACCAGAACAGTCTACCAGGCATTTTGCAGAGTTGTTCAACATAAAGGATCTAAGTGTGAAGACATTGAGGTAAATTAATAAATTGACAGGATGAAGTTGGCTATATTATTTTTGGAAGTGCTATAATTTTCTAACATCCTGATCTTTGATTCATAGCATTTTATACTGGGAAAAAGAGAGAAAATAAAATATTTAGACAATGTTAAGTCCAATTTAATTCTAACTAATTCTGAACTTAGCAAAATTGAGTCCATAATTCTCAGACAGTGTTTTAGCCTACCTAATTGTCTAAGTACTTAGCTTCGTCTCTAATCAGCCTTTATGTTTGGCAGATACTTAAGTTCCATATACACATAAAGCTTTTTGAGTAAACTGTTGTAATCTGTTTGTATGTGGTCAAATGCCTAAATTCTGCCTTATTGAGATTGGTTTTATGGAGTTACTGGTTTTGCATTGTGATGAATAAATAATGATAGCAGAATGTTCATTCAGAAACCCTTCTGGGTGCTGTGCTCCCTGTATCAATGAGAAAGTGCGGACATCTCTGAAGATGTTCAATTGATTGCTCTTTTATGTTGAACAGGAAGCCGCTGGAAGCCAGCCAGTGTGACACATGACGTAGAGGGATATGTCTGACTACATGGCTAGCTTTTGAGTTGAATTTGTGTGCAAATTAAACACCAGGGAACTTACAGAGAGTACACAGCTGACAAAGCAGAAAGCCTGCCTTCACTCCTTTCTGCCCACATCCGAAGTGGATAGATTTGAGTGTATTTTTTTTTCTTTTTCTTTTGAATGTGATAATATTATATTGTAAAGTGCATGAAGAATTTTTGAGCTACTTCTTAAGAATAGCTGTATTAATATATTTCTCCTAAGGACATTTATTTCTCATCAGGACTGTATGACCACACAGGAACTGCAGACACTCCACAATTTGGATTGTAAGTGGCTAGAATCTCATTTTTGACCCAGAAAGATCCACTGCCAGGTGTTTCCCGTTGTCTGGCTTTAGGTGGTTCCACATGACATGCAGACTTCCTGAGTAGCAGATTTGGTTTTGTGACCAGTTCTATCTCCTCATAATGATATTGTGAAACAATCTTGAATTTGCAAATTGCTTGAGTGTATGTTAACTTTAAGCATTTACATTGCTATTTTGAAGTTGAGTTACTCATTTGTTGAAAAATAAGAAATTGAAAGAGAGCAATAGAATTGGTAGGCAAAGTTCTGTGTAATTTTTACCATCTTGTTTATATGAAACACTGACAGTAGTCTGTTCACGTATGAAGGAAGGTCACACAGCATTAATAGAAAATATTTGTAGTAAAAGTATTACAGACAGCTAGTATGACTGCAAATCTGGAGTGAGAGTCCTTGATTCTGGCCAAATATATGATAGTGTGGTAGGTGTTCTGAAACTGTTGTAATGGAATAATTTATTTTACAGTTTTTAAATACTGATTCTAACTTACAGTATGAATTTGCTTTCCCTCTGACTGTGTCTTACTGTTAGGTTCAGTTTTCACACTGCTGAAATACCGTGCTTACTGTAGGCGAAGGTTATTTGGTCCTATTTGATTAGAAAGTACTAACTTTTACAAACTTCGCATGTGTCCTGGGACCTGTAGAGAACAATTTCAAAATGTTGTCCTCCTGTTGATTTTGTATCTCATTTTCTCTGCAGTTGTGTACCAGATAAAGGTATGATTCACAACAAAGTTGATAATTTCTGATAATATGACTCTCAATAACTTTAATATTTGGAAGAACATTTTCTTTTTTGTTCTGTTTTACTGTGGGAGCATGTGTAGGAGGGATTTCTTTTAAGAGAGTCTTGGCTTACACTATTACAATAATAACTTTTATATCAAGCATAATTAAATTTTTATTTCTTTAGTATCAAACTGGAAAACTTTTAAACATGGGAGATTCCCTTTCCTGCAATAGCAAATGTTTATTTGTAGCTTCTATTGAACCCATTGTGTATGACATCAAGTAATTGGTTTTTATTGTGCAAATTTGTGAAGGTATTTACATGAGTTCAGAACAAGATGCATAGGCAGATACAGAATATTTTCTAAAAATGCAGATTATTCATAACAGATGATAGATTAACACACTTTAGTGGCAAAGATTTCTTTTCAATGAAAATGTCTTCCATAATGTCTCATTTTAGTGATGTTATCTGCCCTCCAGTCAAGTCAGTTTACAGTTCTAGGGTTCTTTTCTGCTATATGTTAATAGTGAAAATTACTATTCAAACAGATGACATCTTTTGCTTGCAGGTATTCAATTCCTTTCTCCCCTCCACAGCAACCCATGTTTTTTTCATTTACTGGTACAGTAATTGATAGGAATGAAGCTATAAAATGTGAGAAAATTTCAGGCTGTCTGCTTAACATAGTGTGTTAATTTTTTTCTGCAGTTGCTGTTTAGTAAATACTGATACCACTGCAGGTTTTTTCAATGTCTAACATTTTTGTGGTTTTGGCCCTTATGAGGGGTTATTTTACTTCATGTTCACTGCTTCGATTGGAAACCTAAGATTGGTAGGTTTTTGTAGAGAGGAGACAAAACTTGTTTCAGAGCTGGACCACACCTATAGGTCTTTCAGCTGGAGAGAAGCAGCATGAATGATTCACTGCATTGTGGTCCAAAGGCAGCACTATAAATTCTCATTAAACTCTTTCTGTGCATATTTCACACCTACTCTCAGGCACATTCAAAAATTTTAACACAAAGTGGAAAATTTCTTTTATTGGCTTAGGGGAAAATGATTTAGTGGTGACTTTAAAAAAAAAACCTTGTCATGCTCAAAATGAATCTGTCAGTTGTTAGTCACATACTATTGGGATCATTGGGATCCTTGTAAGTCAGGAGATCTGCGACTTTTATAAAACTGTTGTGATCCTTTTCTTACAAATAAGAAAACCTTCTCAGTTGTTTGTTTGTTTGTTTGTTTTTTTTTTTGTGAATAACTCTGATTAGGTAACAAACTGATATTGTGTAAAATGTCCCTTCATAACCATCTTCAAGTATTTCGGATGTTACCAAATGAAGTCCAGAGCCTGTCAAAGTACACATGTATTTACCAGTCTCTGGGAAAGTGGAAAGCAGTTTCTTTCCTCTGACCACAGTAGATACCAGAACACCCTTTCTCCTGCTCTTCTGTGTTTTTTGAAGTTGACCCTTGAAACTGTGATACTCTCCTGAGCCTATTCATTCACCTTCTGAGACATCTTGTGACCCAAACTTCTCACTTTCCTATGAGTTATTTTATCTCTTACTAGAGAAAGTGTTGTGTGAAAACAAATGTTTGTATGGGCCCTCCTTCATATCTGAAGTTGTGGCTATGAAATGATACCTGAATACTTTGACAGAGATTAATTAGTGGTTTTATTATCATACTTAGTAATGCATAACATACTTTCTTAAGTTTTTTCATCCTGATTTTTTTTATTTACCAAAATTTGCCATGTGTTAAGCCAGCTGCTGTGTGTGTGTTGTGTGTGTTTAAAACCTAGGCATTAGAGCATAAGCAACTGGCAGAGAAGTATTGTTCCCATGGAGCCGAAGTTTCAGTTCATTTTATCTTTTTAATGCAATAGCATTTATTTTAAATAGGCATTTTCCTATATCTTTGTATTCAAACAAGATGTTCTTTTGTTTAATGTTGTTCATGAAAACAGTGGAAAAAATGGGAGGATATTTAACCTGGAAATTACTTTCTAGGTTGTAATTGCATTTTGTTCAGCTAACCTAAGAATCATTTGTTAAACCAGTTATTGTATTATGCTACATTGCCACACACAACCATTAACATTTGCATAAACCAGATTATGTAGACTTGTAGTATATTCTTTGTCACAGTGAGTTATTTATTAGAGGAAGCATCTGCTCTTTTTCATGGCCTGAATGTTGTATGCATGGGAAAGCATGTAACGTGACTACAACAATCTAACTTCATTTGATATTCTGAATATCTGCCAGAATGAATTATGAAAACTCCACATAAAATACAGTGATATGTTTCTGCTGCTGAGGTTAACACTGCATTCATTATTTACCCATGTTTTCAGACATTTATAGTTAAGGCTACATTAGTGAGTTTTGTATTGTAAAACTTTGTAGGAACCTTTAGCTTTCAGGGTTTGACATCTCTATAGAGTTTTCATATGAAATTTTAGATTCTAAACAAGATACGTGAAAATATGCATTTGAAAAGGAGAAGATAAAACTACATTTGGGGTGCTATGTAAATAATGCTCATTTTTCCTCAAACACAAAGTCTGAAAAAGCAGATCTAACTTTTTTTAATGGTTTCTAAAAAATTATGCATCATCTTTACATTTCTAACAATATAAATATACAGAACAACAAATCTAGCATTTTTTAAAAAATAAACATTTTCCTCAGCTCTGTGGAAGGCTTACTGAAATTTACTCACAAAGGCTGTTTCAAGTGCTGGAGGAATAGAATTATTTCAGATAACTCTGTACACGTATTATTCCTACAACAGCAAGCCCACCATTTCCGATGCTTGGGGAGAGGGTAAAAGAGAATACCCTTTTAAAATCAATATTGTAAATACTCTGTGCAGAACAGTGGAGATCCTCCAGTGTCATTACACTTAAATGAGATTATTGGGGATTTTCCAGATTCTGTAATATATCATGAACCTTATTATCTGTTCTATGACAAGTTACATATTCAAGTGTTTCTAGCTGACATAACAATGAACATTTATCATAGTGTGACTCGTGAAATATTATTCTAATTACACAATACTATAAAAATTACTTTGGTTAAATTATTAGTAATAGATAAGTGTTTTTACTACCCATAAAATTATAGTAATATTCCTGATTTCTTTCAGTGGAGAGGCAGTCAAAATAAATATTTCACCATCTAATTGTGTTTTTAGGTTATGATGACACAGGAAATACTTCTAATTGTTTTTGCCAAGTACATTATTGTGACAAACTCATACAATACCCTTCAGGTTCGGGCATTCTCCTCACTGCTTTGCTGCATGTCAAAAAACTATCCTATTTATCTTCAGTCACTGGTTAGGACTTTCTTGTTTGAGTTCTTGATTCCTCTCAGCAACTTCAGTTACTTATCATGAATATTTCAGTGTGAAGTGTCCCAATCCAACAATGTTATACATCAGTCTGCTTAAAAACATCAAGTATGTTTGATGCAAAGACACTCAGACTAGATACAAGGAAGAAATTTTTTATGATGAGGGTGGTGAAACACTGCCACAGGTTACCCAGAGAGGTGGTAGATGCCTCATCCCTGGAAACATTCAAGGTCAGGCTGGATGGGGCTCTGAGCAATCTGGTCTAGTTGAAGATGTCCCTGCTTATGGCGGGGGGATTGGACTAGATGGCCTTTAAAGGTGCCTTCCAACCCAAACTATTCTATGATTTTATGACGTAAATGGGATAAATGCAATAGTCATTGCTCACTCTCATGGTAATCATGATCTTTGGGTGATGAAGCATTTAGAATCAATAATTCTCCAAAGTTTTACTAGTAGAAGTATCGTAGCACGCTCCTGAAGAACAACTAGGCAGAATTTATCCCACTGTGGTGGAAGAAGAGCCATAAAATCAATTATTATAGCCATAAAGTTTTCTTTAAAAGTTTGAGTTATCTGAAAATATAATTTAAAACCATTGAAACTGCCCCCTAATCATTATGTTTCTAAACCTGTGTCCTTATATTTTCAAGTATAAAATTGCCTAAGAGCATTCTTTCTCCCCATACTTTCTAAAGAAGTGACTTAGGGCTAAAATAACTATTTCTTTTAATGGTTATGATTCTTATTAGGTGTCTTACATAAATTGTGAGGATGGTTGGTGTCTAATGACAAGGAAGCCATAGATCAGAGGAGAGACTTAAGCAAATCCAGACCTAGTAAGTTTTCAAATAACAGGATATGGTGTGGCCTTCAACTGTGAGTAGCCTAGACTCCAGGAGATCAAAACTGTTCATAAATTTAGAATTTATAGGTTATAAATAAGTTAATAATTGTCTGGTGGGACACAACATACCTACATATATCATCACTGTGATGAATGAGATGTAACAACACATCTTTAAATAACAGTTTTTCTTTGATCTGTTGGTCATCTGGCAGTCACGTCTGACTCTGATCTGTTGTTGCATGTTCCAAGAAAGTAATAAAACTTCAACTGACCTGATTTCTACAGGAAAGGAGATGGATAATATGAAAAAAAATATCAGTTAAATACAAATTCTATCTTCTTGTCAGAATGTCAGTTCAGATTAGGTACCTACTGAACCTCTGTCATTTTATTCTGAGGTCATATAAACAGAAATTCATATATACTGCTTATATCCCAGTCCTTGGGCATACAATATTCAGTCTGATTCTTATAAGGAATGCAGGAGTATCTAGAAAGCAGAAGCAAGAGTAGCTAGAAGCTTGGCAGAAACATGGGAAAAAGGCCTAACTTAACATCATGTAGTTTTTGAAGATAGACTCATATACTCATGTTATGGAATATTGTTTCACACTTGTATATAAGCATTTGCAATTGCCATATAGATATTTTAGAAGCAAATTAATTCCCACTTATCAACAATCACATCCTCCCCCCTCCCTGCCCCACCCTTTCTGTTTTCTAGTCCTGTTTAGGTTCCAGATTACATATGATAGTTATTTTACCATCAAGCAGATGCTCAGGGGAGGCCCAGTTGGAGGTCCCTGAGTAAGGGCCATGTGTGTCTCTGGCATGTGCTCAGCAACTTTAATCTCACTTTGCTGTTTCTTTCTACAAGGCAAAAATCTAATTTATATTTTATCAGTATGGGCAACTGTTCTCTAATGCTTTTGCAATGACTCACCCACTCTCACTCCTCTTTTTCTGTCACTTCTATTGTGTATGTTCTTTTATCCTTTCCACAAAAATACTTATTTTAATATACTGGCAGCCAGCACATTACTTTTATGAAGCTGTAATTTCAAATAAGAACTGATTCTGACTTGCTAGTGGTGGTCAGTTACATGTGTCATCTTCAGCTTTTTGGAATAGTTTACAGAAATTCAAGATTGAATCATCTCGAATTTAAAAAAATAAACTCAGATTTTTTTGATTTTAGGACTAAAGATTTTTCAACTATAGTGAAAAAGTGTTTCTTTAGAAGGTTTTATTATGCAGATGAAAATATTGAGGACATGTAGGATTATTGTAGAGTTACTGCTCATTGCAGTGGGTAAAGTGAGACAACAGAACTAGTATTACTGAGAATGCTGAAAAGCTTTTAATCTTTGAAAAAAACCAGAATCACATTGCTTGATGCCTGATACTTGAAGACAATTTTATGTCATCTACTAACATATAACTTGCATTAGTTTAGAGCTTAAAAATTTGCTCAGTAACTGCAAAATGGAAAACACATTGCAGCAACCAGAAGACTTTACATTGCTTTTTTCCGGCAATGAGTAGTTTGTGGGTTTTTGCTACATATGCACTTTTTAATTGAGGTTTATCATCTTCACTTAATCAGTTGATAGAATTCCAGATTTTTAAAAGTATTAACAATTCTTTTTTGACTCCAGTTTATCTACTTGGCAAACTATTATATTTGCTTTATTAGGGGGAGATTTAGGAAGAATTTACTTGTCAGTAATTTATATTCCAACCATTTTCTTAGTAACCCCATCATTTTATTTATTCTTCTCTGACATTTATATTCTTGCAATGTTAATTACACAATGTTGAATAACATTCAGAAAATCAGGTTGAATGTTAAGAGCAATTAGGAAACGAGTAGAGTACAAAAGAGGGAAAATCATTATGTCAGTATGAATACCTGGTAAGCCCTTATCTTGCATGCCATGTGAAAATCTGATCCCTGTAACATCACTGAAGACTGAGAGACTGACAGGGATGGTCAAAATCCTGGAACAGCTGGGTGAGGAGATTAGAAGTTCTCATTCCATAAAGGAGCGGACAAGGGAAGTGTGGTAGAGTTCTGTGAAATCACAAGGAGAGGGTAAGTAAAGAACAAGAACTTGTCGCCTTCTGAAGTACAAATATTAGGGATGTCAAACCTGGTGAGATAGCTAAAAACAAATGGGATGCATGCAAACTGTAAAAAATGACATGTGCTCTAAAGGCAACCTAAGGAGGTAATTTTAGGAAGTTTGACTGGTGGGCATGCAAAACAAAGTCAGCACCTTTTGATTATGAAGTGTGAGACCCACAAAAGGTTGTATAGGAGGAGTATAACTACATGGTCTTGTGCTGATCTCACTGTTCTCTAGGCCAGCACTGTTGGATGCCTTTGTAGACAGAAATCGGGTGGCATAGATACCAAGTATGATCCAATGTCTATTCTTATGTTTCATATATCAATTTTTAATGTTTTTTGAATGTAGCTGAATTCAGGAGCTGAGTAGTGTTTCACTTCAGTGTTTGGTGACAGTTTTAAAGCTGCAGTATTTATGAGCTTCTCTAGGCCGATTTACTAGGGTTTTGGCATTCTGACTTCTATAGAAACTTGCACATACAAGGATTAAATTGAAGTCTGCTGTTTTAGTCATTGCTTTGGTAAATAAATTTTTGCCTCTTTTTACCGCAGACTAAAATGGACAAGGTATAAATTCCTCTTTTTTTCAAGGCAGGAAGTAATCCTCCTCTTGTCTGGCACTTCTGCAACTTCAGTGACTCCACATTACATAGTGGTCTAGAGAAAAGTATTTTCTATGTTTATTGTGATGAAAAGGCAGGAATATAATACAGAGTTGATAGTGCTGTTATGTTTAAGTTGCAAAGTTTTTAAAGTCTTCTTTAATTTAAACCTAAGTTTTCAACTCATGCACATTTATTCTAGTAATAAAACTATGTATTTGTAAACTTCTTGATTTCAGTTGTACTGTTCCTAATATCCATGCTTCATTTTATGCAAGTGTTATTTAAAAGAAATAACTTTTTTTTTTAATACAGGATAATTTTCTGTTAACTTCATTTAAGGAATGAGGTGGCTGAAGTTTAAAAAGTTGTATTGGAAGCTGGAGTAAGCCCACTTAACAAACTTTTCCAATTGCTTGTTGTGTCTTTAGAGTCCATCAGCTGAAACTAGTTACTATTAGTATATATCAGTAAGATGCTAATGCAGAGAGCTCATACTTGGACTAGACAAGCAGGAAAGGGTAGAAGACGTAGAAGCATAATCACATTCCTCTTTTAGGCATATTCTTTGAACACTGACAGGAATACAATTAATCTTGTATTGTTTGCTAGCACATACTCATTTTTTATTACACATGCTTGTTAGTATTCTGTTTATTTTTTCTTTTTTGTATGATTTCTTTTCCCCGTTCACTGTTTCCAGTATTCATTTTCAAGTTCTGTGTTCAGTGGTGGTTTAACCTAGGATTTAAAATGTGATTCTACTGAAGTAATCAAATAGAATTTTGAAGCGGAGCTCCTGTTGTTGCTATCTCAAACCCTATCCTTCAAGAGGCCTTGAATTATTACCAGTTTATGAACTCTCATAAAAATCACGTCACAACACAATAAGAAAACTGCAAGGATTTCAGTAGTGTAATGATCCGCTAACAGTATAATTTACCTAAAAAAGGGACTGTTATCTACAACCATAGTTTACCTTAGGTAATGTGGGTTCTTCTTGTTGAAGAAATTGTTATTCCACATCCTGTTCTAGTCATCACATTCTTCGATCATTTTCTGAGTAGTGCTATGATAATATCTATCAGGGTGCTTTCTGGCCCTTTGCATTTTATTATATCATATTTGATTTACTTGCAGTGCTTGACTTTCCCAGGCATCCATATGTCCATTGGAAGAAAGATGTGAAAATAATGTCTTTGCCTATGCAATTGTTTTCTTCTGGGATTAAAAAAAAAAATAATCACAAATCAAGAAACTCTGGTGAAACTGTATGTTATCTTCTCATTCGTGTTCTAAATCAGAGACAGTCTGCTTGATTAGACAGTTTAATGTCCTTTTTTCCCCTCCCTTCCCCCCTCAACATTTGCTAATGATGGAAATTCTCTACATGTGTCACTGTTAAGGGACCTTGCACCATTATTGCTCTTCACTCAAATATAGAGTAATTCATCTTCATTCACAACCTGGGATTCTGCCATCAAAATTTAGATCACATATCTTTAGCTTTCTTATGTATAATATAAACAGTTTCATATATATATATATATGTATGTATAGAGTTAATATAATTGTCATTTTCATGAGGTATAATTAAATAATTTGAAGAGACATCCCCTGAATTAGAACCTAGCAAAGCAGTATGGCAAGACCAGTCATGTAGTAGCTTTTGCTAAATACCAAGTTTGATGGATAGAGACATTTCTGTAACTAAACAAGAACTATATTACCCAAAAATTTAAAGAAACAAGAAATCTAATCTTCTAGCATGCAAGTAATTCTTCCAGTCTGTTACAATTTGGTTTCAGTGGAATGTGGTATTTAATTTGCTGAATTTTAAACCCTGCTAGCTGGAGTTGTTGAACTTAGTTCTTTTCCTGTGTCATCTGAGAAATATCTCTCTTACCTACTTAAATGTTTGCATTTCAGGAATCTTATTCAAAGAAGAGAAGTCATGCATTGGAAGCAATACCCTCTGTACCTCTGGATGCAATTCCTTCAGAAAATGACAGCAGTCTTTGTGATTCAATAGACATAGCAGTGACCAAAAAACCTTGTTCCCTAGAGATAGCAAGAGTTCCTTCCTCCAGACCAGGTAAATCACTAAATAATCCTGTACACAGTCTTTGGTGTAAGTGTAATGTTATAGAAGATACAGAATTATATAGAGAAGGTATAGGTTTATATTTTTTAATAATACAGTACTCTGTTTAGTTATCACAGCATGATTATGGTCTTCTGTTAGCTACCATAAGAGCTTAATATCAGATTAAAGATTAATAGCAAAATGCTGTAGAAGGGAAAGCAAAGCAGAGGTTTAAATAATTTCCTAGATAAATGTAAGATTGCAAAAAGCTAAATTAGAAATAGAATTTCTGTAAGCCCAGCCTTTTGCAGTAATCTATTTACCAACCTGTTTCTGTTTTTTGATGAAGTGCTTAGCAACAACATTATACAACTAATTCAAAATTTAAAATACTCTGTATTTTATTTCTGCATAAAGGAATCTGCTCTGTTTTTGAAAATGAAACAGTAAATGAGAACTGATAGAAATATTAAATGACAGTTTGGTAGACAGCTTTTTGTATTATACAGGTTTGAAAAGCAATGAGTTATAATAGTTAAAAAAAACAAAAAAATTATGCTGAGTTAGATGAATGATATTTGTAAGCATTCTGTTTATGTCCTCCAAAATTATATGCTCTCCTCCATTATCCTTGTTTGAATTCTTCATTAGTCACCACCTGGTACAGGAATTTCAGAATATAATCATTCTGCTATAAGTAGTTGGACTGAGTCTGCTTTGACAAATGACAGTTCTCAGCAGCACAGACCTATCTGAAGTGGGCAATTGACTTTTTGACCTGTGCTATCTTGGTTATGAATCATGATTTGGGAAATATACAAGAATGATAGATGATTGTTGACTAACGTCATGTTACCTATCTAGTCTGTGTAAGGGGAAGCACCTTCTTGATTTCACAGCTGAACTAGTATTGGAAGAGTGCCAGAGCTATATCAAGCATAGTATATAAGGGCCAGATGTCATGATACAACTTTGGAGTCTGCAAGGTGAGGTAGAGTGGGTCATAATTCCCACCCCCCCATAAAATTTGGGCTGAAGAGGGGACCTGAGGGAACCTGCATTATGAACAGTGATCTAAGAGGTGGAACAAAATACGATAGCATCTTTATAGCATAGTTGCACAGAGTAAACCAGAATCTGACTCAAACATCAACGCTACTACTCGTATAACTGAAAGTTTGCTTTGTTGATTTTTTTTGGCTCTGGTAATCTAAAAGATTAGCAGACTGTGCAGGACAATATTACAGGTTGTTGTTCAGTAAAGGAAGAAAATGCCAAATTATCCTTGTTTTTCAGACTTCTACTTGATTAATCACCATGAACTTAACTTATTGCAATGGGAAGACTGCCGTACCCCTACCCCATAAATTGGCCAAGGGAGTTCATTATCTGCCTTGATGGTAATGGGCCTCAACTACAAAGCTTTCCATTGTCATTACTATTCCAACAAAAAGAGATAGACTTTTCGCTAGTTAAAATACCAGGCTTTGGAAGTGTGCTGTCTGCTGAACATTGGCATTTTTCTTAGACGTAGTAAGATCAGTATGAAAAACAGATCCTAGAGGATATTTTTAGGTCTTCATCTGAAAAGATGTTTTGTGTATGGTTAAATACGGTGTGTATCAGAGGCCCAGAGGATAACCAAGGAAACTGTAGGACATTCATGGGTGCACCCATGATCTTTGTAAGGTCTAACAAGGTCAATGAGTTGACAATACAAATGTACTGTAATTCCTTCTGTCTTAGTTTTCCATATACCACTATGATCTTTTCTGTGGCATTTTATTGGGAAGAACATTTGGCTGTATAGATAAGCAGATTCCAAAATGTGATTTTATTTTAAGCTGTAAATGTAGTAATTACCAACTGACCTGGCTTGTAAGCCATATTTGTAACCATGTTGACTGTTATTTTATACTACAAAGGCCCCAAATGGAGTCAGCCATGTCGCTCACAGTTATAAGGTACTTAACACTATGCATAGTTGTATGTGAATGTCAGCCTGCCACTTCACTTCGTACAGATTTATTGCCTGAATAAGTTATGTATGATTACAGAGATCATTCATTTAAAGCAAATACCTAATTTGCATGCCTTTTTTCCTGAATTTCCCTCTTTTTGTATCACTAAGACATGCTGACTTTGGGAATACTGTTTCAAATTGCTGTACTATGTCATGTGTAGAGTTCACATCGGAGCATGAGGCAGCACTTTGAACATAAAATTGCATCTGTTGCTCTCCTTTCCCTAGGTGGTAGGACCTTCTGATCAACTCTCCCCACTGTCTGGGACATTACTACCTCATGGCAGTAGAATTGAGACCGACTGCACTCAGTGATTGAAAAGTCTCCTTTCCTGTATTGAAAGGAAAGGTCATTCTGGCTAGCCTTTCAAGCTGTAGGGCTGCATGTTGTAACTATTATCTGCTCTGCCAGTAAACTCCTACCAGGTTGGGAATAGTCACCTTGCCAGTCATCGTTCTCTGATCTACTGGGGAAAAAAACAGACTGCTCTCTAGTTCTCCATACTATTTTTAATTTCCTGAATCTTATTCTTGAACTGGTAAGGAATAGCAGAGCATGAGAACTCCATGCACCAAATGGTAAAAGATTGTTATGTGTAAGGGAGAAAAAAATGAACAGAAGGGGAGAAAAAAAGTAGTCATAAAGTTTGTTATTTCCACTTCTGAAATCCTATCTTGTGTAAGTTTTTAAGTCTGCTTGCAAAAAATTAGGTTGATATAGGAGAAGTGTTACATTATAGGTTTATGCTGGTAGTTAAAACAATTGCTTCTAATTAGTACTGATCTAAGAGTAAAGAAGACTGCATGTGTGTCTGAGTTCAAGTTAAGCTGCTCTTTGTTTCTGTGATAGATTGATAGAACAATGTTGACAGACTGTCTTAACATCTCTGTCTCAGTATCTCTGCTTTTAAACTAATAGTTAAGACATGATAGGAATATTCTGAAATACTGCACTCTGAGACAGAATTTTCTGTTAAGTAAAATACAAATTTGGATTTAAAATTTCATAAATCAATCTCATAAAATTAATTTCATAAATGAACTGATTCATGAATCAATCTTACTATTCTTTCTGTTGGGCTATTCCAGAACAGTATCCTCATTCCTTAAACTATATGTTTTTCCTAGTCATTTTAACATTTAGACTACCCTTCAATTAAAAAAAGAAATCGCATGACATATTTAACCTTGGAAAATAACCATAAAATGTTATTAGTTCATAAAGTATACATTAGTATTGCCCTTTTGATCTTAAGGATATAAATACATTTTGTGAACTATAGCAACAAATCATGTCAGAAAAGGTGTAAACTTCTAGTAAACGGCTAAAGCTCAAGGCACTGGATAATTCTAATGGTAAAGTAGGTCTTGTCAAGTATCTCCATTAAATTAGTGTGGTTTTGATCAACTATTTAGTGTCTGCAGCAGTAGTAGCAGAAGTTTAGGACCACCGTGCTGCATATGGGCCTGTGCTGTTGAAGACCCTTACAGACTTAATTTGCATCCTTGGTAGCTTGTACCATACTCCATCCTTGCACCCTTGTCCTGGTTTTAGCTGGGATAGAGTTAATTTTTGTTGCTAGTAGCTGGCATAATACTGTATTTTGGACTTAGGATGAGAATAATGTTTATAATGCACGGATGTTTTAGTTGTTGCTAAGTGACTTTTCAGCTCCTCATACAATGCCACCAGCGAGTAGGCTGAGGGCACAAGAAGCTAGGAGGAGACACAGCCAGGACAGCTGACCTAAACTGGCCAGCAGGATATTCCATACCATAGAATGTCTTACTCGGTACCTAAACTGGGGATAATTGACCAGGAGGGGCCAATTGCAGCTCGGGGACTGGCTGAGCATCGGTCGGTGGGTGGTGAGCAACTGCATTGTGCACCAGTTGGTTTATATATTCTAATTATTTTGTCATTATTATTAATATTATTATTCTTTTCTGTCTATTTTCTATTAAAATGTGTTTATTTCAACCCATGAATTTTACTTTTTTATTTTTCCTAATTCTCTCCCCCATCCTGCTGAGGTGAGACGTGAGATGCTTAGGGGTGAGCAAGTGGCTACATGGTGTTTAGCTACCTGCCACGTTAAACCATGACAATGTCGTACACTTTATTTAGTAGAAATATTGAATGAAATCTGAGCTAAATTACAGAAGGCATTTGCTTCATTGGAGTTAAGTGTGTGTCCATATCCAACAGAGAGATCATATCTCTTTCAGTCTGCCTCTGTAGTTTCTACTGCAGAAACTCCTTAGGAGTAAGACCAGGTGGCAATCTACATGCTAAATCTTTAATAATAATGAATGATGGCCAGTAGGTCTTACGGAGTATCATTATGAATTAGAGAGGACTTTTCAAACTTTTTTTTTTTTGTGAAGAACTTGGTGGGAAAAAAAATCCTTCTTTGGGAAAGTTGATCTGTCCATGCAGATTAACGAAGGTTTTAACACAGTATCTCAATAACAGGAAGAGACATTGCTGTCCGTAACCTGTATGAAAATCATCCTTGATTAAGGGAGTTCTAGTTCAAGGACCTATCTTTTCCAGTTATGTGCAGTGTGGGCTGCAAAATCCAGCTGAGAAATGAGGTAGATACTTAGGGACCTCACTTATGGTGAGCTCTCAGCCACCACACAGTCAGCAATTCCCAAGTCAGCAGTTTTAAAGATAGCTTTGGTACAACTACTCTACCCAGTTACATCTAAGATATGGCTTATGTCAAGAGGATAAAAACGTCCTTAGATATGTGATGTGTTGCCACTGGCCTGTAGCAGGTAAACACAAGGCGAGGAGTTGAAACAGTTGAAACATAGAGGAAGAGGTACCTCAGCAGCTATACTGGTCATCTACCCAGCTAAATGTACTTTGGAGAAATCTTGCTGTTGTCAGTCATGATGGTTTTGTTATTTAGAATCATTACTTAATTTGCACTTAAATGCCAGTAACTTGTAAGGAGAGTCATGCAAGATAATAAATCTGTAATTAATTATACCTTTTTTTTTTTTTACAGCCTCATAATCACAGCAGGGAAAGTAACAAAAAATGCTGGTCACTGAATTATTATGACATATCAAACTGTCCCCAAGCTGGCCTACCTACGGTAGCATTAGGGATTTTTTGCTTTCTCAGCCTGACATTCCTCTCCTGTCATTACAGTGAAAATGAGCCTGAAAATTTGCAGCCAGTGTGTCAGCTCACCTCTGCTTGCATTCTTGTGTCTACTGTATAACACTGTGTTAGCAGTCTCATACAGATATCTAGGAGAGAGTCCTTTGGAAACCTGAATTGAAAAATAGACTAGCTGTGCTAACATTTTAATCAAAATTAAAATACGAATCTTCTACATAGTTTCCAAAATCATTAAATACTTGACTTGGTAAATAAAGTGCTGTTTATCAGATCATCAGTGTCTGATCAGCTTCAGTAATAAATCTTCACAGCACCTATCCTGAATATTTGGACATTCAGTTATCCTGATTGAGACAAAGATAGCAAATGCATCTTTTCTTGTTTAATGAATTTCTACCTTTGTTTTTGTGCAGTTATTTTCTAGCTATAAGCAAACCATTGCAAAGTGGCCACAAGAAGGAACCATCACACTGCCAGATAAACAAAATTGCCTGGATGAATGGAAATTCAAGAGGCTAGTCTTAGTCACCCATGCTTCATCATTTTGAAACTATAATTGATCTGAAGGGTCATGCACTAACCTTTCTGAAGTCCATTCACCCAAATTGCTTCAAGCAGAAGGACTGCTATTCATTTAAGCGCACTTTTTAAGCTGGAGATAGCAGGATACTGTGCACTTAAACACACAGTGTTTAAGTGTCTACACTTAAACCTACAGTCTAACTCCTCAGGTTTAAATCCTTTCAGTGATCAAGAAAGGTCATCTTAGCTGTGCAGAGAGAAAAACATTATCAAGTAGGGAGTCTCTTATCAAGCAGAGTAACTGCAATATGTAACAGCTGGTCTAGAACCATCTGAAAATAGCTAGAGTCTATGAAATGTAGCCTAATTTGACACCAATGTTTCTGAAGCAGATGGTTGTCCATGAAAGCTTTTGGTATTGTGGTTCATATTTGAAATCATTACTACCTACCTGCCATGAGTGCTGAATTTCCTAAGTACTAAGTCTCAGGCCTGATATATAGGAGAGCAGCAAAGGACAGCTGCTCCTTCAGGGATTGGGAGGCAGGAGCAAAAGGGGCTACCATGGCTGACAGGGCAGGGGCCTCACTAGTCAGGGCCACCATGAGCAGGGTAGAGCTAGAGATTGTGGCCAGGTTCAGCTAAGAGCCCTGACCATCAAGCAAGTTTGCGCTCATGAGATAGACCTAAAGTCAAGCTAGAAAGTCAATATGCAGGTCAGGATCAGGTCTGGTGATGGCCAGGAAGTTTTGTGAAGGCAAGACCAGGTCCAGGGTCAAGCTGAGAAGTCATCCCATGAGTTGGGGTCTGGATGCACAGGCATAAGCACAGGAGAGGCACTCCTTCAGTATAGCTCAGGCAGGAGCTACAGGCCCTAGGCTGAGCTGAAATGGTGTCTTCAGGAAGAGGGTTGTGAATGGAAATCTTAGAAGGCTGGCCAGGGCCATTAAGAGTTATTAGTGCCTCAGGTCACGGCATGATATATGAATGATAATCAGTGTCCCTTATTCTTCCATGTATTACTCAAGGAGACAGTACCTCCAAAGAGTATAATTAATCTATACGTTGAGTGAGAAATGAAGAGCCACTCAGAGCTTGTCAATAAGGAACACAAAGCAAAGGTGTGTGTTGTAATGTGAGCTATGCATCACTTTGGTGGAATAGATAACTGACAAAAGCGGCTTGTGTTTCCATAACAACCTAATAGCGGAAGTCTTTCTTAGGCAGCAAGTGGTTTCTCTTCTAAGTAGTTTTTGGCTTTAGAGAAATGCTCTCTTTATTAAGTTTCCCAGATGTCAGGGTGTTTTGTACAGTCTAATACCCCTTTAGCACAGGAAAAGATTCATAGCCTGTGAGAATGAGTAAGAGTCTCACAGTGCCCTGACACGATGAGGATACTCCCCTTAAAGGTAGAAAAGTTAGCTTCCAGCCTTTGTAGTTCCTTTAATAAACTTCTCAAGATACATCTTAAAAATGGCTGAGGTTTTGTGCGTGTTACTCAGAAGTCTGTTTCACCACTGATCTCTGTGCTAGTGATCAACAAACCTCTTAATTTCCAACCTCAGTGTATTCATGACCAACTGAAGTCAAGACAGAGGAACCCTAACATACTGCCTTTGGCTAAGTCAGGGCTCTCCAGCAGCTCTTCAAGAAGCAATTCTGGGCAGCCTCTGAATGATTCTGAAAATCTCTTATTGCCCTTATGCATATCTACATAGTACATAGTACTGCCTTGTCATGGTGGCTAGAGGACTTCAAAGGGTGATAAAGTGTTGCATAGAGGTCTTCCAAAGGCGTGTACTCTTTATCATAGTATGTTCAAGTTATTTTGTCTTATTTGTGTATGTATGAATCCATTTAGGTATTGAACTCTGTAGAAATCTGGATGATATTATCTACATACTGTGCCCTAATATACTTACCTTTTCTGTGTAAGAAGAGGAGAGTGAAGTTATAAGGATTGTAAGAAGACCTGAAGTGGTTGAACTGAAAAACAAATATATTTTTTCAATTAGATGTTATATTTAGTCCATCTGGAAATATTACTTTTTTTCTGTTTGTTTACCTGGTTTTTAGCGATATTAACTTTAAAGTGAAATTTTAAGCAGTATTTGTCAGGCAATAACTTACAGTGAAATATGATGCCCAGCCTTAGTTGTAAGACCTATACATACTTTTTCTCTGCTGCTCTTGTCTTCCTTTAACCTGTGTTTGAGGTATATGGAGAGAATTTGGCTATGGTACAGAATTTCTCAGTTTACTTGTTTTAACAGGTTAATTTATAAAGATGTAAGGATCATATTCAGAGCTTCAAGACACAAATCTTTGCCAGAATATGGTGTATTGGAAACTAACCTAACCTTCTCCTGACTGTTTCACTGATGACACATTTCTTATTTGTCATTCCTACTGCCACAGTATAGAGTGCACACTTCTTATCAGAAGCAATTTTGTCTAATGCACTAGCATATGTTTGCAGTTTGGATTTTTTAATTTCATGTGGCATTTTAATAAAGGTTGAGGGAGTGCTAGATTAAAGAAAAAAATGTATAATAGCTCTTCTTCATGCATTTTGTTGTTTTTTCTTCTAGTACAACTAGTAATTGTTTTAGGCATCCTTCAAAAATGTAAAAGAAAAAATTTCTGAAAATTATGCCTGGAGATTGTTTGCTGATATAGTTATTCCTATAATAAAAATTATAAATTTATAATTTATTTTCTATTTTTAAGTGTTTTATAGCATTTTATAGTTCTTCTTACTTTCTCTTAAGTACAAATCCCCAAAATATGGGCAGCTTGGGAGTTCTGTTTCATCATAATGATGTTTTCACCTCATGTTCTGTATTTCTGATATTACTATCATCGTTCTTGGAATACAATTAGGATGCTTTATATTAGCTTTTTTAGTACTGTATCTCTTAGAGGAGTACAGTTTACCTGTGTTTTTGGTCCTTGTTGATTACTGTTTTGTTTACAGGTGTTATCAACCTGCTGATTTTGATCATCAGGCCTTCAAGTGGTCTGAGTCTCAGAGGCTGGCATGTATTCCTAACCTCACTGATGTTAGGGCATGTTTTGTTATCAATTTCAGTTGTATTAGATTTTTACCATACGTATCTTTTTCCAAAAGAAGGATCATTGTTAAAATTAGGAATTAGTCAGTTAATTATTGATATGAGTACTATTTACTTGTATTAAGCAAACTTATTTCATTTAAAAACCAGGTTAACTAGTAAGATCCAGTTTCTCTGAAGCAATGCTAATTTGCATGACCTATGCCCCTTTCATTTATTATTAATGGTCATCCATATCAGCTATTCTGTTGTCAGGCTGAAAGCCTATAACTAAGGTTACTCCATTAGCTTCCTTTTAGCCTTCTCAAGTCTTATTAATATTCCAAGAAACAGCACCATTTGTTGAGATAACTTCTTGTCAGATCTTTTTAAACTCTTGGATACAAATTAGATAGATCTGTTGATTAAAAATTTCCAGCTTTAGTAACGCTCATTTAACATTCCCTTTGCATATTTTTTATGAGTTTCTGTTTGATATTTAGAGAAAATATTTTACATCTCTATTGTTTTATAATATTATATCTCCTGCCACATTTCTAGAGTAATGTGCCATAATTTGGTTTGTTCCATTGTCCATTTCTCCCACTTCTTTATGTCCTTGATGCAGCAGAGGTCTTGTGGAGAAACAGCATTATAATCATAATTAAAGACTTCTTCAGATTGCATAAGCACGGGAAGCTTAATTGAGGTTGCACAAGCCACGTCAATGCTTACATATCACAGCTCTAATGTACTTTCCTTTACGACCTTATCATCCCTCTAAGAGGTTTTTAGTATATAATTAAGATAACTGCTCCCCATCATATGCTCATCTGGATAACATCTCTGATAACATCCTTAACAATGAAATGCTATTCTTAAAAACACTCTGTCATTTCTGAAGTTAAAGCACATGGGAATGACTGATACCATGTGACCAGTTTGTTACCAAAATACATGCAGGTCTCCACTCATCCAGTATGTTCCAGTAAATATGTTTATGTTGTTAAAATAATTCCACTTTCCAAAGGATTAGCTTGCATTTTCTTTGCAAAGTGAGAAAAAACAGGCTGCTGCTTGACATATGTTGAACATTTTCTGATGATTCATTACTTCTTATTATTACTCATAAAGTACAGTTGGAAAAGATTAGGTTTCAGGGGAGTTTTGCGCGAGTTTTGCAAATGAGTGCTCATCGAATTGTATGTGTTCTGACCAACAGTCGGTTTCATCCATCCCGGTGTGATTACCATCTAGAATGATCTCATTATATATGTGACTGCATGCTGTCAAACAAAACCCACTTTTCAAATCAAGACAATAATTCAAAGGAATGTAATTATTTGGAGGTATTTTGCATTTTAAAACCTGTTTGAAAATTTTATTTAGCGGGATTTGAGGTTTTCTTTCTTACATGACTATTGCAGCATCCTTTGGAAGTACTTTTGAGTCAGGGGTGAAATATACTTAGACCATATACAACATACTCCATTCTAGTAAGTAATGCTACTCTTCAAAATGCTACTGAGATTGTTTTATAATTGAGCAGATGGAAGTGATAGTACCTTTTTTAAGTGGCAATAATTTAATAGATATATGAGGAATAATATTGCTATAAAACCCAACAAACTGCTAATATTAGTGCTAATAGTAAAACTTAATCTTACCATTAATTTGTTTACATTTTGTATGCATCTGGTATATTCTAGAGGAATATAACCTTGTGTAATGGGTATAGCACTGCATTGAGATGTTCAATAGGCATTTAGCTAATATTATATGTCTCCTGGTGCACTTGTAAATTTTCTACAAACCTTAAATTTAATTTTCTACAAAGCTTTTCAAGTTGAATCTCACTCAAAATTAGAAGTTGGGAGAAACCAGCTGGCTTCATACTTTTTATTCTGTTGCACTGAAGACTTTACATATTGTCCTATTTTGCATTAAGATGAAACGGAGTCCTAAAACTTGAGAGATCCAGCGCTCAGGAGTTAGTGCTTCACTTATGTCTGTAATGCAATAAGGTTGAAGTACTATAAAAAAAGCTAAACTAGTTTACAGAAACACTGGAAATGCAATACAGATATGTCTTGAATCACCAAAGAACTCAGCTGCCTTATATGAAAGACTAATTTCTCCACTGTTTGGTCTCTCAGTTTGAGATGATAAAGCTGCTCAACTCTGAATGATTAATCATTAGACACTGTGAGATACATATCTTAGAATCATCTAGACATTCTCAGCTGTTGCAGAAAGTCATGACATTAACAATGCTCCTGATCTCTCCTGCTCCTTGTGTAATGTTTCAGGGTTTTTTGATACTTTGTATTAAAGGTTGCAAGTTTAATACAGTTTATTAGGGAGTGTTTTGTGCCTTGCTGTAGATGGTGAATAGATGTGTAATCTACAGGTGCCTTGTAGCACAGTTACGATTATGTGATTGCCTTCGATTTAGATATTTGATTTGATGAATTGGGCAATTCTTTCTATTTCTATGTCCCATATCAGGACGCTTATCTGGGATGTGGAGGATCAAGCTGAGAACCCTTAAGTACCAGGCTCTGATAAGAGTGACTAATCTGTATCACTGGACGTAAGAATTCTATTCAATGCTGGGCCGTGTTTCACAACATCCTGTCTGCATCCCAGCTCCATGTCAGACCAAGAAATAAGAACTCAGTCCCTGCCGCGCTCTGTCAGAATAGAGTTGAGCTCCAGCAGAACCCAGGAAATGAATGATCAAAATATCAGCTTTGTGGGGTATCTGCCCTGCAGCCTTTGTCTTTTTTTTGCTATGAGTCTTTCTTGCAAACACATACTAGGGCTTCCATTCTGCTTTGAGAATTATTTCTGATTAAAATATCTGGAAAATGGCACATTTTGCCAAGAAAATCAGTTTGAATTAATCATTTTTTATATGGTGAAAATAATTTGTCTAAAGATTCACTACCAGCTATATACTGCATTCATACATTGGTTTGATGGCTCTGCTAACAGATACTAAGGTCTCTGGATTATAGCTCTGCCTGCTTCCCCCACGCTGCTTTCCATCATTTCTTCTCTGTAGGGATCATCTATTGCCACACAGTTATTGTGCTTTTTCAAATATTGTAGTGACGAGGCACTGGCTTTGGTATGAATGCAATTAATGACCTTGCTCTCTTTTCTATAGTTCTAGTAGATCTAGCATAGCAATAACTCCTCCCCATCTACTCACCACCAAACAAACTGAAAAAGTTTTGCTGGTCCTTCTGACTGACAGTCTTTAGGAGAACTTATTTTTGTGACTGACTGCATCAAAATTGGGCTATGATTTTAGTTTATGTAATACAATCAACTGAATATGCATGCTAATTATTTTATTTCAGCATTGACCTGAATCAGATTTGAAAAATTTTATTTTTTAGGATAAAAAAAATCATACCCTATTTCTACTGCCTTTACTTCTCCAGTAAGTAAAAAATAAATGAGGTAGTTCTGTGAAAAAAATAAGTTATTGTATTGAATATTTCAGTACCTTTAAGTGTGTTCTACTGGGAACTCACTTTTTTGTGAGACTATAATATGTTTTATGAGGTTTTTTAAATAACCTTTTCTACTAACTTTAGGACATTTGGAAAGCAGACATCTTGGCATAGCTTCCTAAATTTTTTAAAAATCAAAATATTTGTGAAAATATTAAGCAATTACTAAAATAAACCATTTTTGTACATAATGAACAGATTTATTTGTTTTGTTCAGTGTCAGAGATGATTAAAAAATAGAAAAACATTGAATTCTAGAGGAGGTAATCAGTGTTGCATTCTGTAAAAAAACCAAAGATTTTCTCTCTTGTTCTATTTTGAGTTAAATAAAACCCAGTAATTTGCTTCCATTTTCTCTGCTTCTGTCTCCTTTTCTGCATCTGCTAGTCCTGATGGCAGTATGTAGCTTGCTGCCAAAAAGTTTCCTTCTCTTTCTTTACAGACATTTCATTTTTGTTCTTTTTATACCATTTTCATTTTTGTGCCACCTCAAATGGAATTTTGAACTGTGCAATATAGGATTTTGCTATATATCACAATAGGATGGGAATGGGTTTGTATTGCCAATCCATAAACAGAGATGCAGCATATCTTTACTAGCAGCTAATAATAGAATAATTGTCTACTGCACCTTGTCCTTTCTGTGTTTTCTGATACACCTTCAAATATTGCAGATTGGGAAGAATCCATATGAAAGAATATTTTCACACTCAGTTGCTTTATTGTTTTCTGAAAGCAAGAAAAGTCTTCAGAAGAACCATTTCATACTTTTTTCTCAAGGGCAGGGTGTATTTTTCTTTCTATAATACAATATGTCATTGTATGCAGTAGTATCTGTTCTGCATGAGGATATTAAAACCAGCTGTTAGTAAAAATATTCTTTCCGCTCTAGCTCCAGCTGTTCACTCCATGTCATTTTTCTTTCAGATATCATTCCCTCCCTGCTGGAAGGTACTTAAATAATATGGCACAATTAAAACCAGTTTCTTATCAGTAGTTCTGGGATTGAAACTAAATTCTTCTCCAAGAGCATAACCATTATTTTTACATATATTTCTGTTTTACATTATGATGAAAAAATATCAAAACTTTCTGTGAATATTGTGTAAGTAAAATTTGCAAAAAATACTTTTTTTTCTGATCAGTTTTGTCTTTCAGAGTTTTCTTCATCCAGCCTGTAATAACTTCAGCAAGGATTTGCCATTGTTAAATTTAACCAACGTGTTAAATGCCTTGTGAAACAATTGCAAACAAAAAATACATTTTATAAATTCTTTGTCCAACTGCTAGATATCAGCCTGATAAACACAATGTGGCATGAATTTGTGACTCATATTCTAATGGATTAATAACATTTGCAATAGGAAGTTGTTAGTGGTTAGGAGTTCTGGCAGCAAGAATGACAGGATTTCTGTGAATCCTGCCTTTGGTTTTGGCTAAATACTTACCTGTATTCCAGTGTAATTTAATTGTAATTCTTTGTTGTAGTTTACGACTTGAAATTAAGGAATATTGGATAGTTTTAAGCCATATTTTTCTCCATAAAACTTGGCAATAAAAGCATACTTTCACTCAATTCTGGTCCCTCTTTTGGTATTAGCGGCTGGATGGGATCAGCTACTTTGTTTCTGGCCCACTGTGTTGGAATATTCCTTCTTGTCTGAATATACTGATTTGGCTTTATGTCAAACAAATAGGTCAAAGCAGCATGGTCTAGAAATTGTGATTTATTCGTTTGGTATCAATAGCAATATAAAATAGCATACCTCTTCAATATATGTAAAGTTTTGTGCTGTCTTTATCATTCCTTTGTATAGTTAACTGCAGCTCTCAAAAATTCCAAGGGTCTATCCAAACTCCATATCTGTGGTCTCTGTAAGAAATCTAGTAGGTTATGTTAGTGGGAACACTTAAAAAGAGGAATTTAAAGAAATGTGCTAAGCTAGTTTGTGGGTCTTAGAGAACCCAAAACCAAAACAAGAAGAGAAAACCATTGAGGCAAACTTTACACTGTGGCGCTAACTAAATTAAATATGCTGAAGTGTATAGAAGATTCTAAACACTCAGAGCAGAAGTAAATCCTGCTTTGTCAGTCAGAAGGTAAACATAATAATGTGTAAATATATAACTGTTACATAATTTCATCTAAATTGAAGCATATAGAAAATAAATTAATGTAGGAGTATTAGCAAAAAGGATAGAATTTGAGTTTTTCAGAAGAAAATGTTAAATATAAATAAAAATACGTAAAAATAATATATGGTAAAATTGTTTGGGCATGTTAATTATAAAAAAGCTAAGTTGGCAAATTACAGTCAAGTGTTTGGGGTTTTTTTTAGTTACTAAAAACTTTAGTGCTGTAGTGCCAGAAATTAGCTGTTAATGGTTGGAAACTGGATTGTGATATTCCAAAATTATCCGGAGTATTTCCTTTATCTTTCTCAAATCATTTGGACATTAACAGGACAACAAGTTGGACTAGATAGCTGGTCCATTCTGGTACAGATGTTTCCATATTGCTTTCAAAATAAACAACAAAGACTTTTAATATTCCCTGAATTCTGACTGTGTATTAGTAGTGTGCACTATTTGCTGGACAATTTCTTTATGTTTAATGAGTATACTGTTACACTGGATACGATATACGTTTTGAGTTTGAAGCAAAATACTTTTTTCCATGTAACTATATATTAAATACAAAAATGTAAATTTTTAGAGTGAGAGTTGAGCTCTCTGAAGTCACTCAAAAATGTGTATAGTTTAAATAAGAATAACTGGATATTGAAACATTTTATAACAACATTTCTAGCTCTCTGGCTTTAAAATATTTTGGTTAGCTTTTTGACTTCAGTGTTATCATAAAGAGCTTTATTAACTAATTGATGCTTCAGAAGAACTGAAGCTCATGAAAATATTTTTTCCCCATAAAAAAATTTCCATAAATTTCCAAATCATTGCAACAAAAGATAGATGCATATTGGAAAGTTTATCTTCAAGACTGCTTAAATTATTTATTAACTGAGCTTGATCCCGGGGGAGTGTGGCTATCATCAGTATTATGAGAGCACTTACTCTCATCACCTTTTGAGGTTTATATTCTGAGGTTATTTGAAAATGTAGTCTAATTCAATAATCATCTATTGCATTTGCAATAGTAGAATACTTGTTTGCACAGCAGTTTGATTATTCCCTGGGATTATAGGAGAAGCCTTGTGAGATACTAAGGCGTGCATATGATAGCATTCAGTTGCCTCTCACGGATGAGTTAAATTTAAAAATAAGCACAGACATCCCTAATATGTAACATTCGGAGGATTTTTTTTTTTTTTTACAAGACTACTAGGCATTCCAGTTTTTAGTGAATGACTGAAATAAACAAAAATATTTTGGCACCTGTAACTACACCCTATGCTTTTCACTGAACTTCCAGAAACATGATGACTACATGCTGAGACAAGGCAAATGTAGAAATCTATGAACTATCTGTCATAAGCAAATGCAGTCATTTGACTACAAAGCTTTTAAACATGGAAAAGCTGACAAAAAAAACATTTTTAAAAAAAAGTATATGGCAACTGTGTAGCATTGTTTTTGAACGCTCAATTAGACATCAACAGCTTGCAGAGGCAGTCTCAAAAGGTTACTCAGGAAATGGTGGAAATCACCCATCATCTCTCATTAGTACTTAATGAGAGATGTTTTTCCAGACAGTTGCCTGGTATTACAAGGGTTATGCAAGCTTGAAGCAGTTCCAAAATCTATTTGTGCAGGTGGGTAATTAGAGGAAACAAAAAATTGATAATAGTCATACCCAACACTCATGGATGATGCAGAAACAACTGAGCAGACCCCCAGCTGCCACTGGAAGGCACTTTACTGGTAATTAATTCCAAACACAATCCCGAAATACCTGCCATATCCAAGATTAGGCCAGTTATAGCTTCAAGTGCTTTCAACAAGACAGTTGCAAATATATATTTACAATCCTACTCAGAACAATGGTTATTCAGGTTTAAGTGTGTAGGAAACAAAACAAATTCAAAAGAGCAAATTCAAACAGTTTAGTCCAACTGTTCTCTCTATGCATCCAGTGTAGCTACCTACTGATTCTGTTATTCAGTATTCCATCTGCTCTTTTGAAATGTCTCTTGTAATGTTCATTCCTTGAAATCCTGAAATATGTGATTGTCCTTATCTGTAGTTCCTAGATTTATGTCATGTTGAGTAGTCACGTAGGAGAGAAGATTTGCTTTGGGGATTTAGTCAAGTTAAAACAATTTTAAAGTTGAATCCTATACTATGGAAAATTGCCTAGTCCCTCAGTTGGGGCCACTGTAATGTGAACGTTTTTATTATCTGCCTGACAAAAAGGAGATTTTCTAATTTTTTCCTGGATTTCTGTATGAACTGCAGCCTGGCTTAATTTACTGTACGCAGTTGCTGTGAATCTTTGCAATGGGTCCACCACCTACAGGACACATTAAATTTTATTCACACGTGCTATCCAAGAAGTCTTACACATGGCAGCTCTATACCAAATCAGGGCAATTCCTACTATTTTGTGACCTGCTCTGGTCAGTTTTGGATCTTTGTTAGTTTCTTTCTACTTGTTGGCTTGGGCTCCTGCCTTGTAAATGTACTGCTGGTGGAACCCAGCAACCCAGATTGACCCATGATGAATGAACTGCATCTAGGTAGTGCTGTCTCCGTACAAAATGTTCAGATATATGGTTTTAAGACTTGCACTGAAATCTGTCTATGGGTATGTTTTAGTGTAATGGGGTGAATCTGCCTTAGAAAGGGTTAATAGTGTTTTAATGAGCCCTCTGTAAGCTTCAGGAAGATCATGGTGCCCAAATTCTCTTTACCATAAGGAGTTGGATTGAGATGATTCTTCATGTGGGCCTGGGGCTTTCTCTCACTTTAGATGAAGCTCAGCAACAGTATTAAAGATTCCCTGAGGCATAATCTGGGCAAGTTTCTTGGTCTTCTCCTCAACATAAGGATACCAGCGTATCCATGATAAAACTTCTGTAACTTTGATTATGCCATGAATTAGAAAATACTGGTTTATATATCACTCTAGTGCAGTTATAAGTGGAAGCCTTCTTCCATTCCAGTTATGAAGCTTTACAAAGGACTAGATGATCATTCCCCCATTATTAAAGAGCACTAAAGTCTACTCCTTATGGTACCATCTGTGATGGGACCTACATTAACCTGTTCATTTCGTAGTCAGTCAATGAAACTAGCCCTCTGGTGACTGTGACCTCTGCAAGGAGATGCACGTAAATTCAGTCACGGGTGACTGATCCTCCAGAAACAGTATTATTTCCATATTATCTCCTTTTATACTTTTCCAAGATTTCGATTGTGGTTATGATCGATTTCTGTCAGAGACAGGTGATTAGCATTGCCATGTTCTTTTCAGAGCTTTGTGCCTCCCTATAACACATTGGATGTTAAAAGGACATGTAACGTGTACAGACAAAGGCATTCCAACATTTTTTCCTAAAGACAGATTGAAACCCATAGAAATTGCCAGACTGGATAAGTGTTTCTCTAGTAGTTTTCTAATAGTCTAGCAAATTAAGTCTGCTATAGCTGATCAAACTTAGGTCTGTCTTAATATCACACTAAAAAGCATTTTCATCTCAGACAACACCAAGCCATCTGGAGCTTTATTCGCATTTTTGCATTATCCTGATGGTGGGGTGTCCAAAACAGATGCCAGGTTTTGGCCTACCTTCAAGTAGTTTGAAGACTTGCATGAAATCTTCCACACAGAGCAGAGCTGAAAGAGTAAAAGGAAGTTATTTACCAGTAATAGGGTGTCTTTGAAGTTGTTGTCTATATATATGTAGGTGTATCTAAATGTACTTATGCATATGTATATATGTGCACATTCACTTTCCACCCTTCTTTTTCTTCTCCCAGGGTTGCAGTGTACGAATCTTTCCAGGCCCTGAGGTGATAGTATAAAGCTCTACAAGGTCATAATAATTGGACTTTGTGCTTTAAGTATTTTGTTCATGTCTACTATTATATTTTCAGAGGTTTTAGAATTTAGTATATGTATTTATACACACCATTAGATGTGTACCATATAATCTAGATCTAGATTATTACTGGCCCATACCTCTAATGTTAAATATATGTTTCTTCCATTCTTATAGCAAGTTGTAAATCTGAGCATATATAGTATTTATGTGACTCCACAAATAATTGGAATGTGGAAATAGACTGAGTATGCATTTGCATTTTGGTTCAGAGCACTGGATGTCAATTTGAAATAAATCATTGTTCCCAGTTACTGTTCATTGCTTCAGTCGCAGGCTGGTTTTGGAGTACAAACCAGGCTTCTTTTTGATCTGAAGCTCCATTTCATGTAGACACCAAAAGTATAGGGTCCTTCTGGAAACTGTGAGGTACATGTATGGTGGGGGTGTTTGGCAGAATAAATAAGATGCTATGTAGTGCTAAAAATTCAAACCCACATGTGTTGTAAATGGAGTATTATGAGGATCAACTGCTTTGATCTGCTGATCCATTGCCATTATGCTACGTTGTTGAAATAACTGTTGTAATAGCTAATACATGTATAACTAGATTTTGAAAAGGATGCTAGCATGTTTCTGTAATGAAAGTGATAAAATACAGATTAACTGTGTGTTCCATTGTGAAGATTTATTTCTGAGGTGAAATCTAATTATATTTCTGGAATATGGACTGACTTTGGGCTTTTGATATTTTGCTTGCTGAGATGTGCTAGGAAGTGTCCTGGCTGGTCTACTTGGTATCTGCCCGATAGTCAATATTGTGGCATTATATATATATAGTGCCTTATTTTTGAGTACATTACGAGAAAAATTATCTGCTAGAAAAGTTCCAGTGAGCAGTTTGTCCTCACAGTACATGGATGGTAGGATGAAAATTTTGATGAAACACTTGTTGAACTGTGGCGATACAGTCTGTTACTATCCATAAGGGTATTTTTCTCTATGCAGTGTACTATATGAAAAAAGACAATCATCTGCTGAGTACTGATGTCACACAGCACAGTAAAAGGCAAAGTTCCCAGTGCATGATTTTTTTATAGTTACAGTTAAACAGTTAACATTTTTATGGTTTTGTCTGACATCTTAGTAGAAGGTAACAGTAAAAGAACACCATAGTTTGCTCTTACAATATATGAAAAGACGACAATACTCACTTTCATTTTACTCTCTCCAGACTGAAATCTGAGTGATCCTTGAAAGTGTAAAGCAGTCACCATATCCATGAATTGGAGCTCCTTGCACTTCTCTCTTTTGTTGACCTCCTGTTATCCTGTCTGCTTCAGAAAAAAATTACTATAGTTTTTTACCGTGATGGTAGAAATAAATTATCATTTTCACAAAGATCTTTTGGAAGCAATAGTTACAGTTTTAAAGAGTGTGAGTTGCGATTCATCCCTTATAATTTTGGGACCCTGATTCAGTTGCCTATACATAGCTGTCTATTGACATTTGAAATGTTTTTGGGTGTCCCAAGGTGATGCTTTAGAAGGGCAGTGAAATTCCATACTTCCTGAAAGCCTCTTGCAGATGCCTTGAATTTCCTTGGACCACTGAGATGGCATTAGTTAATAATGCTTATAGGTGGTTGAATCTTGCCCTTTGTGTCTGCAATAAAAGTGTCTGAGCTAGCTATCTAGACTTTGTTTAAAGCTAATGCATATCTTAGTATAATCAATGAAGCTTAGGGCTTGTTCCTCTGACCTAGTATTTCTTCAGGATAATGTAGCTAAATATAGAATATATTCTAAATTCTAATTAACACTGTTTTAATGGGGTTTCATTGTCTTAAAGAGGAGTTTAGCATGCCCACTGAAATGTGGCTCTATTTAGAGAAATCCCACCTTGCAAGTCTGAAGACCAGTTTCTGAATCACTCAAGACTGAGAACAAATTAATGCCATTTCTTTGGATAGCAATTTAGTTGCTAGCATATGAATACAGAAGTTTAACTTTAGGCCCTGAAATTTGATTCCAAAAATCAATCTTACTAGATAGACATATATAACACATTACATAATATCATTTTCGTTTTACTCAGAAATCCTTTTCATACTGAAAGACTGCATGGCAAATGAATTGCTGAGTACTTATAATGTCAGTGATAGTAGACACAACTTTACTTCCTATGAAAGGAATGGTTATGATGTTAATTCTTACATAATATTTTTTGTGTGAGACATGAGGTTAGCGTACATTCGTAGTTAAATATTTTTATGAACAAGATAACTATGCTTATATTAATTAGGCTTCAGTAATATTGAACTGTATAAGAGATAAAACTGAACACTGCACAAAAAGCATCTCTCTTTTTTGCAATTGTATTATATATGACAGTGTGGTAAAAATAGATTTTGTAAGGTGTTTGTCTTGCTGCTTCCTTCTTCTCTTAATGTTCTCATAAAAAGGTACTGTAAAAATAAACATTGCCCATATGAAATGACTTAAAAACTCCTAAATTCTGAAAGTAAAAAAAATAATTATGTGAATTAGTTCTTATTCAATACTATTCAATTTCTTTTTATCATTTTCCTGAAAGAATATGTAAAATAACTGTTGGTGGAATACGGAATAACTGGAATAGATCAGTAAAAAGCTAATCTGGATTTCTAGATTTGATGGAGTTGTTTCAGTATTAATAGGTTTTAGTGTAACTGAAATCAAGCCACTTGTCTATAATCAAAGGGTGTAGCTCTAATATAAATAATGCCAGTGTGGCAGGAGAGTAAAAATTTTGTAAATGGTGGTAGGAACAACCTGACCTTCAACTTCAAAGCAATGATGTCATCATTTGTGATTACAGTCTTTTGATGCATAAGGAAAAGTCTAATGTGCACAGGCAAGTTGTATGAAGCACCAGTGTGACTATTCTTGTAAATTCTGAGTCTCTTTCTACTGTAAATATTTCAAAAATTGGAAAAAGTAGCAAATAGAATTGTAAAAGTCATTGAGATTTGGAAATTAAGATTAAGATGTGGAAACCTGTCTAATCCTGTGAGAAATTTAAGAATCACCATCTTTTTTCATATGTCCATGAGATGGTTAGTGGTAAACATGATCAAGATGGCATTGCAACACTCTCTGTCCTTTAAAGCCTCATATGCTGAGCCAATCAATCAACCAATCAACAAAGCAAATAAAAAAGATTTGCCAGGATGTAAATGAGCATAGCTATTTCTATAATCCATTAACGGAGCCCAGTTAATCCAAAGCCTGAGTTTATATAATAGTTTTAAAAATATTTTGGTTATTCCTGACATAGAAAACATAACTTAGTATATTTTCTTTATCCTACCCTATTCTATTTCCTTTGCCCTGAAACAAAGGAAATGGAGGGTGGGAAGTCCTCAGTAACCATTTTTAAAAGTCAGAATAAGCTTCAATTACGTAATCCTTGTGACAGTTTCTCATATATGATGGAGGCAGGAGGGAATATTGTTAGAGCATGCTGCAGTTCAGTAATTTTTAGCTGCCGTATCATCCCTGGAGGCTAGTGTTACCTGACTTGTACAGAAACATCTCAGTTTATTGCAACTTGAGCCAGGAACTAGAAGAGAATGACAGCCATAAATACTTCCCTGTTGGCCCCCATCTATAGCACCTACCAGCAACTCAGCACGAGAGCTAATCTTTCCTAAGTAAATTTGGTAGGTTCTCAAGTTTACAAGTTCTTTTTGCCAAGAACTGTTCCACTGAAACTTACAGTATTACCATTATGATTACCTAAAGGGAAAAAAATATATTTGCTTTAGTTTTGTTACCAGAGAGAAAAGAAAATGAAAACATAATTATTGCATAATTTAATTACAAAAGAAAATATATTCAAATAAATTCTTAATGAAATGATGAGTTTTGTATACATAAACAGAGAGGTTGCCCAAATTGGTTGCAGGAATTAATTTGATGGTGATATTCTCTCTCTGACGGAGCAGACCCAGGTAGTAAATCATTATTGGCTGCCTAATGGGAAGATCCTACTGTGAAAGTAAACAGCTGTCCACAATAAAGAAGTTGTTTACAAGAAACCATTACATGTCAGACACTTTATTCCCTTGAGAAAGGCACAAAGGCATGAAATACTGAGCAGTTGGATTTTTTTCTGGGATGTTTATTTCAAAGAGAAATATTTGGATTTTTTTGGCAAAGCTGTATTTTTAGATTCTAAAAGCATGATTCTTTTTTGTATTACCACTTTATTTTGCTTGGAGGGAAAGACTGTAGCTACTCTGTTTTGAGATTGCTGCATATTATGTATGCACACACTATAGCTGAAGAAGTTTTTCTCAGCCCTGTCTAGTGGGGCATATAACAGCCCTGCCTCCCCTCATGAATATCTTCCAATAAATTTTCTTTCCAAGAATGTCACTCGGTCATTTTGATGCTTCTTAGGTGTGACTGGAGGTAGGGGCAAACCCCAGACTTCAGTGACCTGTCATTGAATGGGTCAACAAGAAGTCTTTCCGATGGAAAGACCAAAATCTTGCTCATATAACTTGACCCTTTTGTTACCCTCTTCTGCATATTTAAAGTGTGCATAAACTGAGCTGAGGTGGCTGTCAAGAGGGCCTTGAAACAGAATGAAATGGTGGGCAGAAACCGTATTCGTTACCATCAGCACAAATTTGTGTTTCTAACTATCTGTCCTTTGAGTGATGCATATTTGAGGTACTTCTACATCTGCAAAGCTTCCTGGTTTCACTTGCAAGGCTTTCATGTGCTAAACAGCTAAAGCGGAGCTGTGCTTAAGCTTAAGCGCAGCCACACAGGCTTCACAGAGAGGACAGCGACACAAAAGCAGGGCTGGCTGCTGAACTGCCAGGGACTTAGTGCTCTTTGTAGGTTTCACTGTTTCTCAGAGACAATCGTTCTGTTTGTTTCTCCCATCAGTAAGTAAACAAGTGCACTAAGTGCACTTAGCTAGACTCACATGGAACATTTCTCACTTTGGAGGTTGTTAGCTTCCGAGATGGTGCCTGTATTACCGCATGCCTCTGCAGCAGGAGAGCCCCTTGTTTGGTATCTCCACAAACACAGTGCAGGGCTGTCAAAGCACGTCTCTGATTCCTCAGCCAGGGAAGTTAATTGGTAGTTATCTATTGATGAGTCTGTCCATAGAGTGAAGGAAGATGATATTTAATACTTTGGAGCAGAAGAGAATGAGACTTTCAGCTCACTTAAGATGCTCCTAACCCTCATGTTTAGCCTTCATCCTCACTATGAGATTTCCAAAGATTATGGCAGGGCCTTGGTGGGGTGTCTTCTTGTCAAATCATTGTCCCTCCTTTGATGAGCTAGGCTTTCAAATCACAGGATACTCATTCACATGCTGCATGTGAACAGTTTTGCAGTTAGATACCAGGTCAGACAGGAAAGCATAAGAGTTAAGGCTTTCTGGAATGCCATCCAAGTTCTTCTGTCAGGGATTTTATCATGAGGAGTCATCTTAAGTTCCTTTCTAAGGCTGTGTAAAAGATTTGTTTGATTCATCATATTAGCACATATGTATTAGTTTCTGAATTAAATTAATTCAGACCCAAGATTTCTGTGCACACTTGTGATGATTCAGGAAGAGCCCTTCCATGTGTTAAGACTGTATACCTAAAGGACCCGAAGTCTTGATGAGATATTTTTCAAAAAAGTTGGAATTGTCTGTTTCTGTGACAGGGAGGGTTCACTCTGTCAGATGTCAGATAACATCTGAGGTTATCTACAGGGTGTCTCCTTTTTGGATGTCTGCCAGACTGCCACCTGAACTTTCGTTTACACTTCATTAAGTGTAACAGTATTGCTGAAATATTCCAGCCTGATATTTGCTTTAGAACAACAGTTTGTTGGTCTGTATTTGACTAGAGACTTTAAGATCTCACACTACAGTTGTGTAGTGTTTCTACAGGGAGTATTACTTAGCATCATCCATGCAATGAAAGTAAGTTGGAAAGGCCATGAAGTTTACATTCTTGCAACTATTCCTCTTTATCCTATGTTAGCTACATTAATGTAACTGGGTATTTCCTTCCTTGTGATATCTCTGTTACACTTCCAAGAATTCTTTCAGGTCAGTAGGGCTGAGAGGGAGAAGCTTCTGTCGTTGCTTTCACGAAGGCATTTGTGCCTTGAGCAGGTGGAGGAGATTATGTATGTTCCTGCAGAAGTTGGTTAGGCAAAAATTCCCCAGCACTGAGGCTGCTTTCGTTAGAGTTTGTTTTTTTTCTGGAGTGGATTCGACCACAGAGTGAAAGCATGTATTGGAGATCCACCTCAATTACAAATAAATAGGCTTTCTTCTGTGAACTCTGCAGGCTGTCAGTTGAGGCCCACAGACATAGGATTTGAATGTAATCATTGTCTTAATGCAGTGCTGCAGGTGTTATAGCACATTTAGGAGCATGGAGCACATGTCTTTGTGACCCACAAAGAAAAGTACTCTGTAAATTCACAGATGCTGTAAAGACCACTGTAACCATGCAAAGGCAATGGTATTTCCCCCGGAATCTGGACTAAAGCATTTCTTTAATAATACAGTTCTAAAGGCATGAGGTAATGTGGAGCTTTTGGCCTCCTGCTAAGTCATTCTGGTGCTTGGTTACCATCACAGCTGGGAAGCTGTGCCTTGTTTCATAGTCCTCTTTATCCTCTGACCTGACTTTCACTAACTTTACATTGTTCAAATAGTGTTAAGAACATTTAGAGAAGGCAAGAGTGATATTTTAAGTCCTTTTAATGGTCCTTCACAGTGCCATAAAATGGCAATAGCATCACAAAATATGTCTGAACAGCAGTTTCCCATGGACCTGCAGGTATGTAGACATTTTTTAAGCCAGCTGTAGGTTATCTGGCTGAGATACTGCTAGAAAGGTAGCTACTGCTGTACAGAGCTCTATGAGGATGCAAATTTCATCTGAGGAGCTGAGTATATTCTAATGTAATTAATCCTTGCTGATCAGTTACATTGCTCACTGTGTGCAGGAAAGTTGTCAGTGATGGCTGTTAGTGTGCTCTAAGTTGAGTATGTTTTTATGTAACTTGTTGAACTGGGTCATATGTATTAAGCTTTTCCAGGGTGAGATACGAGTTGCATTATAAAGCTCCCTTTCAAGTCACCCCTGTTATAGTGATAGTACTTGGATTCACAATTGGTAATTCAGGGTAATGAAAGTAAGTATTTGTGTTTGGTTTGTGCCTTATTTTACTTAGGTATTAAGAGAGTGCAATATCCTGCCTTAACATAGAACAAAAGTATGAGCTGACGAAATAACTGCAGATACGTAATATATTCCTTCCCAAATACATTTAAACTATAATAGGTTTTGTAAGTTGAAATAGTGTTCTGAGTAGCATTCTGTTTTCAAAATAATTTTAAATTTTAAAATATATGAAGTATTTGTAAGTTCACATAAGTGCTATTTTTATTCACAGATAATGCACCTCAGGTAGCAATTACCGCACCAGGATCTGGTAACCATAGAAACAGCTCTACAGGCCCAACACCTGACTGCTCTCCTCCATCACCAGATACTGCACTTAAAAACATTGTGAAAGTTATACGTCCTCAGGTAGGTGATCACCATAAGCATCCTCTTATTAGTTGTATTTTTCATTTTAAAAGCAGGCTATGATGCATGTATTCTAAAAGGATGTTATCACTATACAAATATGAATAGGTCAGACAGATAAACAGAACACAAAATATTTTTTGTACTTAGGAAGCAATCTTGATAGCAGTAGAAGATACAATATTTTCTGAACGACCCCAGCAACGTACAGAGAGATATCAATATATTTTTCTTACAGCACTAATGATGAATTAAGTCTTTATGTAATATTTTGTATTTCCAAGTACTACTGGTTTTCTTTGAATCTTATGTTCTGTTTTTATCAGTATTAATTCCCTGTTACTTTTTCAGGTTTTATTTCCTCTTTCTTTATGTCCACTTGCATGGTCCCATTATATTACCTTCTTTAGTTTACCTTCTTGTATAGGATTGCTTCTTGACTTTCATATTTCCTAACTACATATATTTCAAATAGTTTGGTAAATAAGATGATTAATGCATGGAAAACTTGAGTGCCCCTTGTAATTCTTTAAGGAGTACAGCCTTTTAAAATAAAAGCTTTAAAATAAATAAATCTTAGCACTTGATTCAGTAGTATAGAAGTACTCAGCGTAGAGGAGTTCATTTTAGAATCACAGGATCATAGGATAACGTACGTCAGGAGATTATCTAGTTCCCCACTTAAAAAGGTATGACATTAGGTGTGTCAAAGCTAGCTGTGAGAACAACACACTGAACTGACTAATTGTGAAACATTTTTGGTGTGAATCAAAAGAACTTCTTTTCCTGTCCTACCAATCATTGGGTTCAAATGCAGCCATCTTTTCTTCGTTCCTGAGCTGATCTCTGCAACTAAGCCACCTTACTGCTAGTGGATGCAGGCTTTGTATCATCAGTATGCTGATGGTATTTGTTTTTCTTGAGAAGTAAGCTGATGGATACAGGATATTTTGTTAAGAATTACATAGGACAGATTGTTTTGGTGTCACACAAGTGAGCGTATTACAGTGATGGAGGTAGATCTTCCTTTCAGTACTTATTGGAGCACACAGTACAGAAGGGCTTGCAGAATTAAAGGTAATTACTAGGTACACCTCCCTTTTGTATCTAGGAGCGATTGGTTTCCTGTGGCTGACACTGTCAATGCACAGTAATTCTAATGACTGGGTGGTGCAGACCATCGCTCCGACACTACAGTAGTTTGGATTCCACATCCTGGTTTAAATCTGGATTGCAGGGGCTCTAAAATAACAGCTTCGTCTCCTTTTCTCTTTTTATAGTTCCTTCTTGTTTTACTTGTTCCTGTAGTCTCTCTGTCCCTCCCACCCTATATCAGTATAGCACTGAAATGCCTCCTTTCCTCTAAGATGTTTTTTATAGTAGGCGGCAAGCAAACAGAAAGGTATTGGAATGTTGTTGGAACAAGCTGTTGTGTGATGGCTTATTGAAAATAGCATTTAAAAAGCTGTTTCCATCATGATATTGCCAACAGATGGACCCAGAACACTGAATGGTGATATTCTCCTGCTAGTTAACTCTGAATGGATTCAGCAGATTCTGGGGAGCTATTTTCAAATTTACATCATACCATTTACTGACTCCCAGTATTCTCATCGTTCTGCAGAACAAAAGCTAGATGTGCAATATGTATGGTCAGAACTTTACCACATTTACTAAAATGTCTGTCGTGTGGCCCTACATGTGGCGTACTTCCTATGCAGAAAACAACAGCAGAAAGGCACGTGTGCTTAATGTATGTTGTAAATCTATGCACTAACACATGAGAAGTTGGATACAGTATAGCATTCAGATCCCATCATGCTTCTCCTTTCTCCATGTTTTATGCACATTCCTTCAGTATTCTTTTGTTTTTGTTGCTTAACTAATCACCTCTCCCCAAGATCTCAACCCAAGAATTTAGACAAAGAAGTTGTAGGTGTTTGCAATGTGATGTTTACTAACCATTAGTGTTAATTCTGCCTGCATATTTAATTCTTTTATTCCATGCCTGCTGCATTCAATTACATGGCAAGCTCTTTGAAGGTTAACACAATGGGATTCTATTCTTGACTGACCTGTCACCACTCATGTAAAACTAATGAATAGCATTAAACAATGCATGCAAAATAATTAATTTTCTGTTGTCCGCCAGAGCCTCTTTGCACTTTTCTGGAAAAATAAACAGATTTTAAACAGATCTAAACCAGAGATCATATAAATTTCCAAAACAGCTGTCATGCCTTTCCCCTTTTCATGTCTTCTGCAACTAGCACAGGAAGGCGCCAGTGAAAAGCAGAATGGGAACTTTTCAGCAGTTAGTTTTGCACTAGGCAGGCTTTGATAGCTTGGGTGAAACTGCCAGGGAAGTCTGGCCTTCCAACTCATATTGTTATTTTCATTTATAGCTTTATTTATCTTTCCTGGAGGGTTGTGCTTATAACAGTTTACCTGCAGTGAGGAGAAACACTGTTTCTGTGTAAGCAGCAGCAGAGGGGACCAAAGATTCCTTCCTCCCACCAGTCTGGTGAGGGCAGGCGGTGGCAGAGAGTGGAAAAAGAGAAACCTGGTGAGCTGAGTTTGAAGGCAGAGGTGAGGGTCATTCTGCCTCCTGTTTTGCTTGGCCTTTTCTTTCTAAGACTGCATGCCACCTCACATGATGGCAGTGCACATACATGCTTCAGAACATGACAGATTTTGAAGACATTTGTATGAATGTGAGGTTTAGCACAGCACAGTAGCCTCTCCTCCCTCCTGTTCCAGATGCTCATCTACCAAATGCAGCTGGTGGCGGGGGATGCTGTCAGCTACACCTGCTATGTGGGGTCCCTAAAGAGGAGGGAGGCTGTGATGCTGCACTGCCAGCCCATGGGCTGAAAGTACCACAGCTGGGATGTGAGAGACAGGAACAATCTCATACATAAAATGTGAATTCTGAGGGGCCTGGGTCACGGACAGTTAAGGGATTCCTCAGAGTGCAACCAAAAACTGTTTTATCTTTCTCCTTCTGGTTCTCTCTTAACCTGTCCCTAATTACTCCCCTTCTTGTATTACAAACATGCTATCACAAAATCTGGCTGGGAATTTCTACTTTCTTCCAAACTTTTTCTGTAAATTTATCCTTCAATTTATTATGATGAATTTTGAGGTGAGAAACGTGCAGTTTGTTGTGACCCTACCACTTGTCCCTTATGAGATCTCATTGCTCTCTAAAATCTATCTAAAACTCTTTTTTGGATACGTCTGAACTATTCAGTTCAGTATACTATTACTAAAGCTGAAGGCTATTTTAATTGAAATGTGTATCTCACTGGCACAGTGCAGCACTCTAGAGAGATACTAACTCAGATGTCAGAAGAAGTATTAAGTTCAGTGCCACAGTGCCACCCACCTCTACTGCTTCCAGTCCCGAAGAAGCTAGCAAACTCAACAGTAATTCAGGGTACTGTGTGCTCTGTTTTCTGTGCACCTTAGCTATGGCTTGTACCTGTGATCTAGCATTTTGCAAATACATGTCTTGTTTTCAAATTTTCACAGGGTCAGTTTTTGAAAAAGAAGATTTGTTGAAAAGTTACGTATATGCAGATAAGAAACAAACAGAATTTAGTTCAGAGTTTGAATCACTTGATCATTTTTTTCTGGATTGTCCAGACAAGCCTTAGTAAGTTCTTAACTCTTGAACTGCTAATTACTGAAGGCTTTGAGAAGGTAATACAGTTTCAAGTTAAAGAGATATGCCTCTGTGAAGTATACTAACAGCACATGAGAGAAAAAATGAGGTGTGGTAGGAGACCCAAGTAGTTTAATGAGTTAAGTAAAATCTGAAATTTTAGGCTCTCTTTGAAGTTTTAACTTAGTTATGTTAGTACATATAGTAAGATATAACTTACCTTATCAGACTGGAATTTTAGAAAGTGGTAGTAAAATTGAGCTTGTTCTGCCACAATTCCTATAGCTCTTGGTCTGGTTGAAGGCTGAACAAAATTGGGCTTGCATGTGACACTTCATGTATTTTTTCTATTAGCCACTCAATTTAATAAGACTCTCCTTATTTATTTGTTCAGCTCCTTCTGAACAAACAAACTATATACATAGAGGGAGGAAGAGCACTTTTTTTTTCCTGAGAGACTGTTTCTTTTGCCAGTGCTCTTCACTTGTGCTTTATTGGCCAATTCTCATAAAACTGAATTCTGACTTCTCACCTTTAAAATTCTGTATTAAATGTAATCCAGCATTTCCATATTATCTTCTTGTCTTTCTAAGATATATTTCAAATAGGTTACTGTAGGTACAGCTTTTGATGTCTACATGTGGATTATTTAAAAGTGACCTGGGACTTGGATTTTATCTATCATGAATTAGTGTTTTCCCCATTTTATGTGAATCACCCAACTCCCTAAGAGTGTTGTTTCAGTGATATAAAGAGAGCTTCTAGTAGAAAGACAAAGGAACAGAGAATTTCAGTGGTATGAACATAATAAAATTTCATCATCTTGTTCTTGCTGGTTTTATTGCTAAGATCTGGATAATCTATTCATAATTTTTTTATTGTGGGTTTGGATGTGCTGTCTTTACATTAGTCATCATTTTTTTTCTATTTATCTTTATTAACCTGTTTAAACAAAGTTGTAATTCCATCTGTAGTTCATCATTCCTCTGGCTAAGACATCTGGCAATATAATAGAAGATAATAGTTTAAATGTTAGAGGACAAAAGAAATAGCCTCATTTTTCTGCAAGTGGTAATAGAATCCTGCAGGACATCTGTAATTTCCGATAGACCTATCACATTTGTTTGGGCTACCAGGTGTGCCTTGCCTAATGTACAACTATTTTGTGCAGGCACAGTGTGCCTGGTGTACCTATGTAGATGTAGTTTGTCTAGGCATAGGGAAGGACAGAGACCATGACATTCCACTCCCCATAGGAGCCTGGACATGAATGGATAGACCAACTAGAGGAGAAAGGTGCTCCAGACCCTTTTTAGTTGACCTAAAGAGTGATAGTAATGTACATTCAAGGAAATTATATGTCTTCCTTTTTGCAGCTAGGTGTAGGAATTTAAACAAAAACAGTAAATGACATCTTAGAGGCAGCTCAGGAAAATCACAGTTTCAGAACATACATTTTCAGAACTATTTGTTCCATAAACAGGACTTTCAAGTGGATGCCTGTCACTTTTTCCCCATGGTGAAATAACCCTGGTTCCTTCCTTATGCAAACACCCTACTGCAGTACCCTTAGTTCTTCCCAAATGAAATGCATCCCTTGTCACACTTACCTTGATTTGGCACATGCCTGTATCTGCAAATTTGGTGAAATCCCCACTGCAGTCTGTTGCACCAGTGCACAAATGATGAGAACTCTGTGATGCATCTACTGAATTTGTTTTGCAACACTGAAAATCTGCTTTGTTACATTTTATCATAAAAAGGATGGCTGGAGAACAGAGTTATGCAATAAATCTCACCACTCACTTTCTGAATGACAAGACAGCTGGGGTGTAAGGACGTTCTTTCTCCTATGAACTGCTTTCTGTGCTCAGCTCAAGTTACAACATGCCCAGATAGGCAGGGAATAACCAGGAAAACCACCATGGAGAAATACTGTGCAGACACACTATGCTTCCTGTTCGGGTACACACTTCTTTTTCTGGTGTGTTTTGGTGCTGAACTTTGTGCAACCATCTGCAGTGTCCATGCTTAGCACAAGAGACAAATAAAACTTTAAAAGGACTTTGCTGAGTCTCATCTCCAGGGTAAAAGCCACCCCTGTGTACATGATTTTAAGTTCTGGCAGGTGGTAAGCATTTGAAAGGTGCCAAGCATTCCCAAAATCCACTGAAATAAAGATGTATTCTGCGGCCCATGGATGGGCAGATTTAGCCCTCATCATTGGTGTGCCTGGTCTGGAGATCTCTCCTATGTTATGTAGTGTTTCCAAGATTGCATACATCTGTCAGAGCTGCAAGCACTTAAAATAGTTGACAGCAGTCAGTGGCCTTAATTCTTGGTATTGAGATATATTTCAGAAAATTCTCTATATATTTTTGTTTGTAAACCTTTAAAGTCTATGCAAATATACTTTAGCAAAAAAAAAGTTTTGGTATCTTCTTATTCCGATGATACTGAAATGAATAAACAAAGAAACAAACAGATAAATAAAGCTCCTAAATAGCCCTTACAAAAAAGGAAAATGTTCCATTTTCCAACTGTTTTACTGAAAATAACAGTTTTTTAATATCTGAAAGAAACATTTTTATAACTGAGGAAGACATTCCTCTTATTTATCAAATTTATCTCTCAAAATTTGGAGTACATTTCAAGCATTGTTTTCCCAGGATAGGAATAGTGGTGTATCTTCAAAATCTGGGTACATCTGACAAAGAGGGGAACAGCTACGAAGGTTTTTAGCATTCAGGACTGCTGTACCTCACGACCCACAGCTGCAATACAGTTACAATTAACATGAAAGTAGAAACCAAGGAAATGGAAACTGGGAGAAAATCTGGTTTTCCCCTTATTTATTCCCAGTCTGATTTGTCATCTGAGATAAGACCAGAGGTGGAAGATGGAAGGGGGCAGTAACCATCTGACCACTGACTGCAGTGGAGGACTCCTAAAGGAGGAGTTAGCGTAAGATGCATGGAAGAGAACAGAAAGCATTATGGATATATACTACCTAGAGCCACATTGCATGACTTCCTAATCACAGGCTACAGGAAAGAGCTATGTGTTTGTGCCGTCCTTGACTGTGTCACTAACAGTGAAGTGATCGAAGTATGCTGATGGACCATGAGATTACTGTAAAGAAGTATGCACTTGCTGCTCACCAGGATGCAAGAGGTGTCTTTCTCTAAATTAAAAATCAGTCAAACAGAAATTTCTAGGACTTCGGCACTATGATTCCATTAAAAATGAATTTCATTTTAAAATGCATTATGCTTTTAGTAATGCAAAGGATCCACAGTTAAAAAACAGCGAAACCATTTATCTCTGGGGTTTTTTTCTTTTTGTTTTTTTTCTTTTCTTTCTTTTTTAAACTCCCGTGATCTTGTAAGCTCCCTGTTGTGGCTGCTTGGGATATATTTGTTGCCAGCCACTGTAATTTCTGCCCTCTGCTCTTAAACTAGATTAAGATGTTGAGAAGTAAAAACAAGAATGTCAAGATGGGTGCTGAAACTGCCTATGTTTTATTTTTAATTGTAGTCATAATTTAAGATAAGGTTCTATGAAATGAAAAGAGAGAAAATTATATTACCTTATTAAAAAGACAATATGTCTTCAGCTTGTTTAGCATGGTATTTTGAGGCTTGACAGAATAATTGATTCAGAGGTCTAGCAGTAGTTCAGTGCAGTCTTTCTGCACTGTATTAGGTGACATAGATGAATCAAACCAGATCCATTGTAATCTCCAGTTTTTGCAATTTCAAAGCTACTTGATCATCATAGTTCAGGTTCTATAAATCACATAACTCTTAGCAGCAGCACTGATGAGAACGTATCAGGCCTGCTGATTTCTGCAAATCAAAACTGAGGTGTACTGGAGACAGAAGTGAAGAAAGCTGTCCTCTCACAGGCTGTATTTTAGCAAGAAAATTATGAATGATATGGGGGTTTATGTAAGTCTACATGAGCAAAAGAGACAAAGATAGAAATGGAGATGGGATGTTGGGATGTTGAGGCAGAGGACAGAGACTAAGAAGCTGTAAAAGTGATGTGAGAGTTGTATTTGAAAGGGAGGACAGAGGTTAAAATTGTGTGCACCGAAGGACAATGAGAGGGTTGTATTGATTGATAGATAAAAATCAGTGGGAGACAGGACCATTAGGGAGTTCATTTAAGAAACCTTGATGACAAAATCACAAAGAAAGCAGAGAAGCAAATTTTGGAAGACCAAGTAGAACTGGAAGCAGCTAGGATACTGTGAATGGTGTTGCAGAGTAAAATAAGTAGTTTGGAGGGAGTATGACAATAGGAGAAAACTGAGAAAAAGAAAGGGGTGAAAGGGAAAAGGAGTCTGTAGGAAGAGAATGAGATCTTAAGAAAGAAGGAAGCTGAAAGGAAAGTTTCTGAGGTAGGAATTAGTTGATCAGAGAATGAGAAGAATGGAATTATCGGCAGGTACCAAAATGAGGGATTTGTGCGGCCACATGGCTACACTCATACTGTGTTATGTATGTGAGATGAGCCTGGGAAAAGGGGCTACAGCTTCTTACTTTCTTTGATAAGTCTGTATTTTGTGTGCTAGCTAGAATTTGAGAACATAAGTTCAGTTCTCTATTCTGTCATACATTTTCTGCATGGTATGCACAACTGAAACCATTTTTTACATTATGTAGGGCAGGTGGAATTTGGCAGGATTTGCCAAATGCAGGATTTCCTTAGGGTCATTGGTTCTTGGTGATTTAATGAGCCACACATCTGTCCCTTGGGAGAGCTCTATACCCTAGTTCAGCATCTGTAAAATGGGGCTAATAGCTCTGGCATAGTGCAGGGGAGTGTTGTGAGAATTATTTCTTTAAAGACTGATGGTGTGATGTACACAAATCCCAAAGATAAAAGAAGGCGGAGTCATGAGTTTGTATTGCAGAGTACTTCAAAGCTGAAGAAATATTTTGATGTTAAATCGAGAAAGGAATATTGCCCTACTCCCTCTGCTAAATGCTGTGAGAAATATTTGAATGCTTCCTTGCATCCTCATAGTCTTACATGCAAGTCATGGTAGTATTACAGAATTTGCATGCATCTTCCATTCATGAGAGCATGAAGTAAGTCCTTGTCTTTTTAATAGAAAGGCAATTCATTATGAGTATTTTGATGCCTTTCCTGTTTTGCGGGGTTCAGAGCGGTATCTTTCATTGATATGCGTTCAGTACTGACTTAACATGGAAATATTATTATTAGACCTGATTTGAAAGTTATTTAAATATTATTATTGCAATATTTTAAAAGATTTTTTATTGATATATTTTTGCTTTTGCATTGATAGTAAGGTTTCTTCATTAGCCTGATTTGGTATGCTGTTTTAGGAGAGTCTAGGATTTTCTAGGTTGGTATTATGACAATTGAAATAATAGTCACAAAGAAACATTTTAAAGTAAACAAAAGCAGTCATTAAAGAGGTTGAGACGTAACAAGTATTTTAAATACGTGAATGCAATGAATAAAGAAAATCTACTTAATGACAAATCTGCATGTGGCTATGTAGCATACATACTGGACTGAAGTTAAGCCATTTGGTAAGGGTTACCTAAGTTTGTCCAGACCTTCTGAGTAGTATGAGGAAGACAAAAAAGCTGGCTTTGATACAAAGAGTGAAGGATGCATCATCTCTTTGGAACAGAGTTTTGTGTTTGTACAATCACCACAGCTATAAAACCTTGACCACCAACTACATTTCCTGGACATTATGGTATTCCATGTAGTAAATAATCTTCTTGAAATTATTCAGGGCCAGCATCAAGAAATCTTGGTAAATGTAATTTAGAAGTGGCTTTGGCAGATGCAATCCTGGAAACCAAGGTACAAGACTTCAGTGACTTGTTAATTGCTGGCTACACGTTCTGCCAGTAGGACTGGAATTTGACTCCAGATTCTAACAAATGAAGTAAGGTTTCTAGAGTGTGTCTACACGTGAGCTAGAGGTGGGATTCAATCTGGGACTAAAACACCTAGGCTTTCATCTCTGTATATAAGGATGTCTGTCTGATTTGGATATCTAATCTCCCATCATGCTCAGGAGAGATGTAGGATTCAGTTCAGTTGCCTAAAAATAGGCATATAATGTCATCTGAGGTGCCATAAAGGTGTCTTTGACATGCACATGGCTGTCAGGTGTGATATAGGGCATACATAGGGGAGACCTGCACTCTTCTGAATGGTAGCTGAAGGCCAGGTGGAATGCCCCAGGGAATCTCCAGTGATAGTAGATACCTGTGTTAAGGCAAGTGAGCTAATACCAAGGTGACAGGTGAGGTGAATTGTTCTCTGGACCCTACTGATCGTATTGGCTAGATCTCAGTTGATTGTAATGGGATCTTAAATACCTACTGTAGATGTTAATAGCTATGCTGCAAATTTAGTTATCTAATTCTGAAACTAAATTTTATCCTAATTTTTGTGCAAACTGTACTTTAGAGAGACACAAGCAGAGGGATACAGTCAACACAGACTACTGCATCTCTTAGCATATTATTAATTAACAATTAGCATACTTTAACAACGTAACATTTTACAGGACCCAGCAAAGGTGAAAAGGCTGCTCTAGTTAACTACAAAAGCTCACGTGCTATATTCCTGTGTAACTATGTACAAAAATTATTGGCATATATTGACAGATGGACCTTGTTAACTCCAAACAATACAGCAGAAGTTTTATGCTGTACAGTACTAGAGGCTTTGTGAGGTTCTGTACAGAATCCATAGATTGTAAAGATGTGCAAAACTGAGATACGTTTCTTTGATGTAATAATAATGATGTCAAAGGCCAAAATAATATAGGAGGTATTTTGTATCACCCAGGTTAGCAGATGGTTGCATGTTATCATGAACAAAGAGAAAACATGTTTTCAACTTGGAGGCTGTAGTCCCGCAAAACCACAAAGACATTGCTTGGGAAAGGACCATAAATATGTTTCTAAATGACGGGAGATCTTTTTCAGTTTTAGAAATAATAGGTCATTGATAAATTTGTTGTCTAGTGAAAGTGTGCAGTTTAGGTTTAATTAATACAAATGAATATTTTGAGTCTCATCAGATAATTATTTTGGCTCAGGTCCCAAACAATGTCTTGTAACCAGACTGTTTGATGTTGGAGTCTGTCCTTGTTCGTTGAACTGTCCCATGAAATTACTAGCCCTAGGAGTCAGCCTTTCAAAGCAGAAGCTGTTTTTCATTACTAAAGAAACTAAATCCCCTCAATTGACCATAGATGAGTTCCAGATGACTGCCCAAATTTACCCTTTGCAATTTTTCTCAGTTTCAACAGGACACAGTTAATTCACATGGTGCCCAACACATTTTAAGAACAATCAACATTACATAGATCTAAGTCTAATTAATTTTTTGTCTGACATTCCAGTAGAAAAAGTGAATTTTTAGTGAAAACAGTCTGGTTCTGTATTTGTAACACAAACTTTGCAGTACTCTTAACCTAAAAATGAAATAGACCACAAACAAAATTGATAATTACTCCAGTGGGATAGATTGCATTTTAACAGGTAGTTCTAAGTAAGGGGTGGTGAATAGCTTCATGGTCCAAGGAAGAGCTTATTGCTCCCAGGGTAACAATTTGGTCTTGACACTAATAAGCAGCAAATTCTTGACCTTTACAAATATTCTGACCTTTTAAGACTGACATGCTGAAACAAGAAGAGTTAAAGCATCCTTTATTTTTCTGTTTACTTTTCCCAGCTTTATTTATCTAAGGCAGCAGTTCCTGAGGTGTTTTTGACTGTCATGAAATAAATGTACAGATAGCTATACACCTGAATGCAGTGCCTCCTCTATTTTGGAAGAAATGTTAAATGATTCAAGTTGTTGGTCTTGAAGCAGCAAGGAGCATCATAGGGTTAGGATATTTTGACTATGGAGCCAGATAAATGCTGCAACAGACTATTTAGCATGACATCACAAGCCATCAGTGGTCTGTGGCTTATAGTCCATGACATCAAGCACTAAGATTATGTCTATATTTATAAGTAGTGCAGTGCAATGGGAACAGATCTGTGTGGTGAAAAAGTTGTTGCTGACCTGATGATCACACTATATAGATTTAATTGGTTTTAATTTGGGCTAGCTTCAGTGTGGTCATATGGTCAAAAGGCCGTAAGGAGTTGGAGCAATTTTTGTACAATCCTGCAATGTACCTTATGGTGTAGGTCCACCCAAAAGGAATGAGTTTCTAATGCTCTGAAGCTGTTCTGCAATCCAAAGCACAGCCATTAAGAGGGTTCAGTTCAGAGGTTCACTTCAAAAGTAAATGTTTGATACAAACCAGTATCAAGTTTTTCACTATTCTGTGAAAATTCATAAAGTTTGATTTTCATGTATAATTTTTAAGCTGACACTTTTCCCCTAAGCTCTCAGACATTTCAGTCTTTGAATACTTAAGGCAGCCCTTCATAAACTGTAAACAGCAGAGGGTTGCTTTTGAGTGATGAGTGCTTGGTATTATTTTCTAAATTTCATTATACAGGCATCAGCAGTCTAATTGTTTTGCAAGATGTACCCAGCAATGCAGCTGGTGAAGACTTCCCTTTCTTAACAAAAGATGATTACAATTATTATATGCAAGGCTGTAAAAGCCTATTTTATTTTGAATTAAGTTGATTAGAATGAAGACATTCATTTTTTTCTAATAAAGATTAATCCAAATTTTGGAAGGAAACTCTCTCTACAGACCACAGCTTGTCATATTAAATGATTTTTACTAGTATAACCTTTGAGCAAAATAAAAACAGTAAAAAGAGAGAAGCCCTAGATAAATTTGTTAAATGTCAAGTAATGAAAACTATGCAAAAAGTCTTCATTTTTCACTCCAAACTTCTATTTTTCTTGTAGCCCAAGCAGCGCACATCAATAGTATCTTCTCTGGAATTTCACCGAATGAATCACAGCCACAATTATTTCGAAATCAACTCATCCATTGGCTGTACAAGTTTTATTTCTACTTCTGCAATGAGTCCAGCTAATTATTCCCTTGGATCACTGGAATACAGTGTTGAAGAGAGAGAACTTCCAGGTATAGAAAAAAAAGTTTACTTTGCCTATCACAAAGTTTTATAAAACTATAGGTCTGTGGGTTTAAGCTGGAATTGCTGTTGTCTTTGGTAGTGAAATACATTTATCATAAATACACAAAATTATTCCTGATTTTGGTTTCTGCTGCTCAACCAAGGGGTCTCATGCTTCCTGACCAATATTATTGAAATACACTTTTTCCGGAATGTTATTTGTTGAATGAAACAGACTTTGTTTTACAGAAATACCTAGAATTTTGGTATTGTAGTTTTTGAAAATATGGTGATTCAGGTACACATCTACTTTCATCATTTTGTGGTCAGCATACAATAATATGAATTTTAAGTTGGAAAATGTAATTAGAAATCATTATGTAACCATCAGTAAAGATCAGGAAGGGAAAATTTCTAAGTAACCTGACATTGTTTCTGCAGTAGCAATGGGATTCATTAAAGTAAAACTTTAATATATTTGCTCTGATGATAAGAATTTAATGGAGTGATAGTGTGATTGTAACTGTGAAGATTTTATCTGTATATAGCGGTTTACATAACAAAAATGCTTTAAAAAGGATTAAAATATTTTCTTCTTCACAGATCAAAACTTCAGGAGCAAGTAAGTGTCAGTAAACTATGCATTTAGCTACTTCTGTCCCTTCACATTTCATATGCGAGTTGCTTTATTTAGGATAAACTTGTAGCAGGAGGGTGTAATATTTAGGAAAGCTGATATATTGAAACAAATGTCTTTAATAGCTAGTTTATGTGATCTGCAGATGGAGTTATTTCTTTTAAAGGGATACTTTGTATTTAAGATATAAATAGAAGTAGATTACTATAAAATAAAAAAAATACAAATGTGGAAATTCAGTACAAACTTATCAATTGGCTTCTGTAGCACTGGTCTGCAAATGAGATGAATCCTCTAAATTTCTGGTTGGTAGGGTTTAAAAAAAATTCTGAAAACTGCTGCTTTTAAATGATCAAAAAATAGTTGGATCAAAGGAGAACTATATTTTAAAAGAACTGTTGTGAAATAAGTTAGAGTGAGAAATCCTATCTTTTATGATGAAGAAAGAGTTAAATTGGTCAGACATTATTCATATTGTTTTTCTTGGACTGGCTGTCATTATCTTTGAAACTAAACAAATATGCTTATATTCCTGGATATAGCAAATCTTCTCAAGTCTAACTGGAAATAATTAATTTAAATGGTGTCTTTTATTCCTAGGTCTGGGGTCATTTGATTCTTTAGGGGTTTGAGCGTTTTTTGTTAGTGTTTTTTCTACAGTAAATTCTCTTCAGTGATCACAATTTTATTCCGGGTAGTTGAATGATACTGAATATGTCTTGCTGTCTAAAAGCAAAAATAAGAAAACAGAAAGAACATTCATTGGACTTACATAATGAACTCCTCCAGATTTCTGCTATTGCACAGTTCTGGTTAAGTTCTTCATAATGTCTGGATTTGCTTTTTTATCTTCTTTGGTTAAATTTACAATGGACTGTACTCAATAACTTTTAATCACTGTATTTCATTTGGTCTGAAATTGGAACTATAATCATGCTTATTAGAACTGTGCATTTCTAATTGGTGGATGATTTGATTTATGGATTAAGTGGAAGCTGAGTTTCCTCTTGTCTCTGCCTAAAAAGCTCAGAAAAAATAACAAAGGCAAAATGACTGGTTCGGAAGTTCTGGGCTTCTTCTACAAGTTTTTCTAGAGTACAGTTTACCATAAGTAAATCATTAATTTACCGTCAATAAATGAAGTAATTATAGTAAAAGTGCAATTCCGCCCCCCCTTCTCAGATGGTTTCTATCGTAGAATTGTTTAAGTAATATATAGGATCACAGATTAGACACAATCATAGTCTGAATGAAAAAAATCAACATTTTATTTTGCTCATTAAGGTCCTTTCAACTCCTTAATGATAGATGATGAACTGTAATTCTGCAAGAGACAAGAAGTACTAATGTGTAAAGAAAATAACAACATACAGAAAGAACAGATCAAAATTGTTTCTCCTGGAAAAGTCTCTGAAGCTTGTCTCTTACCTACATTGTTAAAAGCTGAACCTTGAATAATAATGGCCAGCAAGAAGTAGCAGAAGCAGTGTTCTGCTACAGCTTTTTTTCTGCATTAGCTAGCTGTTGTTTCACTGAGAGGTTGCTTGTTCCTTTTCCAGATCTAGAGTAACAACAGTCACAATTCATCATATGTCTTGATTATAATCCTCTGAATTGCCAACTTGTTCTGAAAATTCATGGAAGATCTACATCTTAAAAGGATGATTAGTTCAATAGTAATTGAGGATTTGTGCACATTGGAGTGTTTCCTTCTTTATTATATTCTTGGGCATTTATGTGTCTTGGTTTTTTAAAAAGCATCATCAGCAAAAAGGAACAAATTATTTTATCGTGCTTATTGAGGTCAAGGGTCTTTTGGCTGACCAGAAGGAAACAATATACAGAAGGAACCCATTTTTATAGTAACTGCAGATAGTAGCTTTCTGTTGCCTTCTTTTCAACAATCAAAATGCTTTTTACAGGAGTTCTAAATCAGGAACTGCCATCTAAATAAGGCATTAGTATTTCCTTACTAGATTTCAGTGCTTTTTATGTCTTCTTCAGGAAACTTGCAATGATTCATTATCATTCAGATAGGAGTAGGAGATGAATACAACAAAATAATTGTTCTAATTCTAAAATTTTCATCATTTTACCCCTACCTCAATAGTCTGCTACCAAAGAAAAATCAACCTCTTGTAATTTTTGGTGGATTAGAGAAAACTCCTTTTTATATTTGGGGATCACAGTTTTACTCTTGGCATTTGCTAATTCCCTACATCCCCTGATTTGAAACAGGGATCCTGATTTTCAAGAAGTGTATTTCTATCAAGTAGAAAACCACTGAACTCTACCACAGCACTGTATTATCCGACTGACAGCATATGACAACATTTTCTGATTAATTAGCTGGAGAACAGTCCACATACAATGGTAAGTATGTGCTTTAGCTTTGGGGTCAGATGGTCTTGTAATGTAGACAAAACCATGTATGTTGCCTGCATGGATGGCAGAAGATACCTTAATATCAGGTTGCCTGCAACTAAAATGTAAGGATAAAGATTCTGTTATTTGTTTTGAACATTAACTGGTGGAAGAACCTTTAGCAAGTTGATAGAAACTCTTTTCTCACTCCAGTAATATACAGGGCAGACTGTGAATGCAGCTGTGGCGTGTCCTACTTTCACAGCTTTATTTGCAGCAAGAACATTGACTTCATAGAAGGGTTCTCAAATTCAAAGTGAATGATCATGCTGTTGTAGCATTGCATTTCACCTCAAGTTGGAGGTCAGTGGGTCCAAATAATGTCAGCTACTATCATTAAACTTCCTATATAAAAGTCCGTGCCATTGCATGAGGAAGTAATTACTGTATGTAATTCTGTCATGGCAAGATGCTAGTCATTTTCTTGATCATCTGAATACGTTTAGTATGTGTTATCATACAAAACACCAATGAAAAATTAAAGACCTCATAAGCAGATGATAGTTTTGTTTGTGAGATGTCATATAACTTTGACCGTGAACAGACCTCTAGATGTGCAAGATCATTCACTCCAGAAGAGGGCAGTCTGGGCTTTCAGACTGGGCTTTCATAGCGTAGCTCTATGCCTTGTTACGTGCCTCTCTGAAGATCTTTTGAAAATGTAAATCTTCAAGACTGAAGGCGGCAAAATTGTGGCCATCTTGGTAACGTCACCTTGGTACAATCAACACTGCAGCTGAAATTGTCATTCTGGATTATTTTATTTCTCATTTCTGCTTGATCACTCAGAATAATGGATCTTTCTCTAACCCATATTAACTTCATTATGTCTTCTTGTACCGAGCATAATTGGGCTGTGAAATGAAAAAGACGGTTCTGCAGGTATTCTTGTTCTGTTTCAGATCAGAAAATAGATCTGTACTGAGATGCATGTATGCAGCAAAAATGTCAGCAGTTGTCTGTAGGTAATCTCATAGCAATCTTTATTTTCAGCCCAAAAATATTTAAATTTTCAATAAATTCTGTATACCATTCATTGTAAAAGAGTATGCAGTTTTTCTCTCATCTTGTTGTGGTATCTAAAGGTATTTACTGAGTTTATATCTTAGTTACAAAGTCTCTCGCCACTGTAGGACCTTAATGTAGCCCTCACTTTTTTTACATGTCTGGTTTTCTGACTATGAGTAATGTTATTTCATTCGTCTAAGAAGGCTACATTGTTCCTTAAAACAACCCAGAATGTACAATTCAAGAATTCAATCTTTAATATGTGGATTATAATTTTTTTCTCTTCTACAATAAAAAGGTAGTATTTGAGTCACACCTCAGGTTTCTTCTAGAAGTGTCTTCAGATCTTTCTTTAAAGCAAATATCTGATCAAATTGTTTTGTCTTACAAGCCCAATTTTTCTGAAGCAAAAATGGCCCTGCATTTAAAGATAAGCTTGCGGTTTTATCTTTCTCTTTTGAGAGAATCAAGATATTCAGTATATTACTGTGGCTGTTAGTAAGTATCAGAAACTTGGTTCAGAGGTCTGGTCTAGAAGTCCTGGCTATGTTGCACTCCTAGATAATATCAAAATTTATTCTGCTGGAGGAATGTTCCTTTATGTGACATTAGCAAAGCTGCTATTTGAAATACGTCACATATTTGTCAACATTACTTTCTTATTCAAATATCTCATTTATTAAGATCTGATATGAAAAGATCAACCTGTGATGTTTATGTAGACTCTTCAAGCTCTCTTTCATCAATTATAAAAAGTTTTGGAATTACTGGAAGTGAAAAACAAAAGGAAAGGAATGCAAAGAGAAAACTAAATACTTTTTATTGCTAGAAGGTATTTTTAGGTGTACTATATGTAAGTTCATGGTACACTTTGTCTGTTAACCATACCTTGCTAATTATGAAAATAAGACATGGTTTTCCAGTGACACAGAAAGGGGAAAATATTGGCATGTAATGGAATAAGCGTAATCAACAAATGCTGGTAAGTAAAGCATTCCCATCTCCTGTATATGGATACCTGCATGTCTAGTGAGGGAACATCTGAAAAAACTGGTATTACAAGCCTGTACCAACCTATCATTGATTGAAAGCTCTTCTAGATGAAATGTCTGAGAAGGTCAAATTCAAGCCCTCTTTCCTCTGGTTTTTAATTTTCTTCATCAGCTTCTTGATTACAATACAACAAAATCTGCCAAGACATTCTACAAACCAGGTCAATTTGAGCCTTTTCATGTGTGAAGATTATCTTTTTTTTCCCCTTCAATTTAACGCCAAGTTCAACTGAGTGCAATTAGTAAGACATATTAGAGCTATTCCAGGAACTGCTACTGTCTCAGTACTGATCATACTCAGTACTGTCTCAAACAATTTCTTTTTTGTTCTAATTAAGTTGTCCAGCAGATGTAGCATATTAAGGTCTCCTTATGTTGCCTTCCTTTTTGCTGCTTCTAATTCCAGCCTTTGCACAGTTACCCAAGGCAAAGATAGCCTGTCCCACAGTAACAGAGAAATGTAGGGTTAATTAATATTATAAATTTGTGTTTGTTAACTGTTACTGTCTTTTCACCTTCCAGTTTCAAAACAACATCATGCAGCTCATTGCAATTATATCTCACTGTTACAAATATGTCAACATGCAATGTATAATGTCCAAAAACCTGGCAGCATAAAGACCCAAGTGAGGCGATGCCTGGAAAGCTGTAAATGAAACTGACTCCTGTCATTCCATTCAAAAACAATATATCTTTTTGCAAGAAACTGATCTTCTGTACTAGTGCTTTCGTAAAATGTTAGATACAGTAAACCCCTAGATCCCATGCCACCTGTACTTTAAAATAATCTTATTGGAGATAGTTATATCTTTCCAACTTAAACTTCATGACAGTGTTACCTAGCTCTTCAGTAATGCTTATATAGTGTTATCTTTCAGTCTTGTCTCAGGCTTAAATGAATTATCTGGGCTAAACCCACTTAGTAGCTGTTAGTGTGAACCTGCTTTCCAAACATACCATCTCACATGTCACTAAGTATGTGGACATTCTGATTGCTAAGTCAATAGTAAACTAATATAAACATAAAACAGTTTAAAGTAGGCATATTGAAGGAATAAAACTGCAGATGGGTCTCTAAGCCCTGTTGTCACATATAGCATTGGATGTGTTAATAAAAGAAGAAATTACATGAACAGCTAATCTCTTTTCAAATTAAATTCTAGCCATCTGACCACATGTGGATAGGCATGTGTTGAGCAATGTGCGTGCTTTTCTTTTATTCAAATGGCTATTCTTCAGAGGTTTGCTATTTTCCCCTGCATTATTTGCTTACTATGAATAAAGCCAGTTAGCAGTTGTTGGCAATACAGGGGGAAAAAATCCCATATAATATGTAAAATATATTTACTAATTTTGAAAGCCTATATTCTTGGGCCTCACTCTGGCAAGCAGGAAGGTAGGAAATAGAGCAATGCTGTGATGATGCTGGAGATGAGAATTTCTTAGAGACTGTCCTAAACATGGGGAGGATTTCCCTCAGGATCTTAGGAACACTGCGTGTTACACTACAGTCACGTTCAGATATTAGCTGTTTCTTCGACTCTTTTTTTGTCACTAATGTAAATGTAATGTATGCATGTTTGTGTACATATCTATTTGCACTACTAAAATCTATCACACTTCATTTAGTTGCACACATCCTTTTCTTTGTGAGGTGACAGAACAGGCATGTAACAGTGGTTCATCACATCATAAAAATGTTTTCCTGAAGGAGCATCAGAGATTAAAATAGTAATCCTATAAAGAATTTTTAAAGAGCTTCTTTGGAGGAACAGGTTATGAATGAAATTGTTAGAAGCAACGCAATTTTAATTATATATATCTGATGTGCAGTTTTTCAGTTATAACAATTATCCTGACATGTAAGGTCAAAAAAAAAAAAATTTCTGTAACATTTCGTTTACTATCCTTAGCCATTTCTAGAAGCACAGTAACTATAGGCAATACTCATATTTGTCTGATTGTCATCTTAGTCAACTCTTTGCTTTGCTGTTTTTGGTTTGTTTTGTTGGTTTTTTTAATAAGCTGGAGGCAACATAACTCCTTAACTTGTAGTGGGACCATTTGCAGAGACAGATTGTTTTATTCTTTAGGCTGTCAGCGTGCCTTATATCTTTCCTTTGGACATTTTGTAAGTTAGATTGGCCAAGCTGCGGAGGGATGCTCAGGAAAACTTTGTCAGAGTTGCCATTGCAGGATATGAGGGCTATGAGAAAAGAGCACTAGGATGTTTCGGTCTTCAGTTCCTCACAGTGTTGTTTGTAGTACAGTTTTCTTGAACTCTGTGAATGCATTTAAACATTGTAACATTATTTAGAATACTCTATCTTACATTTAAATCTATTTTTCTTTTCTTATTATCTTGTCCTCTTATTCATATTTAATCGCTTTTATGCTTCTCCTTAGCAGAAAGTTTGTATCTTTTAGAAAGCTTTCTGCTCACCAGCTATATTTCTGAGCTGTATGTGAGATGATTAGAACTGAAGGAAATGGCAAAAATGTGCCTGTTTTTTTAAAAGAACTTTTAGTCCTCTGAGCATATTCTGTGATCTCCAGTTCAAAAAAACCCAAAATTTTCTCTCTATTACATACCAACCAGTAACAAAGAATTTTATGTTTTCTTTTCTCCTAAGACCATTCAGAAATAAAAGACTATTTCTATTTCTCTTTCTTACTCTCTGTGCATGTAATTCAGCTACATCTTTTTCTATTTGCTGTTTCTTGCTATCCAATAGTAATGCTACTATCATTTGCTATAATAGGTCTCTCTTCTTATGTTCCACACTGTATTAAAAAAAATGGTCTATATGGGTGGGAAAACAAGCCTTCTATACCTTTGGTGAATATTCAACAACTAGGTTAGGGTCAGTCTTACTCATTAGCTAATTAAGTAGGTATTTTATAACCAGCTTGAGCTGAACAATGTAAAAGAGACACATTATCAGGGTACATTGCAGGGGGTAGTTATCTTGTGGAAAATGAAAGTTTGATGCCATTTAGTGAAAGGAGAAAAGCGAACCCAGATCTCCCTCACCCTGGAATAGCTGCTATCATTTTGTCTAAAATGGAGATGACACCATGATTTCCAGCATCTTTGTTCTAACCTTGAAAATATCTTTTTCAGCAGGAATTAGTTAATAAATCTGACACACTTCCATGAATGGTTTCAGAATGACTGAATAGATCTTACTATAAACCCAGATGAAATATTTACGTCTGTTTCTTCCTGTGTCATTGAGTAACTTCTATACAGTAGCTCGCTTGATAGTTCATCATTCGATAAGAATTCAAAAAGATACTGGCAGGTTTGAAAAAAATCTAAAATATTCCTTGCTCTCAGGAGCATTTTTGTGCTTTGACAGAAAGAAATAGTTGCACAAATTCAGGATATAACATATAATATAAATTGAAATAGAAACACTATATGTTATACCTGATTTTGGACTTGTTCATAAAAGTTCTGTATATGAGTGTTCATTTTGTATTTCTAGTTGTGATGTAGCTCTAATTGTAAAGTTGTATAAATTGAAAGGATTTTTTTCCCATTTCTATTTTTTACGTAACAAGAGACTCATTATCTTCTTAGAGTTATGTAGAAGAAGCACTAAGATTTTGGACTTATTCAGATGAAGAAGATAGAGGCAGATGGCCATGTCTGGGGAAGATACAAAGCTGTACTCTGAAAATATGTCAGAACTGTCAGAGACCTAAATGAATAAATTCTCATAAGTGTAATAAAAACAGAAGGATATTTAAAAAAAAAAGCATTAGGAAGTTTGGCCTGAGTAAGACTAAAGTTTTCTCTACCCTGTATCATATTTGACAATGACCAAACATGAATGCCTTTGGGAAATGTGTAATTGCAAAAAACCCCAAAGTGACACCTCTTCAGAATGTCATTACAGCTTTCAACGATTCGCAGGCTAAAGTCCTCCTAAGCCCAAGGTTCTTCTGGATGTTTCCTAGGTATTACATAACCTTAGGAGATTCATGTTCTACGGATTTATCTCCATTAAGCCCATGTGTAATTTCTGTACGCACAAAATATTGCAAGGAGTTTCACAGTTACCTAAAATCTAATCCCCATGAGAGGACTGCACTTTTTGTGCAAATCATTTAAAAAATCAAGCTTGACTAGTGGGTCCATTGTTTATGTTCCAGAGCTTTAATTTGTGTGACTTGCACCGAGCAGATTGTGACACCAGCTGATGCCAATTGTCTGCATTTCAGCTACACTGTTCATAGAACTTAGATTCTTAATTCCTGAGACACAGAATAATTTTCTTTTCAGTTGTAGCTTTTTTCCCTAGTTATGGATATTTTTCTTATATGAAGAGAAGCCCTTTGTAAATCATTTGAAAGAAAAGTCTTATTCCCACTTCTGTTGATGTTTTGTAGAGCTCATTAGTGGCTATTTACTGTTTGTACATTTACAAGAATGAAAATATTGAAACTTACTCTGTAGTGGCATTATTTATGTATGTTATTTCTTCATATTTAAGTCATGATGAAGTATCCTGTTAAGAAAGAACTGTCAGTCAGTCTTGTACAGCTCACAAGGAATAATATTACTGATCTACTAAGGATTTCTTTTAAAAAGAAAATAATTAAGAAATGCTGTCTCCAGGCATATCTCATAGGAATGGCAGGATTCTTTATAATCCTCCCTCCCCAGAAGCCATATTGGCAACAGTAGAGGCAACACACATCTCATGTCATCAAAAAAATCAAACATAGACTTCTGCATAGTCTTACCAAGCAGTTTGTGTCACACTTCTGATGATCAATAATTTGTAATGCTGTCTGTAGTCTCTTTTTTAATGTATTGGATAGCTTGTAATTTCGATAATAAGATCTGTGCTTCTGGTATCAGTCAGGCTGTAAACGGCTGTAGAGAAGGATGTCCTTGCACAATTGTTTGCAAGATCCTTACTTGTCAAGAAAGAAGAATATCCATGCAAAACCTCAAGCTATATGTGAAAACCCAAACACATACAAAAAGTAATTTCATTGTAGCATTTTTAGTACTACTTTCATTAAAATCTAGTTTAGATTAAATTCAACTTAGTTGAATTCTCTGGGGCCTAGTATGCTTGCTTTTTTAAATTAAAATTTAAGGTTTTCTTCAAATATCATTCTCCCCTGGCAGCTCTTCATTTATCAAGATATCAAGGTATCAGATACATATATATATATTCATGCTTGAGACCTGTCTTACTGTTACACTTAGCCTACATGAGCTATAATCAGGAGAAAGGTAGATGTAGGTTTATTCAGTTTTAGTGTTTACTGGATTCTGTGGAATACTATAAACCAATACTATAATTCAATAATAATGCAATATTGTAATAACAATAATTCAATGACAAATGATTAAAGCTTAATTTACTTTTTTATATCTAGTTTTGGTGTTTCCATAGCAGGACAATGGGGTGGTTGTTGGGGATTTTTGGTTTTGATAAATGGGTTTAAATTATGAAAAAACTGTATTTACCTATACAACAGGCCACTAAGAGGCAGTTTAATACTGTTATTACTAAGGCAAAAGTAAAAACCAGCTATCCTTCACATGAATCCTGTATATCATTTACTTTGCTGGATCTTAAAATATTGTCTTAGAATGTTTAGTGACTCCTTAAAAATGGTGGAACAACAAATTGTGTATTTTAAAAAAAAAAAGTCAACAAAGGTATGGTGCTCACATTGAAGCCCATCTTCTCATTTGATTTCAGCCAGAAGGAATACAGCCCATGCACTCTGAGATTGCTCCAGGATGTGAACCAAAACACAGTAAATGCGAACTGTCAGATTTCCCAGCCAAACTAAAACACTAACGTAGACAAACTGGTAAGCCTTCAGTACAAATCAGCTCCTGTTAACCATGAAAGAATCAGAACAATGAAAATAATGAGAAAGGAGAGATTCTGAATATTTCAGCTACAGAAAAAGCTCTAATTGTCTCTTTTACCATGTCAAATATCAGAAAACCTGACTGAGATACAGGTTTTGTAAAACCAAGCTTATTGGTTTGCTTTTCTTTTCTGAGATAAATTCCAGGAAAGCCAATTGTTAAAACCATAAATATTCAATTATTTGAATCACTTGCTGTTTATTCAAGCAGTTACAATAACCCTACCTGCTTGCTAGCTCACTCGCATCCTTCTGAAAAAGTGAGATGATACACATAATTGCCCTCTTGTCCTTCCTCCTGTAGAAGGTATCCTATGCCATCTTCGTAGGAGGAGAAAGGCTACACTGAAAAAGAAAGAAATGGGATAACAAAACAAAGAACTAAAATGCTACTAAACATATAGGTTCAGGGAACAGGGAAGGATGTTTTTCCCTGTATTACCAGGCATTTTCCACAAAGGTAAAAACATACATTATTTCTCTTGAGCAACATGGACTGCATGAACTATACTACCCCAAGCTTTTTTGTAGCTTAGGATGTAGTTTTATATCATGACCACAGAATAATAAATATCCATCATAATTTCTTTTTCCTGTTGTAAAATGATACATGGTCTGGCCATCTTTTCTTTCTCTTTCTGAGTGATTAACTCCCCTACAGAGGTTACCATACTCTAATAATTCCTATAGGCAAAAAACCCTGACAATATCATTCCAAGTCAATGGAACTGACAGCCCCTATCTGCCTACATGGTGTGTCTGCATGTTGTCAGGGGAAGTCCTCCTTGGACAGTGTATCACTTACTCAGAAGTACTCAGATAATTTAGGCAGGCAGCTATGTTTTGGTGGTTTAACAAGTAGCTGGTCCTCACCTCATCTGCTGTATTTTCATGCTTTTACTCCTCATCAAATGTTGAATTAATCTACTTCACAGTGACATAGAACAGGGGTACTGTTCCTTATCATCCATGCAGGAGTGCTAAGGGTATACTTGTGGCCAGTTAGTACAAGAGTATTGATGCTCAAGTGACATGTTGCCCCTTATCATGTAGCTATTCTTCAGAAAAGGATGGGGAAAGGAAACATACTAATCTCAATTAAAGATAAGGTGAAAAACACCGAAGTATTAAGTGCCTTGCTTAATTTTGAAGAAAAATTTTGGAACAGACCTTTTTAAAGTTCCAATCAAGTGTCATAGTTCATTTCTGGAAATAATCATACTTACAAGTAATTACTTCAGGATTTTGGAAAATTCTTAACTGATGCATTCTTTCTGTCAATAACATTCTTCTACAGTATAGCAGCAATTGAGACATTATCTATAGCAACAGTAGCCATGGGGAAATATTTTTCTCCAGCACTGAAAGCAAACCACTGTTACAAAATATAGTACATACAATAATATCAAATCAAGAATATCTCATGATGGTGCTTGCTTGGAATCTTGATGAAATACACACTCTTAATCAATATTTTTGTTTTTTAAATGACACTCTTTGAGTTTAATAATGTCATGTATTTTGATCTAGACTAATCTGCCCCTTACTACTCCGTGGGTGATATTGGGTTGCCTTAAATACTTATAACAACTACATAAATAATCAGCACAACTACTTTAGAAAGTATCTTATGGTTGTTTCCTTTCATCAGCTTTCTGGATTTAAATAATCACAGATTATTATGTCTTTAATATTTTTTTAACTTCTCATTATAATTAGATACTGAGTTGTGTTTTTCTTATGAGAGCTTTATTTCTTTTTATGGAACCTATATGCACTCTTCTTAGAAATTACAAGCCAAGCTTGGTTATTGGATATGCACTTTCCTTCTGTTTTGTTCTTTTATGTCACAACCAGTAAGACCACACATGCTACTAAACACCATATTCATATAGTGATACTGAGCTACAAAATTTTGACCAAAGAAAAACCCACCCATCAGTCTGTATCTAATTAAGTTTTGCCTCAGCACCACAGACAACATATCTTGTGTGATTAGCATCCTATCTAATTCAGTTTACCAAATTCAGCTTAAAGAAGAGATTACTAAATATTGTCATTAAAATAGTACTGGGGAAAAAATACACAAAATAGTAAAAAGAACATTAACTATATTTCACAGCTATTAGTCATTTTAGTCATAAATCTGATAACCCAGGGATAACAGTACTGATGATATAAAAAAAATATAAAATTTACATTTTTGATCAAGTAATTTTTCATCTAATAGAAATGTATTTCTTAGCATTCATTATACCCCTCATTTATTCCCTGGAAACTTGAGAGCTAAGCTTTAAATAAACTAAAGATATGGCAGTAGGTCCACTGGTCCTCTTAAGTAAATGTCAGTGATATGATTATACTAAATCTGATGAGTAATTTAAAAGTATTTTATATTCTCATTTAGGAGCACTGTCACCTGTCAAACTGTGTGAGAAAGAACATGAAAAATGAGATAGATAGGTCAAAAACAGGAGACAGAAGAGAAAGAGAAAGCAAATAGCTAACAGCTTGGTGGTTATAATACTTATTATCTATGCTTAAAATCCTTCTCTCAAGTAGCTGGGCTGAGCAGGGATTTGAATCTCTGTTTTCCACCTCACCAATGAATACCTCAAACTCCTGGTCTTGTAGGTTCATACATTCTCTATTTTCATTCAGAATTTTTCTTTAGCCGAGAAACCTTTTGCCAGTAAAGCATTACAGAAACCAACAACTACACCTTGTGAATCTTTTGTTAGATGAATTAACATTTTCCACCAAAAAGAGCAGAAAGTTACGTGAAAAAGTCCTAAATTATCCTTTTCTGTAAAACCAAATAAATGCTGTTACATTATCTTACAAGACAGAAAAAATAAATGGCTACTGGTTTTTAATGGATATAGCGAATTGCTCTGTATGCTACCATTCATTCATAGCCTGAAAACCAAATTAGACTTTTTAGAAAGGAATTCTAATTACATGCTGGAATTACATATTCTATATTATTATTTGAAGTCACTGTATAGACCAAAATGTGCAAATGTATTTTGCAAAATAAAATATTTGGTAAGATATCTATGGTATGACTATCTTCAGAAGATGTCATAGAATATTTGATACTGACAATATAAGTAAGGAAATGTGTTTAAAATGCTGATTACCAGTTAAAATTCTCCAGGGACTGATCCAAAGCTTATTGGTATTACTGGAAATATTCATACTGAGTTAGGCAGATTTCAGATAGAGTCAGACTCCAACACATTAAAAATTACTAGTATGGAAGAGCTTTTTCTTTCTAAAAACACTGGAGGCAAAGACATTAGTTCAAAACCAGTGGGATATCATTCTGAACTAAATCTGTAATTCTAAAGTAGAACATGTGCATGATAGGTCTGAACAGTGATTTAAAACAGATTTGGACTGGCATACTTAACTGACAAGACTTGGGATTACTGTGTGCTCTAAAAAAGCATTTAAATCTGCATGCTTCCTGTTTTTCTAAGGCTAGAGATCAATTGGGGCGTTTTAGCACAGTACATCACTTATTTCTGTTTCAGATTCTAAAAATTGCTTTGAAGTGTATGCCAGGAGCAAAATTATTTCTGCCCATAGATGAAATAACTCATTCTCTGTGGCTTCCTCAGATGTGGAGTCAATCTCTGCTGAGGAAAAATATCATTGTAAAAAATAGAAGAATTTGTAACTCCTAATTTTAAGTTTAGCATTTAGCGTTCAGAAAACATTATGGGCTAAATTGTGGCACATAGTCGCAAGCTCTTCTGATGGAGGTGCATCAAAGATGATCTGTCTCAGTTGGGCACAATCTGCTCTGGGAAATAAGAGAAAGAGGAGGGTCTGTTGTCCATTGCACGTTATGCCAATGAAGTTAACTCGAATTCTGCTGGATAGATGGTTATTAGAAAAGCATGGGGGTCTTAGAAAAATTTGTGCCATTTCTAGTATTTTTGGCCCTTTTCTTAAAAGTGCAAGTTCATGCAAAATAATTTGAACCTGTTACCTCCTTGCCTGATATTCTCAGATATGTAATGTATAACATGCCAAAAGAAAAGAGGATTGGTTTATCTCTTCAGTCTCTAGCATGAAAAGAGTTCAGGGAGAGTTGCTGTCTGCTGTTCTTGAACAGTTGCCTTGCTAGCTGGTGCAAGGTCTTACGGCAGGCTTTCACACATACACAGAAGATCAGGAGCAGTACACAGTCTGGCCCTGTGCAGATTCAGAGCAGTATATAAATAGAAAATGTAGAATTATGTGGTACTTGAAAGAGACCTCTAGTTCAAACTATCACAGCTATAGCCACATTACTACTATCTGGTTTTCAGAATATTTTCTTATCAATTTTCTTATAACTCTGAATTCTGAAATACTTATGAGATATTACAATGGAGCGTAATGTCATCTCTGTTGCTGAGGCATTCAGGGTCAATTGTATCTTCCTATGTTAGTACAGATCATGAGAAGATTTCATATAAACTGAAGGCAGGGCATGTTATCATTAAGGATAGGATCCGTGAATCATGCTGGAGACAGTTCTAGAGTTGTCCAGGATACCAAAAGGATTTAAACAGTGGCTAAAGTGGATTTTTGAAGCTATTCATTTTCCCACTCTTCTGCTCACAACCTTCCCAGATCTAGTGCCAACCCCACAATCCCTTCCTGGCTTGAGGTTGGGAGGACACCTTTTCTTTTAATGACCCATCACTGGAGTTTTTGTCTGCATAAGACATTAGTGAATTTGGTTGATGATATAAAATCTAAACTACAGTTGAGAGTAAACATATTCAATATGTGAAAATTAATACGCATTCTCTTCTGAGTGTCCACATTTCTGGAATGATTAAACTGAATGTACAGATAAATGCTTTAGAATACAATGTATGAGAATGTGTAATAGGCTAGAAGATGCTTATCCAAAATTTGACTGTTTAATGATATGTGGCATAATGTTTGGGAAATGAAAGTATACAGAATATTCTCTTATGGGATTTATCTTTTGGTGACTTTGAACCTCTGTCTGGACCCAGAAATGCACAGTAAATGTGAAAGCTCTTTTGAAAAGTATGGTTAACAATAGAAAAATACCTTCCCGACTAGGTATTTACTAAAGCTGTTTGAAGCTCAAAGCCTGAATAAGCAAAACAGATGCAAAAGTTGTCCCAATTACAGTTCAAGTGTGATTCTGCATTTTTTTTTTTTTTATAATTAGATAGCATATTGGAATTATAGAATTGCGATAAAGAAAGACTTGGTGAAAACTGTGCTGCCCTGATATTTTGCAGTTACTGAAAATAAGTTAAGTGTGAAGCATTTCCCAGATGGTAAAAATTCACTCCAAGGAATTTAAATTGATACTCAAAATGTTGCTGTGTTCATGAAGCTCCTTTTGCATCTTTAAAAAGAAAATTGCAATGTACTGTAATCACTGCCAATTGTACTATAATTTATTGCAGGGAAGATTAAATGAACATAAAAATTGCAGGTGGAAATTTGATCTCTCCCTGCATTACAGACTTGCAGTATAATATCATCATCTTTCAAGTTTTGACCTATTTTTGCTATATTATCATGAAACTGAGCTTTCTTCAGGGAAATATCAGTAAAACGTCATGCCCTTATGAAACAACTGTCAGTGTTAATTTAGTTACAGAGTCATTTCCTCCGGTGTAAGCAAGATTTCTTATAATCTCTTGATGCAGTATTAGTTTCTAAAAATATTTTTAAACAATGGATTCATTATTGCGTTTGAAATATTTGAGTCAGTGTAGGGTAGCAATCTAATATAAATGTTTCTTCCTTAACAATGCAATAGTCCTACCGGTTTAAATAGTTTTGCTGTCTGAAGTACTGGACTTATTTTTTTTTTTTTTTTTTTTCAAATTTTGCATATAATTTTGTATCTAACATTTATATTTATGCAAACTGAGTCAATGCAAGTAATGCTTGCTTGATTAAAGAACAGAAACATACAGATATAATTTGGTATTATCAGCATAATAATCAGAACTAATTCATATAATAAATGGCACATTCTTTGTCAAATGTGACTTACATTAAAAAAAATACTAAGTACCTCCATAATTAAAATATGTATAAACTCAATGCTGAGAAAGATTCTTCTAAGTTACTCAAGTACTTGTACATGCTTATGCACAGACATGTTTTCCCAGGATTTCCAACACAGAACTTCAGTGTTTTGTGGAAAACAAACAAGAGCAAAAGGACTTCAGCTGTGACTGATCCTAGTTCTCTCCTTGCTCATGCATCATTCAGAAGGTGATGACAGTTTCACCCATATAGGTCACAATAGTTTGTCTATTTAAAATGCTAAGCAAGGGAAGTATATTGTTTAATTTCTATGACAGAAAAATATGGGATGCTGCTCATAAGTCTGCTGAATAGTTCCCATTGTGTTCTTCAGAGGTAGCTGCCTGTTAGTGGTAGTTAAAATGTGTTTTATTACTTGGATCAAAGCAGTTGTATGAATGACTGTTTCTAGTTATTAATTTATTTCTGTGCATTTTTCAAGGAGAATTATTGCATACATTTCTGTGTACAGCTAGTACAGCATTGTGAAAGCAAGCAATATAAGCCTTTCAGTTTGTGATACTGAGAAATTAAGGTGCTGTTTAAAGGAGGTGATTGTTCTGGTTTTGTGGGGGTTTTTTTTGAAGCTGACAGAAATACTGGAGGAAAACCTGAAAACTGGAGAGATTAATCCAATTCATTTTATAAAGCAGCCAAAGATGAGGCTCTCAGAACAACCATATTTTAAAATAAAAAAAAAAATACAGAAGTATTAATTTCTATTTATCTTAAAGGTGAAATATGGCTCCAGACTTCTTGAGCATTTATATCAAATAAAGAGAGCAAGACAGGCACATATCCAGAGTAGAGGAATTTGTCTGACTATAAGCTAACCTGTGACACACAAGTAGACTAATAATTGTTTTCTCTTTAAAGAGACATAAATTCACATCTACATTAAGTATAAAATACGAAATGCAGCCACTATAGTAGGAGACATTTATTGTCAGATTTCTTATCAGTGAAAGCAGACATAAAAAATCAAGCAAGTATGTTCAGCATGTAGCTGAGAAGCTGTTAAATGCTGATTTTTAGAATTTTACATTTAAACTAAGATATGAAAAGAAGAGCTGTAATGTCTTCAGTATCTACTTTAATACTTGCCTCATTGCTATGATTTAGATTATTCTTTGGTGTTTGTTTTGAAAATTACTTATTCTAAGACATAGTTGCTGGGAATTAATCAACTGTTTTCCTAACATCCCTAGCACTGATATCTGGTCTTTTGATGGAGCCACTCCCTTCTAAAACACAAGGAATGACCATGCATCTGCTATTTTTCTAATTCAATTGAATATGCTAAATAGTAACCTCTTGACTGTGAACCTGTGTCGACTCTTCAATTGCTTGTATTGTCCTTCTAGCTTAACATACCCTGACTATTATTTCCTTCTGTGTCAAATGATATTCATTTGTTCAAATGAAATTCAGAGTATCTAGGAAGACTACACTCTAAGATACAGCTATGAAATGATTGCTAAAATTAGAGCTAGCTTTATTGTAAATACTACTTTTAAAATACTGTAGGGGAAGTAATATTAATGCTATAGTTAATATTCTTTATTCCATTACTAATACACATTTAAATAGTGAAAGTATAGGTTACTGGAAATTTTTTTTGGTGAGACATCACCAGAACCACATCAGCAAAATGAAAGGTGCTACCAGGACTCTGCTGTAACTACCTTGATTTGGTACAATAGTACTAGTGTTTAGGTTGCAGTGATTTTAGAAAGTCTATGCTTCGCTGGTCACATCAGCTGGGTAATTCAGCTCAAGAAGAGCTTACCGTTACGTGTTACTGACTAAAACCTCCTGCGAAATTAATAAGAGAATGGCTTCCATAAATCTTGCATATATATCACAGAAATTAATCCAAAATATTTTAATGCTTTGCTTATTATGAAGATGATGTTAAGTATCAATGAGTATTTTTGTCTGAACAGTGAGTTTAAAATTCAGCTTCCTTAATGATTTGATGCATTTTGGAAATTAATATGAGTTGCTGATATTTATTCTTTTCCAATTTTGCTGGGGTAAAATATGCATCAAAACCAGACACTTTCCGATCTTATGTAAAAACATACTTCTTGATAAACTGGATACTGATTCTGAATTAAGTGGGTTCCCATTCAGTGAGATCACTTTTTCCATGTTTTGTTTCGCTGCAGCAGAGCTGGGTTGCCTAAGCAACCAGTAGAATACCAGCACTGAAACGTGGCTGATGCTTTCTTCCTCACTTCTAGCCTGAATGCAGTCAGTGCTGTGCAGAGCTCCCCATCTTGCGTGCCCACATAAGGAAAGCATTGCCCATCACACTTTACAAAGCATCAAGTGAATAACATCCGTGCACTAGACAAAACCTGTGCAGTTTCATGTTGAGGGGTCTCCTAGGAAATACGAAGCTGGAGCTGTTGTATTGGATGAGGTCAGAGAACCAAGGATGCACTTCTGAGGACATGAAGCTTCATTAGCTCTGTTCTCATAGGGGAAGTTATTAGGGAGAAAATTGGAGCACTGAGAATCGGTGTGACCTGGTGGGAGCTGCACACAGAATATGCATGATGTAGAGATGTGCAGACAATCACAAGCTCTTGTTAGAGCTTCGTGTTCTCTGCATACAGATCAAATCTTGCCCAAAAGATGTGTAGCTCTGTGAAGCAGCGTTCCTGGGCAGAATATTTTCAGGAGTCCTGTTGGTGATTGTCACATTTCAGCTATTGTTAGATAAAGACACATTTAACTGCTCCTCCTCTTGGATTAAACAGAAAGCAGACAGTAGACCAAACACTTCAACAAAATGTATTGGTCCAATTCATTTTGCTGCAAATTAAAAACACCAAATTGTTTGAAGTACGTCTCCTACCTCTGCTTAATCTACAGCAAAATTTCATTGGTAGACTATGTTGAAATAGTGGAAGATCAGAAATAACCATGTTATGTCCTTAACTTGTTCTTAAATGTATCAATTAGATAAATACTCTTTAGATCAGATGCTGTAATATGAAAAACACAGAGATGATATGTGAAAAGAATGTGGAGGATTTGAGTTTATACAATGAGAAAAGTTGAAATTCTTACACTAGCATTACCTTTCCTGGCTTTAAGTACTTGATAGCTCACATTTATTTTTGAGGCAATTTTTGTCATGCCATAATTTTTTTTCAATAAATATTTTCCACAGGGCTGTAATAGCCAATCTTATTTATTTCATTTTCAGTAAAAATTGAGGCAATAAGAAGATATTTTAAGAAGATGCTTATATACAGTGAAAGGAAAAATTAAAACTCTTATTCCTTTTTTTATTCCTTTTAGTGGTGAAGAAAATAAAATGTGAATTTAACATAAATCAATGGAGTGTAACTTTCCTGCACATGCGGAGAAGGAACTCTGATGCTTTTAGCTCATTTGTTTAAGTTCACAGTTCTGGTACCTGGAGGGAGAGATGATGGGTTTGAGGGTTCCATTATTCCATTCTTCATCTTCCATCAGCTACGATCCACAGAGAGTATTTTGCAGTCCCCAGAACATTAAAACACTGTGACAGGGGCTCTCTACACGTTTTTCTTACATAGCCAGTCTGGGTGTGAGTATGAAAAAGCCATGTCTCTGTTCAACATGTCTCTGTTACTGAAGAACTGTGTATAAAGGCAATTTATTATTTGAGAACAACCCTTTTGCTGAAGTACCTGATGATTTTGCTTTTTCCTTGTATGAACTGTCTCTTCTTTGGGTGGGGAGGTGTGTCTTCTAAAATACTTAAAGCTAAACGGAAAATCGAGACCTGTGGCTATTTTAGTATCAGGAGAAAGTCTTTAGAGAGACACCAATCCATGTAGCAGTTCCATATGTGGGTGGCTTTGCTCACACATGAAGTTGAGATTGACTGGTCAGCTTGAATGAATGAAGTTACCCATGTGCATAATTAGGTACAAACCTGGTCTATTTCTGGAAGAACTGTCAAAATACATTGCTTTTCCTTGGGGGAAAAAAAAAAAGTTTTCCCACAATTTAAGTTTTTTGAAATGCCAGTAATTAACATAAGAAAAGTCCAGCCTATTTAAGAGGTAATTGCTAGGATATAGAATTGACTGCAAAATTAGTGCTGTTAGGTTTTTATCATATTGTTAGCCTCTTCTACATACAGACTGAACAATCAGTTTTATGCTCCTGATTGCTAATGAGAAATATTAATACACTTACTGTGGAGGAAAACACTGACTAATCACTTGCAGATCACATTGAAAAAAAGATCTATACTCAAATCAAATGTAAATGCCAAAAACAACAACAAAAAAGGATTTATGGCTTTATTTAGTTTTCAATATTTAAAAACTTAATAAGCTTCATTTAAATCATGTACAGGTATGCATTCTAGTTCTGAAGTTTCATTATATGATTTGCTTTTTAAAGACTTGTGTGTCTTTACAATGTGACTTAAGTAAATGTAATAAACAGAAAGCTTTGCATCCTGTTAAAACTCTACATATTAGTAATGTGAGCAGAATAGAAAAATGTAGCTTAATATAATACTTCTTATAATACATACTTAATATAATACAATAATAATAAGACTTCCAAAATAAAGAGTTAAATTGCTACTTATCTGTTGCTGAAAAATGCCAGAGAATTCTGGCAGTTATAATTGTGTATTTCTAGGAAAAAATGAGTTGCTTCTAAAAATACTTTGACAATCTATTTTATTTACTAGCTGTTAATTAAAGCCACAAATTTTAATTGTAATAAAAGGTATTAACACTAAAACATTTAAAAAAAAAACCTAAAACAAATGGCCATGTTAAGAAATACAGTCCTTAAATTTCTTCTGAGGCAGTATCACATATTCATTGACCTCAGTAGGCTTCGCACAAGGCTTCACATGCCAAAGTTAGTGGCAGATTATCACCATTTTATGTTTTCTCAGAAGCAGAATTATCAGAAATTCATTATTCCATAGTCATTCATGCTCTCTGTGAGAAACATGGCACTCTGGGAATAATTAATATTATATTGCGAAGTGGCATGTGTTTGCTCTATATGGATTAGTCAGGACCTATTGTAACAGCTTCATGAATGTTAGGTATATCAGAGGATCCTCTGGTTATTTGCTAATATTTGCAACTCAAAGAATTCTGTAGGGATGAAAGAGCCAAGGTCATCTGAAGTATTCTTGGTCTCTCCTGCCAATTTACTGCAGTGTAAGCTCTGGTTTTTCTATTGTATGTCTTAAATTGTTTTGAGGAGCTGTTTTTGGACCTGTAGTTCATGGCATGTCTGCGGATGGTCTCTGATCATCAGTACTGATGTTCTGCAGCACCAGTGCCTGTTCTTGTGAAGGACTAGATGCAGTGACCCCGTCCTGGGTTCCTCTGTGCAGCCTTTAATTGTGGTGTTCCTCCATCACTGTAACATTCTCCTCTTGGAACTGAAATTAATGGATGGTAGTTAATATAAATGATATGTTTTGGTACAGCACAAGCATCTTCTCTGTGAAATTTTAGTCACTATTGGAATAAGAAAAAATGAGCCCAGGAAACCCAGAAGACAAAGACCTGGAAATAAAAAGCAATCACTCTGAGTTAATATAAATGTTCTTTTTCCCTCAATCTAAAGACAAACAGATGGTGCTCAATAAAGAAAGAGCTTGTAAGATAGCTTGATAATCTTTAACACTAATGATAGTAGTAGTCATATAATAATATCTTGTTCTTAAACATGTATTTGTATTAATTGTTTCTTATACCATCTTACAAAGGTCAGTATTGTCCGCATTTTACAATATTTTTGTATTGTAAAACAAACATGTGAACGTAAAACCAGCTATTCAGGAACAAGAAGCAATTAATCTGTAGACCTCTGTGGGGATTACTTAGTCCTGAAAGAGAGCACTAGACAAAAAGCACTAAATAGACAAAAATTATATTGACAAATAAGACTGTATCTCAGACCTGAACTTTTGTTTTTGCATGACATTGCACTGTGATATTAGGCTTACAATTGCATTCAGAGTTAGATAAAGCACATTACACAGCTGTGCAGCATTGGTGCTTGGTGTGCTTGGTAGAGATGTAAGTGTTAAAAAGCGTAGGGACTGAGTCATTATCTGGGAAGATGAAATGTACAGGAGAGAGGAGGAGGCAGATGATATGGATTGGGATCATAATTCGGAGCGATGAGGGAAGACTGCATGGCACAGGGTTGATACCCTGTTTGGGAAGCTGGAGCTGTGCAGTGGAAAAGTTAAGAACAGTGTTTTAGATGGAAGCTTCATAGATGCATTGATAGTGTCTTGACTCTCATATTTTTCTAAGGTTAGCTCTCACAACAGAGATGAGTATAAAATCTTAAGTGACGTGACTTTTTATGTGGAATTAAATTCTTTAGGTACTCAGGTGACCTTAAATCATATCAGGCTCTAAGCAATAAGCTCAATGACAGCCTAGTTACCTAGACATGTATATAAGGGATTTATAATGTTATAAGACAGTTTTTTCAGAATGTGTCTTCTAAATAAATATTGCTTTGTTTTTTAGAAAGCTGTCTTGTCAGTGGTCAGCTTTGACATAGCTCGTTAGTGAGGCAGCCACAGGTTCTGAAATAAGGTCATATCTGCTGACATAATTTCAGGATTTTCAGGAGGACTTGGTTGCCAGCATTAAAGAACATAAATACAGTCTTTATTACAAAAATTTGATGATTAATAGAAGTCTAAAAGCTAAATGTGTTGCTGTGGGAAAGATCATAAAAGGGTCAGGTTTTTAACTGAACTTGGCGATCATGACAACATTGCAGACTCCTGGTACAATTTTTCTCCATACTTTTCTGTGTGCAGCTGCTGCAAGCACAATAAATAAACTTTTAAATGAACACTGTATGTTCTGCGCCCCTTCCAGAAAAAATGGCTTTCAAGGGCCCTGTTTGTCTTAAACAGAACAAAACAGTAGATTGTCTGACATACCAGTCTTCTCTGTTGAGAGAATACTATGTACCATCTGCTGCTGGTTTAAATGCATTGTATCATACTGTGTGAAAAGTTATATCTTGCAAAATAATATTTAATCATTTAAATCTTTTAAATTCATTCCATTAGTGTTGAACCTTAATCTTGTGAAAATGTGAAACTTCACATTTTCTTTTGAAGTATATATGCCTAGATGTAACACATTATTATAGCCAAAGGGCTTTATAAAACATTCTCTAATTTTTCAGTTATATATATATAATATGACACTTTGTATATTCTGTAGTTAAATTTATTTTCTCATATATTCAGTTTCTTTCGTGTTAAAAAAGATTCCTACAAACACTAGCAGAGAAGTATAAAAGCACAGTATAAGCATTTTTAAAGGACTTCTGAAAAAATCGGGATTTATGGTGAAGTCTGATAAGCATCTTAAAGGATGCTGATAATACTTAGCTCTCATATACTGCTGTTTTCATTAGTAGTCTTAAAGCCATTTAGAAGGATTGGTATTACCACAGACAAGGAAATTCAGGTAAACGAATACTAAACTGGTTTTCCAAAGTCATCTGGTAAACTGCCGAAAAGGTTAGGAGTAACTCCTAAGTCATAATATAGAATTTTTACTTCCAGACTACAGTGTTTTCTTCTGCATTCTGGTTTGCTTTAGTTAGACAGTCTTCCACTAAGAGAAATAGGTTGCTTTTAATAATTTGTAACATTGTTCTTATGTATGTTTAAAGTAAAAATATCAAAGGTTGGTATTTTTAAAGATATCTGAGCAAGCCAGGCAAATTGAGGCAAAAATTAACTCCCTTAGTCCTTCTTGGCAGCACCTGTATTTTACATAAATTGTAGAAAATATTTCTACAAAAATTGCAATTGTGCCATCTTGCCTAGCTTGAGAACTGGTATTAAAATACAGCACAGCATAGACTAATTTACTCTGGAGTTTGGAGCAAGTTTCACAGCCTGTTCTGTGCACTGCAATGATACTGCCAGATTTCTGTAACTATGTGGGTGGTTTTTTTTAAACTACCTTGGTCTGTACAGTGCACCGTAGTTATTGTGAATGCAGTGTGGTCACATCTCATCCCTTTAAGTAGCTTTGGTTTTACTCCTTTCTGCTGACTTTTCATATCACCTGTTCCTTTTCTCCCTTTATGATTCAGCTGCAATGTTAAATACTACTGAGAGAACTTGATGCAAACAAAAATATTTAAGTTACAAAAAGAGATTTTTGTGGATTTTCTGTAGGCATGCAGGTATGTAGCCATTAAACAAGACAGTGTTGAAGTATTTATGTCTGCAGATTTTTTTGCTAGTGTCATTTGTATTAATATTTAGGGCAGAGGGATATTTTACAGAATTTCAATACATACCCATATTTTCATCAAATTAGTTTTCATCTCTTACACTTTTTCCATCATCCAGAGAGTCTTTCAGACAAGAAGCAAATTTGCTTTTAAACTAGGTACTGAAAACATTGTCTATGTTTCATAAACAAGGTCTATGTATCCTCTTTTGTTTCTATAAGGAGCTGTGTAAACTTATTTTCCCTTAGTGGAAGGGAAATTACTACTTCAGGTAGGTCAATTTTTTCACTGGATACCACAATTTATGTGTGAAAGGGCCAATCTCTTAGTAGAATACTCTCAGTGAACAGCTGGTACACAGTAGCATTTTATACCATTACAGCTGTCTTTAAAGTGATTTTATGACTCAGCCTTAGTTTGATACCAGGACTAGAAGCTTAAATTATGTTCAATTTTTCTCCCTTCATTCTTCAAAAAATGTTTTCTTCAGAAATAAATTACCGACATCTTAATCTCTTGATTTACATAATTCTTGACTGTATAAAATTCTAATAAATAACTGCTCTCTTTCAAGAAAATCAGTTCCTCTCCAGTGGCATATGTAAAATTCAAGTTTCTTGCTAAACATGTAAAATCTTTATTAAGGTGTTGATTTCATAGGTTTTGAACATTCTACTGTGAAAAAAATATGTCAATTGAACTACATTTTTATTCCAACACAAAATGGCTTCATATTGGTGAATGTAGTTGAATCGTCACTATTACTCATCTAGTCTGTGTCATGTGCAGATACCTTCCAAGAAAGCACCTTTGCCTTCCCAAATTCTCAAACAAAAGCAGGTGTCACCTTGAAAACGACTCTTAAATTAGGGTAGTGGAAATTTGACATGATGGCACATCTCTGAGAGAAACATTTACAATGTACTTACTGGTATTACAGATTTGCAGTATTCCCACTGAAACTGTGAGAAGGGATTTTTTTTGTAAGAAGATAGAAAGCTTCAGGCTGGAGGCAGGATTATTAGAAGCAATGACTTGAAGGCCACTGTAGAGAGTGGTGCCTTTTGTGCCAGATGTGTCATTGGAGTGGAATGTGAGAGAAGATAAAACTACCTCTAAAAAATGATTGTTGGTGGCTCAGAGATCCCAGCTGTCAATTAAGTGCTCTTGATACTGTTGGGAGTTCTACAGTAAAGGCTCTACAAGATATCTTTGTGTTAATATTGTTTAGTCACATAGAGGGTGTGCAAGGGATGATAGTACATCTAGCACTCAATTATGGCTGATGCTTTCGAATCAATCATAGTGTTTATACATGAAATTAAGAAAGAACTCTACCTAGTTCACCAGTTTATTTTAAGAATATGTGGGAGCCTAATTGTATTAACAGTCTTTGAAGTTGTAGAGGAAGCAGAACAATAACAATCTCAGGCATAACACTTCCAAACTTTTCTTGTCAGTGTTTCCATTTTCTAAAGAATGCAGCATATAGGGTGTGCAATTTCGTAGCTCATCAAATAACTGTTTTGTCAAAAGGCTGAAAGGTGTTGTGAAAAGGCTAAAATTCATCCTTAGATTTTGTGATACTCTTTAGAGTGATACTATCCAATGATTCCTTTACCTGATTAAACTGTTTTCCTTTTTTCCCTCCATCCCCATCTGTTTCTTTGGTGTAACCTCCATAAATACTTTTGTAGCCTTATGAGGATGTAGGATGAAACTTTACATTTTTAGTTTGGAGTTCTCTCTGTAAAGTTAGCACAAGGAAAAGTAGATTCTGTAAGCGTACACATGATTCTCTTCCAATTTACGTTTGTGGTGCCAAAAATAAGTCTATGGAGTAATGGAGATGTGGGGTTTTGTCCAGCATAGGCCACCTCTCACAAGAAAGTCATGGGTTCATGAAACAGGTCAAAAATGCCTTTAGTATTCTGTTCCTTTACTTCGATTCCTTCTGTCTTCTTTTCAGACTGTTGCTTGGTTGAGCTTTGCCTCCTTTGCATTTAGCTTTTCAGCTATTATTGGGATTCTTAAAGATCTGTCTTCAAGGGCCCAGAGTGGTGACTTCTCCTTGTGTTGGTGAGCTGTGTAGTATTTCTTTGAGTTTGGGATGTTGTTTCTTTGTTTGTTTTCATATGGGTCTGGAGACTTACAATGACCAAAGGAGAAGACTTGGGACTGAAGATTTTGAGCTGAGGCCCATTAATGCAGTAATATTTGTTCAGGAGTTGAAACACAGACCATATATAAGATTGCACAGCAAAGGAATAAGCATGTAAGGACTGAGAAGGTGTCTCTCATGGCTTTGAAAATACTCTGTCTTCATGACTGAAGGTTATCTTGGCTTAATCAATTGTCTTTACAACCTGATTTACAACTCAGAACAGCATGGCTGGGCTTCCCACATGACATACCTGAAAGGATTGCTGGGTGAATATGGAAAATGTTAAGAAAACTTACTGCTGACATAGCTAAATGTCTGAGGTAAATGAATCTTTAGTACAGAAAGACATCTGTCGTATATGATAGCAAAGAGAAACTACCTATCATAGAATAACTAAAAAGTATTTGGGGTTATTCTGTTATTTTTAATTGAGCCAATATATAGTTTTTGAAAGGTACTTTAGCTACTGTAGACTTGTCATTGATTTTTTCATAAGTTTTCCCATGATTGTTGTGATTGTGATACTGACAACATTATTATGACTTAGTACAGCAACTGTCTATGATCAATCTGTAGTTCTGCTGAAAGCAGAAAAATCAAATGTAATACAAAAAATGTCATTGTTATTTGTGTGAGAAAAGTTGCATCTAAACATGATTGACCTCTGGCAAGGAACACAGTAAAAATAATAACTCCATACAATTCACTTAATCTATACAGAGATAGCCAGCTGAGCAGTGTCCAATCAATGAGTATTTGAAAACCTCAGCTTGCACCTGAGCTGTAACTTAGATTTGCAGTGCCTGTGATAATATGGGAGAGGAACATGGCAGAAATGAAAGACAGAGAAATCTAATTTCAAAATCTTGATCAAATGAGCTTCCTGACAGGAGATACAGATGTAGCAAGAAGACGGAAGGCATTTGCCGAGCAGTGCTGTTCTGGTAACATGCAATAGTTACCTGGAATTAAAATTCAGAATCCCCTTTAGCTTCTGCTTCTGTGTTTTCCCATGCCTCTTTTCTAATTCACTATTCTTGAATATTTTTGATTTCTCAGGCATTTTAGCTCTTCTTTAAAGTGCTCTCTTTTTTTCTTCTTCCCCTCCCCCCCCCCAAATCATCAAGTAGCTTTTTTGTATATTCCATTAGGAATGCAATGTGAAATAAAAATTAAGTGAGATCATAGGGGCTTTGCCTTTTAAAAATATTTCAATAAACATTAATATGTGAAAGAATGATCCCATGATTAAAACTGAAAATTGATTTTCATATTTAGTATCCTTGGAGTGAGGACACTAGCTGATCTGTACAGTGTCTAAGGATTGAGTTAATCTTTTTTAACTCGTTTGGGTCTGCTATTGGGTGTGCAAATTGTTCAGAGAGATGAACCTCCTTATTTTATGCTCTTATATACTGGTGTCCTGGTTTCAGCTGGGATAGGGTTAATTTTCTTCTTGGTAGCTGGTGCAGTGCTGTGTTTTGGATTTGGTGTGAGAACAATGTTGATGGCACTCTGATGTTTTTAGTTGTTGCTAGGTAATGTTTATACTAAGTCAAGGACTTTTCGGTTTCTTGGGTCCTGCCAGTGAAAGGGCTGGAGAGGCACGGGAAATTGGGAGGGGACACAGCCAGGACAGATGACCCGAACTAGCCAAAGAGGTATTCCATACCATGGGACATCATGCTAAGTATATAAACGGGGGAGGAAGAAGGAAGGGGGGACATTTGGCATTATGGCGTTTGCCTTCCTGAGTAACCATTAATGCATGATGGAGCCCGGCTGCCCTGGGGATGGCTGGACACCTGCCTGCCCATGGGAAGTGGTGAATGAATTTCTTTTTTGCTGTTTTGTTGAATTCCCTGTTTTGCTTTGCTTGCATGTGTGCCTTTTGCTTTACCTGTTAAATTGTTCTTCTCTCAGCCCTCGAGTTTTACATTCCTTTCTGATTCTCCTCCCCATCTCTCTGGGAGAGGGGGAGTGAGCGAGTGGCTGTGTGGTGCTTGGTTGCCGGCCAGGGTTAAATCACAACAGCAGGACAGGTACGAATGGCACTTTCTGACCTTAAGTGTATGATTTTGAGTTACCAGCTGCTGTGTGTATAATCTTTTTAAAGACATTGTGCCATATATGGTAGCTTCAGGAGAAGACAGACTATCGCTGCCTGAAACTCTAGTCCACTTTAACCAGCTGAGAGCCTTTGTCTGATGCCTACCTTTAAAATTCATAGAATCATAGAATGGTTTGGGTTAGAAGGGATTTTTAAAGGTCACTTAGTCCAACACCACTGCAATGAGCAAGGACATCTTCAACTAGACCAGGTTGCTCAGAGCCCCGTCCAGCCTGACCTTGAATGTTTCCAGGGATGGGGCATCTACAACCTCTCCGGGCAACCTATCCCAGTGTTTCACTACCCTCATCATAAAAAATTTATTCCTTATATCTAGTCTGAATCTACCTTCTTTTCGTTTCAAACCATTACCCCTTGTCCTATTGCAACAGGCCCTACTAAAAAGTCTGTCCCTATCTTTCTTATAAGCCCCTTTAACTATTGAAAGGCCACTATAAGGTCTCCCTGGAGCCTTCTCTTCTCCACGCTAAACAACCCCAGCTCTCTCAGCCTGTCCATATAAGAGTTCCAGCTCTCTGATTATTTCCATGGCCCTCCTCTGGACCCACTCCAACAGGTCCCTGTCTTTCCTGTACTAAGGGCTGCAGAGCTGGATGTAGTACTCCAGGTGCGATCTCAACAGAGTGGAGTAGAGGGGCAAAATCACCTCCTCACTATACGTGTAACATCTTGTTATGTAGTGATACTTCCACACCCATAATGAAGATTAAATATATTTACTTGCTCTGAGTCAGTCTCTCTAACTGTCAAGATCCTGACACAGCTGGTGAGTGCCCCGCTGGGCCTGCTGTTTACAAACAGGGAAGGACTGGTGGGTGATGCGGTGGTCAGAGGATGTCTTGGGCATAGTGATGATGAGATGATAGATTTTTTGATTCTTGGAAAAGTAAGGAAGGGGATCAGCTTTAATGAGACCAACCCCATTACCTTGGGCTTCCAGAGGTCCAACTTTGGCCTGTTTAAGAGCCTGGTCAACAGAGTCCCTTGGGAGACAGTCCTGAAGGGTCAAGGGGTCCAGGAAGGCTGGACATTCTTCAAGAAGGAAGTCTTAAAGGCACCAGGGCAGGCCATACCCATATGCTGAAAGACAAACTGGCAGGGAAGAAGACTGGCCTGGATGAACAGAGAGCGTTGGCTGGAAGTCAGGGAAAACAGGAGAGTTTATCACCTTTGGAAGAAGGGGCAGGCAACTCTGGAGGAGTATAAGAAAGTTGTGAGGTTATGCAGGGTGTAAGATCAGAGAGGCAAAAGCCCAGCTTTGAACTTAATCTGGCTACAGCTGTAAAAGATAACAAAAACTGGTTTTACAAATACATTAGAAACAAATGAAGGCAAATGAGGGCCAAGGATAATCTCCATCCTTTATTGGATCCTAGGGGTAACATTGCCACAAAGGATGAGGAAAAGTTTGAGGTACTTTGCCTCAATCTTTAACAGTAAGACCAGCTCCCCTCTGGGTACTCAGCCCCCTGATCTGGAAGACAGGTACAAGGAACAGAATGAAGTACCCACAGTCCAGGAGGAAACAGTCCATGACCTGCTGCTCTGCTTAGACACACAAAAGTCTATAGGGCCAAATGGGATCCACCTGAGGGTAATGAGGGAGCTGGCGGAAGAGTCCTGGGTTAACAGTTGGACTTGATGATCTCAAAGGTCTTTTCCAACCTAAATGATTCTATGGTTCTAAGATAAATTAAGGAGAACTTATACCACAAAAAGGTTTAGAGTTCTTACTTTTCAACAGGAATTCTTAGAGGGTGAGCCGTGTAGGGAGAAAATCATATTGCTCTGCAATTCTTCACCTGAGAATTGTGAATTAAAGTTGTACAAGATGGTCTTTCTATTTTAATAGTCTTTATCAATGAATTGACTTCAAAAACTGTTAAAAATTATCAGACTTTAAAATGAGTGATTTATGCTGAATCGTTTTTCATGTGGTAAAAACATTGCTGTATTGGCTTTAGTATAAAATATGTTGTAACTGAAGTAGAAGAAAGATGTCAATTTTAAGAAGCAGGCAGTTACTTTGATTCAGACTTCTGTACTGCTTTATGGTGATTACTGCATGTCTTGGGTTGCTATAAAATGATAACAATTAAAGTTTGGATTGATTAGAGATGTTTGGAAGGCACTTGCAAATTACAGACTTTTAGTCTTTTTATTGACAGCCAGACTGCAAGGTTAGGTGAACTTAAATCAAGTTTCACTTAAAATTTACTTTCAGTCTTCACTGATCAATTTCATATCTCTGGAGTTAATTTTGGTTTGGAAACACATAGCATATTTCCTTATGTACTTGTAGGTGGGTTTTATTTCTAAAAGTTTGTCCAAGTTGTAATAAATATCCACAGAGAAGTTTGGATGAAAGGAAGTTTCTTTAAAAAAAAAAAGCTTATGTGCCTCTTTTCTCTCCACAGATTCATTCTTTACCAGTAGTGTACCTATCCCAATTACTTTAAACTTGGCACACCCTTTATTCTCTGAGCAGAGAAGATTTTAATAGCTTAATGCCTTGTTTTCCATCTAAAGACTTGAAAATTCAATTACCTGTTTAACTGGGCTAGAAAGAGGCCAGTATACATGTCCCAGTGGGTAGTTCACTCCTTGCACTTTTAAGAACTCCTGTCATTCTCCTTGGAAATACCTAATGCATGTCACTTGTTCCCACCACCCTCATCAGCCTTGTTTCTTGTAGGTTGGTGCAGACAGGCAGAAAAATAACATAAGCTGAAGTGCTAATAATACTATTATTTTCAAGGTAACCTATTCCAGGAGTGACCATCTTGATTTTTTTTGACTGTGCTTCTTTACATTAGGTGCTTATATAAAAATGCTTTCAAGACACAAGTATTGGCTAAATACTTGGAATTTCTCTTTGTATCTTCATGAGATTTTTGAAAACTAATAAAAATCATAAAACCCCTTTGCACATTAAAAAAGTCCTTTATAATTTGAGAATCTTATTAGCATTTTCTGGGTTTAGAATATTTGGTCTTTGGGATGGCTCCTTTCTTTTCTTCTTACTCTCTTTTCCCTTCTTCTCCCTGTCTTTTTTCTTTCCTGTTATTACAGAAGGAGAGCAATACAGTGTTTGCCCACTTTTAATCAGAAAAGTGATTAAAATGTTTCATTTTCGTTTCTCATTATTTTAACAATAAAAGCTTTTAAAAAAATTAAAAAGAAAAAACATCTGCCAGGTTTTGTTCTGGTATCTGATATGGTGCTGTCTGATATGTTGAGCTGCTGGTGATGCTTGTTTGCTTTTTTAAAGAAAGGTAAAAGTGACTAGTGTAAGTTTCTCAGGAGACTGTGATCATTCAATTTCCAATTTATTCCAAATGAAGAATAGGGTAATTAAAACAATTGTAATATTGTTTCTGCAATTATTTGTTAATTATGATTGACTTAATGAACTCCTTCCATATACTGTTCTCTTGAGTGTGTTTGGTAGGTTAGACAGTTTGCTGGAGCAGAACTTCGTCAAAGAACACACTGGAAGAATCAGTTATTTCAAAGCACATTGATCCTGAACCTCCACCAATTTGTGTGGCAGCAACAGTGGGATTGAGGCAATGCAAGGAATTGTCTTTTTCAGCAACAGAGTGTATACCTATGTTAATTTTTCTACAGCTGTCAATTTAGTTGAAATATACAGTTGTTTTACAATCCATTTGAATCATGAAATATTGGAACAATTAAATTCTGCTACATGACTTCTCAGCAGAAGTAAAAATAAGAAAACAGTAATAATGGAGCATTGCCAGCACATGAAAGGCAGGAATCGATTATCTGATGACTTTGAAGGTTTATTAAGAAAGAAATTGTATGCCACAATTTACCTCAAAAGTAACAGTGAGAGCCAAAGCATGTAACATGCTCAGTGCAATGGACCAAGAAGGTGACGTTTGTAGAAAACTTCTTGAATTAATCAAGAGCAGGGGGGCTGAAGGTTAATAGATACAAGACAATGGTTTGGGTAGCACTGGGCAGGTGGAGGCCACGTTTTAGAAATACTCTGCAGGAAGACTTGTTGAGGCTTAAACACAGTATGAATGTGTTAATCTATGGAAGTAAGAGACAACTTAGCACCCAAGTTACAGAACAATGCAGGCAAGAAAACAGTAGGTCTGTTCTTTCCTACTGTGTTTGTATATCTGACTGATGAAGAACTTAGCCACTGTCATTTGTAATAACTCCTCTTTTATGTGGGGGTAAGAGGGAAAAGGAAAAGAGAAGGAGAGAGTGGAGACAGTGAAAAAAGGTGTGTGTTCAAGGAAGCTGAGTCCAAGAGCTCAGACCATTTTTCTGTAGTGACTGAAAACAAGTATTCCAGAACAGACAGTTTGAAGCAGGTCACTCTCACCAAAATTAATACGTAACTGCTGACAGTGAGTCCCTTTCCAAAACAGAAACAAAAGAAAGAGACATCCTAAAAACTCAAAGGAGAAATGTGAAGCTTTTGACTCTGACATCCAATACTAAGGAAGTGTTTGAAATCATTGTCTAGGGGATACTTCTATTATGAAAAATACTGAGGTTTGGAAGTTTGTTGTCATGTGAAATGAAAAAGCAACATTTCTAAGTTTTCAGTGAGAAAGCTAAGAGAAATGTAGCATGTTCTTTCACTTTACCCATGCAAACCTTGCAGTTGGGAACTCCACCATAAATGGGAAGAGCTGTCTGCTTCCTGACTGACCACAGTGATCAGAGCCAGAAGAATGGGGGACTGTTATACCTAAAAGGCAAATGGTGGCTCACATACCTTCATAGGCAGTATTTGACGTGTACAAAACACTGGTGTGGCCAATAGACAAATCCGTTGCTGCAGACAGAACTTCATTGTTTGTTGTTTTCAGTACAAAGGAAGTCCAGGTGTCTCCTATGGACCTCCCAGTAGGGGAAGGTCCTAATGAACTACTGGATTACGAATAAAATGATGGATCCAAGGAGGTCCAATAGATTGTAATCTATCCATTGAAAAAAATTGCCATCTCTGTCATTTCCATTCTCAGCTCCCCTGATCTTTGAAGGAGACAGGTGAGCTTACCAATTCCTTTCAAATGTAAGTCTTCTAACTGTTTGTTCATTCTACAAAGATTTTTAAGAGATTCTTCTAAAGAAGAATAAAAAACTTAGATGATGGTGATCCCCTAATTATTTCTCTGCATTCATACAAGTTTCCTCTTCATAGCAGCCTGTCCGAAGAGCAGTCACAGCTGTACAAAGCTTTTAGGAAATCTCTAGTACTTTTTCGCCTCTCCTCTATCCCTGCCCTCTCAGCTATACAGTCCTCCTTTAAAAATGTTATGACTTTAAACTGTTGCATGTTACAGTTCCTAAATATGGATCATTCCATGTCATTTTTGAGCTTTCCTAGTTGCAATTCACTGCCCTTTGTCAGAGTTCTCTCTCTTGAGAATCCGTTATGGCAAGTGAAATCTTCCTCAGCTTCATCTGATATTTCCAATTGAAAATGGGAATCCCTAGTTATGAGAGAGGTGAACGAAGATAGAATTCACAACTCTGTCTGCAGGAGGTGTATGTTTATATATCAGCTCACCTGGTATTTGCATGGGACTTCCCTGTTGATGCAGATTCTGCCCATCTACATATCTACAGACAAGACCACAGTGATCCATTCTCTCCTCATCTGTTCCTCGGGTGAAATGTAAGGACACTTGCTTAAATAGTAGAAATACGTATATGATAGAAAGACCAGACCTAGCTGATCTGAGTCCTGAGTTCACAGGTAAACATAATTATTTATGTTTATCAGTCTTCCTTATACTGAGTGAAACATAAGTAAATTAGAGCAGAATGAAGCAATAATAACATTGTAGGCCTATCTTGCTTCGGATATTTCTGGTTTCAGGACCTGATGAACTCATTATAACCTATCTTGAAGCATTTATTTTCTATGACACTGTAGATAAGAACTAGTTAACTCTGAAAATTAGTTGCTTTCTAAATCCAAAGTATCTAATTACAGAGAAAGAAGTTTCATGTACTTATTAAAGATATGCCAACAGCTGGATAGGGTTCTCTGATGAAGATTTTTCTACAACCTCTTATTCCTGATATTCTGATCAGACTGTTACCTGAGCCAAATCTGAGCTATCAGGTATGGGCCTATAATAAAGTAATGCCCACCAATATTTGTGTATTTTCTGATCCCCTAGACTCACATTCTGTTTTCATATTTACAGTTCCTAGACTCTTAAACTACTTTATTCATGTGTTTCTGTGAGTCTGGAGGATGTTTTTGAAAGCTATACTACCTTAAATCCTTTTAGCTTGGTAAATTAGTTCTCTTTATTAGACCATGCTATTTATTGTTGTCATGCATATTATTCCACCTAAGAAAATACTATTCTCAGTAGGTGTAACATATTTGAAAAGCAGAGCTATTTGATGCCTTAGTGGGGGATCCACCTGATGTGTTTCAGAGAGGAAAGTTGACCCTTACATTGCAAAGAAGTTTCATCCTTTTGTGAATGGTGGAATTCTGTAGAAGTAACTAAAAGATGTTACCAGCACCTCCTTGTCATTGCACTTTTTTCAAGGTGGCCACCCCCAGATCTAGCTTCAGCAGAAGGGCTTCTGTGGGAAATTTCTAATCCATCTCAAGAAAAATAAACCAGATGAACTCAACTACACTACCCAAATTAGCACAGCTGATTTGCCTTAAGCAGAACAAAGGCCATTCTTAGAATGAGTGACACCTTCTGGCTGAAGAGCAGTAGGGTGGGTGGTTGTGTTTTCTGTTGACACAGCTATTCACTAAGTGAAACTGTGTCCTCTAACTTGCATGTGATTCTAACAGAAGGTAAATAATTCAGAATTTCTATATGTAGCACTTAAGTTGTGTGACTTTTCAACCAGTTATGTGAGGTTTTAATTGGATTAAACTGTGCCTCTGTATCAAATTCTGTTGTTCAGAAACATGGATGGCAGACCCTCTGTTTCTAACCAAGAGAACTGACCTGTATGTGGAAATATCAAGGAAATGTCTTTGTGAGAGTTTCTGACCAGCAAGTAGTAGATGATTCATACAAGTTTTTGTAATAATATTTGTTATTTTTCATTTATTTTTATTTATTTAGTAAGAGAGCTTAGTAAAGCATCATTTGTGATGGAATCTGGAAGTTGATAATTTGTCTTCTGAGTTCATTCACTGCTCTTCCACATCTGAACTATTGTAGTCTAATGCTTTTTTCCCCCTACAACTAAATCTGAAATTGAACGAATGCTTTCCTGCTTCCTAGTAGCTTAATAAAGCTACACGTTGACTCTCCTAGCCATCATAGTTAATTCATAGCAGGTTAATTCCATGTTCCGAATGCACATATGTTTCCAAAATGTCCTCAGTGGATATCTGAGGTCAGCCAACGTTTCATGCTCTTTGCCACTTAGGTGATCTGGCTTCTTAACATGATGGCTAATTTGGTAGAAGTATCCAGCAACCATTACCTAAAATGTTGACAAGTTTTCAGTTCCTGTCTAAGGTAAGTATATCTGAGTCATCTGAAGTGGGGTATAGGCACATACGCAATTATTTATTCCACGGTAATGGATTCTTTGAGATATGTTGTCTACATGGGTATTACCATCAGTGCTCATTGTCTGCTACCATTTGACCTCTAAGAAACAGTTCAAATGCCTAAAAAGAGATGTCTAGACCAATTTGGACACTCCAGATACCCTTATTGACCTCTTGATACTTTTCCAGAAAGATTCAGGTTTCCAATAAGCTGTGTGTCACATCTGTCAGCCCTTGCAGTCACCTTGGATACCCTACTGTGTCTAAAATGGCCATATATGTCTGTGTTTAGTCATCTGAACCTCTTCTCTTTTCACAAAATCTGCTTTTAAGCATCCTCTGTGTGACATTTTTAAAGTAACTACAGTTATTTGTGAAAAGTAAAGATCTTTTAGAGATTGTCAATCTGCCTAGAAAATCAGTATTCTTAGCTAAATTCTTTTGCACGTAACCATTTAGATTGTTTTTTTTTAAGATCATTTATGTTCTGTAAATACTTTTCAAAATAATTTTATATGGTTATCCTTTTATATTTGCAACTCTGAAATAAATCATTAGGGGAAAATAAATATACAGAACCTATTTTTTATTCCTTCATTATCCCCACCCAGTATTTATAACAAAGAAGAGGTAGTGAGTTGCAAGCTTACTAAAAGACTATGGAAAAGACTATGATTTTTAGTGATTAGTTTCAAACCAGTTACATATAAGTAATTCTATAAAATTTCAGTGTTCCACATAGAGTTGAAAAACTGCACTTATGGATGTAGTCTTCCATGACTGCATGTATCTACATCTAGAACTGGACTATAATTCTACAGCTAGAGGTATTTTCTAGACGTTTTTAATATTTATACATTTGATGTCCTTACAGCTTTGTTTCTACTGCCCAAGAAGAAATTTTGCAAAAGTTAAATGAGGCCATTTGGGATGGGGGGCCTTTATTTTACATTCTTTCTTATAAAAAACACTTATTCCATTCTTGCTGTCTTCGAAACATAATTCTAAGATGAAAGAGCATAGATGGGCTTGTGGAATGAGGAGAGGCAAACTACTTGGCATCATCTTAAGTATCTTAGAAATACTGCTCAGACCAGAAATATATACTTTACCAAGGTTAGGAAAAGACAGAAATGTATGATCAGTGTAAATGCCAGAACATATATTTTGTATACTTTCTGCTTTTGTCTCATGCTTGTGGAAACTGAATTGTTACTTAGGCAAATCCTTCTTTCCAAATAAAAGTGTTGAAATTGTTGAGCAATATCTCCTTTTGGAAACAGCATTCTAAAACCCATCCATGATTTTTCCAGTCGCTTTTGCTTTGACAATTAGTAAATTTTGTTCCCAGTTAGTGGAGGACTTTGTCATTCCTTCTTTGCATTTGATGTGTGAAATATCAGGAGGTGAACAATTAACAAGGTTTCATTAGAGTCTTCAGCAAAAAGGATATGGTTTCAAGAACTCATCTGTCACATTCGTATTGCTTTGCACTGATTTTGGTTAAGTGTCACCAAATTTTCCTCTTCTATTACTCTTCCCTGCTGTACTACATTGTCAAATTAACATATACTTTCTGAGCACAGCCACAGCCCACTCAACTGCTAGCTTTCTCCTGCAAGAAGAGATTACCACAGAATTTCTCAATGCAATTATATGTGATCTTTCTGCAAAATTACATTTCACATGAATTTCCATTCATTTCTCAGAATTTCTTATGAAAGATTGCTTCTGTGTTATAAAGAAATACTGGTGTGTTTTCTTTTTGCTGCTTGGTAGAGTTGAAATATTCTAGTAGCATTTTAGCTTGAACATGGATGTTGAATTAATCCAGTGTTTCACAGGGAGGATGTTGAATATTGTTTCACTGCTTGAAGTTTTTAGTCAATAAACATGTTAACATCTCAGTTTTCTGAAGGATTCTTATTTTGATGAGCATGTATAAGGCAGATTCTTGTGCTGTAAATGTGGTGGTTCATGAGAGGCTGTCTGTCATTAAGACATCTAGGAACCATGCCTTATATAGTCACATAGAAAGAAATTCTCATGGAAACGGCGTTATGGAGGTGGCAGCTGCAGCTCTGTATTTTTGTCTGAGCTGAATTTTGCAGTTAAAGATTAACCCTTTATGTGATCTATGTAAAAATTACATTATGTCCCCCTCACATACAGAATACACTCTACGAGTATCAAAACAAATTTCTGAAAATGTACAGGAGAGTCACTACATCTCTATAAGAGTGAAAATTAACTCCATTTGCACCAGATTACACTGCTATTGCTGAAATTTTGAGCAAGAACTATATTTGGGTATTATAATGTGGTTAGCATTAGCAATAATTACCAACTAATATCCTTCCTCACTGAAACCTTTTTTCTTCATTAGAGGCTGACAAGCTATGTTCAGAAAACTTCATGGAACTGTTTTTCCCCCAAAATCTTTCTTACCTTTTGCAGTTCCTGATGGGTCATTGTGAAACAGATGAGTAAAATGTGGACAGTGAAACTACCAAGTTAGTGACAGTGAGGCAGTAAAATCCTTCAGTATGCAGTCAAGGGCAGACTGCAATGTTAAGGGGTTGGATTGGCAGTTAGGAAGCTGGTAAGAGCAAACACATAATCCACAGAGACTTTTACGGTGATATCTAAGGGACTGTACGTCTTTGAGAAGCTGGTAATGGGACCTGGGCACAAAGCCTGGAGACTGCCAGCACCAGACTTGCAAACCACCTTCTGGTGGTTTCTTTAGATATAGGACGAAGCATAAGCAGAAACAGCAATCCGCCTGGACACCGTTGCTCCTTTTCCGTGTTGTTGCTGGTGGCAGCAGAAGCCTTTATTAGTTGCTTAGTAATAGTGTTGTTATGTCTCCCACACAGGTCCATGGTACCTTGCTATAACATTTACTAGAGTGAGAAAACATTGCATCGCCTCATCAAAGATATCTGCAGCCAACATGCTGCCATCAAAGAGCTGGAGCTTAGTCAGAGCACCACGTCGTTTGCTGTGTGAAATAATGCCTTTCTGAATATTGCTACTTCAGTTTTTAAATGCTATGAATTTTCTGTCTTACATCTTTTCTTGCTGATCATCTCATTTTATATCACTTTGGCTATACAACCGGTATCATCACTACTGAATGTATTCTGGCGTGTCCAAAGCAATCTTTACCATGAAAATGAGATGACTTCTTTGCTAACCACTCTTGTATGAGAGGGAACTCTCCAAATATTACTCAGCTATGACTGTTTTTTAGTTTTATCAATCAACTGAGTGTGTGGAAAAGGGAGTTGAGAATACATTTTTGGGCAAATATGACACGTGCAGAGTGTGTTGGTAAAAACATCTTTCTGGATCAAATGAAAACAGAACTTGAATAGATTAATAGTGCAGGTGTCACAATACAGTTGTTACCATAGCTATAGAACAAATTTCTAGTAGATTTTTTTATGTTAGAAACTTGTGCCATGGCAACAGCAATGCCTGTTAAAGATGTAACTGTCGTTGTACTTTATCTATTACAGCTCTTTTCATTACTATTATTAACAACTGTTTTTCTCCTGAATGTACTTTAGTTTTGAACATGGAATCTCTTGAGATACAAATTTGAATAACCTGATTTCCAACTCAAAATTCACAGTATTTAGTGTGCTCCTGATTTTCTTAATGAGCGCTGCAGTCTTGGAGTCAGATTCAGAAAATAGATATGTGAGCTTGATGAAGCATCTGTAAATTATAATTCTTAAATACTGAAAGTGAGAAATGGTATTCCACAGAGTTCTATATATGTACCACAAGCAACTGTGCTGGTGTGCACCAGTGTGTAAATAAGTAGCTGATTGAATTGCAATCTGCTGCCTAAATGCCACTTTGGTTTTATATAAACTGGTGATAATAGCAATAGGTATCTGTGGCTTTGAGATTATGGCAGAACTGAATTTATTTGTAGTTCCAAATGTAAATGTTTTCCATGCAACACGTATGGCAGTATCACTGTGATATTCAGAAGTAATCCACTCAGGTGGGTAAACCATACATGCACTTGTAATAACACTAAAGATCTGTAGAAATGACATCTGTTTATGGTTTGGTGTTTAGGATACTATTTACAAGTAAAAAGATAAGGTGGTAAGAAAAGCAGTATTTGGTGAGGAAGCAAGATCTCTTTCTGTTTGGGTGGGGGTTTTTGTTGTTTTGGGTATTGGGTTTTTTTAAGATCACAAAAATAAATGTCCTTGCAAAAAGAAAAAAAATAATTTATCATAATCAGAAAACTTCTCTCCATTGGGATTCAATCCAAGAGCTTGAACATCTTCACCTATTCTCTCTCTGTGGTATCCCCATGCTCTTTGTCAAAGTCCATTCTCAGAAGGCTTACTCAAATTCTTTGAGAAATCAAAGCTGGTATCATCAACTTACTGTTGACTGAGTATAGACCTATGCAATGTAATTTCATATCGTATCATTTCTTAGTGCCAGTTAAATTGGTTGAAATAAACAAAAATAAAGCATCTAATGAAAAGGTTCAAAAGCATGTGATAAAGTTAGGGGATAGAACACAGTAGAAATGGAGAGTCTGAATTTCTCAGATGTGACAGTAGATTTAAGATTAGTTCTAGCCACACAGGACATTGATCATCAGTATAGACAATGAAAGGGTTTTTTTCAATGCATAGCAGTATTCAAAACAGCAAGAATAATTTTGATATGGTTAAACCCAGAAAATAATACATAAAATATCACATTTTGTGTATCACTACCAAACCTCAGAAGAAATACTGATTTCAGTATCAGTTGTCTTAAAATTTATGGCAGAAATATGTAACAATAAAAAGACAGCAATCTCAGATATGGGTAATTACTTAAAAAAAATATTGTTCCTTAGCTTTTAATAAAGTAGCGTATTTTAGCAAGGATATTGAAGAAATGTCCTTCTAAAAGGAAGTAAGTACCCTTCCTTAACTGCATTATGAAACTAAAATAATAATACAAATCTGTATTAAAAGAGCCTTTAAACTTAACAGTTACCAATTCAGAAGTCAAAAGTTTCAAACTTATAATTGGATCATCAAAGTGTTGGTTGGAAGGGATGTCTGGAGGTCATCTAGTTCATCCTCCTGTTTGGAGCAGGACTGTCATCATGAGATCAGGCATGACTTTTCCTAGCCAGGCCTTGAAAACCTCTAAGGATGGAGGTGCCACCTGTCTAGATAACCTGTTCTAGGGCTGCAGTGCAGCATGCAAGGCTGCTTGCTTTTTAACCTTTATCATGACCACATACTTCTTTTCCCAGTCTTTTCCGTTGCCCAATATAGATGTGATTTGCATTGCTCAAAATCATGGGGTGAAGAAGGCATAGCTATGAGATCTTTGCTTCCTTTGTCATATAATTAACAAAGCTCTTAGTTAAAGGAAAAGGTATCAAAGAAAAGAACTGACAGCTGAGGCAGCTGAACACAGCAGAGAACACTCTGTCTGTGCCAGAGCTTTTGTTATCCTGATTAAGACAGACCAAACTTTACCCAAGTAGTCAATTACAGCGATCCTTGGTTTTTTTGAATGCTGAATTTGAGACACTGGGGGTCTGACTTATAGAACTACTGAAGTCAATAGCAAGTGTGCTTTGAAAATATTCTTATACAATGCTTAGTACTCTGAACAAAGCAAATCTTAAAGAATTTCAAATTGGATGGCCAAAATTTGTGGACATTTTCAGCATTATCTCCTTGTGCCTTGTCTTCCATTTATCAAATTAGGATGTTATCACATTACAGCCTCACCCTGTAAAGATACATGAGTTTGTATTTGTGAACCCCTTAGGTAATGGGCATCATAAAAATTCTGAGCTGCTGAATAGCTTGATATTGAAAGAAGGATTTGAATGCTCTGCAGTAAATAGATAGTAGGATCACTCTTTTGATTAAGGAGAATGTAAAATGTTGAAGACTTTCTCCTCCACTGACCAAACTTCATTATGAGTACTAAATGAAACAGGCAGGTGTTTTTTTCAAAAATAGAAAGTGATCATCCAAAAAGTGAAATACAATGCTGCCAATACATAAGAAGACTAAAGGTTGCACAGGCAACCTTTTTTTTCATCTTTCTCGGCTTCCTTAAAGTGTTTGTGTGGGTATTTTAAGCATGAAAGTTATACCTATAGCAGAATATGTGTACTTATATATGCACAACAATAACTGTACTGAATGATGAAGCTGAAAAGGTTCATACAGTATACTTAGAGTCTTTGAATACATTGCGAACTGCTGCCACTTCAACTAACAAAATAACCAACAGTAATGTTTTGATATGCTGTCACTGCACCACTGCTAGAAAGTCACACACACTCTTTCTAGTGGTCACTACATATATTTACTGATCACAGAGAAATGGAGTTCTCAGAAACAACATCTTTTATTTACAGCAGCAAACTGAACAAAATCAGGGCATAAGACAACGTTGGTGCTTGGCAATCTGTACTGTTAAACTGTTGTGTGGGTTTTGGCAAGGTTTGGCTGGCACTGAATAGTACCCACCCAGACAGTACCCAGACATAGCACAAGTTTTAGCTGAGGCCAGAGACCATTCCCAGTAATTGTTTGGATGGGCCAGCTCTGTCTTGAGAACGAGGAGAGTTTGGCTTAAAGGACATGAACCTAGCTAATTCCTTTAAATCCTAATAGTTGTTGGCCAATTTCATCTAGTAGTATACATGTAGGAAAGATTAGTGAAGATATTGTAGATGTTAGTGAAATTCTTGCAGCCCAGGTAAGCTTTTCTTTTTCCTGATTTATTCTTCTCTCCTGTTTTGTCGTGACAAAAACATTTAACTCTTAAATGAGTTCAATAGACAACTCTAAGACACATCCCTGGAGTAGCACAACAGGATTCAGTTCATGATTAAGACATCTAAATGTAGGTATCTGAATGCAAACTGGATGCTGTCTCCCATTATAGTCATTAGCAGTCTAGTCAACACAGTTAACGGAGTACAGGGAGTGATTCAGCTGACCAGCCACAACATGCAGTGAGTAGCATCACTCTCTAGGATTCACTGATTTTCTCAATCTCATCCCTGGCTATGGTGGGAGCTTACATACTTCTTACCCATGTAGATACATAAAATAAGATGTTTTAATCTGGAGCAGAATCCCAGCTACTGTGTTTTTCATGTAAGGCTGAAACACCAAAGTAAATCCTTATTGGCATAATTAATTTCTCATTTTAAGTTTACCTTCAAAATTGCAGGCATGCAGTGAATTTAGCAACTTTCAGAAATCAAAGAAAGTGAGAATGTCCCATGTCCTCCTTTTTCCCTGCTTTTTTCCCTCCCAAACCAACCTTTCTGGCGTTATTCATTCCTTAAGCTCTGTCATGTCCCACATTCAACCTTTTGCCATAACACCCATGTCTTTTTAGCTGCAAAATGGGTTGTCTACATTCTAATCAGTTGTTTCCCAAAGAAGAAAAGTAGATTTTCTTAGGTTGCGCTCCTAATCTTGATTAGAAATTTTATCATGATATTTTGATGAATAAGAAAAATATGTAATTTTACATTTTTAAGCTGCTGACTAGTAAAAGAGCTGATGGTGTTTTGAAGTACACACCAAAATCTTTCTTCTATCATTCATATAATCAAATACTGCCTCTTTTTAGAAGTGATATTTTGAGATTTGTGGGGTTTTTTTACTAGCAGATATTTTAGCAAATAGGAGGAACTTGCTCAACTTCTTTGCAGATTGTGACATGATGCTATGTTTGATTCCTTCTGGTAGCTAGTGCTGTGTGTACAGTCCTACAGTTAGAGTCTACATATGAACATACAACTTCTAGCAAAAATGAGATTAATGTATTTAACTTTAATGAAGTAGTTATAGAAATGCAACTGTTGGTAGGGACACAATTATTCTGAGTAGAATATGGTAACTTAATGCCATGTGGATACAGTGATAATACCTACAGCAATACCTTAAATGAAGCAGCACAGGTAGAAAAAGGTCTCTCTCTTTTTTTATTTTCCCTCCTCCTAGTCATTACAGCAACAGGCATAAGAAAAGCTATAAATTTCTAATAATCCACTCTGAATTGTGGCCAAAAAGTGCATTTTTATGTAGTTCCTTTTGTGTGTGTGAGTGTGTGCTAAATTGCATATAAAACTTGTTTCGGAGAGACTTGATTTCCTATTCTTTTTCTCCAATGGTTACTATTACTCTGAATCTATTCTCAAAAGTTCCCAGAAATAAAAACAACACTCAGATCTATTCTTTAAAGACTGTCAGTAAAAAGGCATCATAGTGTAAATTCACTATTATTATAATGACTATAAAAAGAAAGATTACTAACAATACTCCTGACAATACTGGTTCTTCATGTTTTACTACCTACAAACTAGCTTGCTAATTCATCATACTAAACTGTATAATTTGTACACATTTCAACTCAATAACAAACTAAAAGAGACACCATCAAGTTGATGGGATAGCAATGACCTACTTTATTTTATAAATTTGTTTTTTCCTGGAATTTATGTGTAGCACTAAGTGGTTTTGGCTGTTTTTCAACCAGTCAGGATAAAACAGTCAAGTTTAAGGAGCAAGTTGTGTTTTAAGAGACTAATAAGTCAATTCATGGCATAAGTATCTTGTTTCTGTACATAAGAAAAAACCAACCAGCATACAAAAATCTTTTTTGCAGAGAATAAGGATTTTGTTGTTTGCAGTATTTTATCACCCTGTTTTTTTACAAGGTACTCTCTCATTTCAGGGTATCTGTGCCAGGGAGAAACATCCACTGAAAGTGAGCTTCCTGAAGAACACCCTGCTGAACAGTTTGCAGGTTTACTTCATGGATCATCGCCTGCATGTGACCCACCTGATAATCCACTCCAGCTGTACAGCAAAGCGAACCAGTGCAGTGGTCCACTAGAGAAAAGCATTTTGAGCAAGAGCATGGTGCAGCAGATACGAAAAGAAGGCAACACGGATCCTCCCGTTAAGAAAAAAAAGCCACCAGTTGTGAACAGAACCATATTCCATACTAAAACTAAACCAGTAGAAAATCATACGTTGGTTGGCGCATCAACAAGGATAAGTGAACAATGGGTTATTACCACTGGGGGATTTGTGGAGCGAGCATGCACACTTGGGAGAATACGATCTTTACCAAAGACTTTGCTTGAAATGCATTTGTGCAAAAATGTTTCAAAGTCTGATTCTAATCTTATCACCCATCCGCCAAATGACAAAAAGGCACGAAGCAACTGGAGTGAACCCACACCAAGCCAACAGTGCTCCAAAGGGAATTCGGAGAGAACACCTTCCTTCACATCAGAATGGGAAGAAGTAAGTTTTGTTCATTATTAAGTACAAGCAAGTATATGGTATTGTGAAAATGCTGTTATTGTTTTCAGTTTCAGAGATGAAATAACATCTTGCATGTGACTCTACCACACTGCAAATCCTCAGATGTAATGCGTGATGGTTTGACAGCTGGCACAAACTGCAATGCATTTCTGTTCAAAATGCTGCACACATAATGAAGTCTATTGTTTCTGTAGTGAATGAAGTTAACCAGAAGTAATTCTACAATTTGTTGTGGCATTGAAATTATTTTCTACTAAACCTCTCAGCACTGACACTAATAAAATTGGTAAATTCTTTGTAGCTATGCCCATTATTTATATATTAGCTAATTATTTCCCACCATGACAATGCCCGCCAGCAAAAGACAAGAGAAAATGGCAGGAATGGAGAGTCTAAGATTTTTAGGTTGATCATGCATTCTACAAACCCTCCCTATGTAACATATCTTCTAACTGCAATGTAGCCTTTGTACAGAATGCCTGGCATATGCTGACCCTTGTGTGAAGTGGGAATACACTTATAGCTACAATGAATTTGGGACTATTAAAATAAATGTCCACACTGAGTTTGTAGCGCACATGCTTGCTCATACAAAACACTCTTTTAGTTTTAGAACTAGATTTAAAACAATTTTTAGACACCTTATTTTAAAATTTTTTTTCCTCCTGTGCTAAATTTCAAGAATGTAAATGGTTCTTCATAGACACAGAAGCTCCCATCTTACTGAGATAGATTAAGAGTGGCAAACATTTAGATCTTTACTGCTATTACAGAGAAGCAAACATTGCTATTTAAAACAACTGCTATGGGGAAATGTATATATCTCCAGAGTGCTATATTATTTCAGAAAGAGCCCAGAGCTTGTTTGTGTGATTGATTATTTTTCTAGAAAAAGGTTTCCAGCTCATCTAAACGTCTGATGTGATAGGACATCTCAAGGTGGTTTTTGTTATAAAGCAGATACTTTCCCAGTGGAAAGGTACTTAGGATCAGATTTTGATCTTAATAACTTGGATATATTATTATGAAATACTGATACAAGTCAGGTCTAAGTTTGCCTCTTTAGGGGGACATCAAGGTTTGATTGTTCTTAAGAGTAAGAAAAATATAGTTTGTTTAGAAAAAAAGGGTAAGAATTCTAAATCTGCAGATTCTGACATAATCGCCAGATTTTCTCCTGTCATCAGTGACTAATACATAGTTTTTAAAAAGGAGACAGTTTTTCTAATAGTTCTAATATTAAGGTCAGTAAAACCTGGTTCTCTGTGTCTGCCTTCTTAGACACCACCAACCCATTGATTTACTTTTTGTTTTGTCCCCTTCTTATGGAAAATAAAATAGGTATAGTAGTTTGACATAGTAAGTTCAATGTAATTTAGAGATGTGCAAATGAGTTTTGGGATCAATGTAGTGCTGTTTCACAAACAGTATCATACTGTGGTATGTGGGGTGTGGGGACACAGCTATGCTTCATACCTATTCAGTGGCCTTGGGACAGATGGAAAAAAGGGACCTAGGAAATTCTCTGGAAATCTTAATTGAATAATTGGTTTTGTACTTTTATAACACAAAACCCAATATTCTTATGCATTACTGTTATTGCTTAAATAGACATCTAGTGGTTATACCAGAGTCATCGGTATGAAAGGAACCGTACTGTAGAAAAAGAAATACTAGTCTCAGGCTTTAGCTTTTGCTAGCATACAAACATTGCAAAATAAAAATCAAAGTGGAGAAATTAATTGTCTACCTTTGATTTTTGCACTTTACAACCATGACTGTTGTTTTCCTAATGAGAGTAATAATACCATAAATTTATGCATGAAAAACTAAAGTAAAATAACAAAGATGCAGCCCATCAATTGTTTTCAATGTTCTCTTTTTTGCAGATTGATAAAATCATGAGTTCAATAGATGCTGGAATTAATACTGGACTGGGAGAGATGAATGATCACAATACAAGTAAGGAAAAACAACTAACTTGTTTAATTTTGACTTAACTGCCTATAGGGAAACTGGATAAGATATTGCTAAGTAACCCACTGTGTTGAAAACCTTTGTATGTATTTGAATAACCATGAACAGAATCAATGTTGTTTACTGTTAGAGATGCATTAGGCCCAGTATCCTGGAGCTGTTACTTTAAATAGCATATTGGAGTCGTTAATGTTGTTCTGAAATCTTACCAGAAAAAATATTCCATTAATGTCTTCATACGGAAGCCTTTGTACTAGGGGGATATTTTCAGTCTTTTTCAGCTGAGATTTTGTTTGGAATGATAGGACCCTGACTATATATAACCCAATAGCTGCTGACACTTTTTAAAGCATTATATTATCTAATGCTGCTTTGATCAAATATTTGGCACAGGGCTGGAAATGTTGCTGACAGCCAGTGACTGGTGGTAGCAATGATGGGAAAATTTGCAAACCTTCCCTACCATGGTGAATTCTAAGAACTCTAAGTCATGCCTACCCTGTTGGTATGTCAGCATAAACCTGTGCAGCTGTGCTGATAAGAACTTTGAAACTATTTTACTATGTCTTCTTCCTAACTCATGGAAAGAAAGCTGACTTGTATGTCTGAATTATTTGGTCTTAAGGCAAAGCTATGTTAAGTCACCTGTACTGGTACAACTCTGCTAGAAATTGCATGCAGTTACTTGGGTTTATGTATTGGGCAGGAGTCTACGTACCTTGTCACTTAACTTTTTTTTTTAAAAAAGTATTTTAATAAGTGTCTATTTCATGGAGCATTATATTTGTACTGGACAAAACTGTGTCTTACCATCTGAATACTGTTGACAACTATTTTAACAGTATCTGGACAGTGAGAAGGGAATTTAGGAAAAAGAGAAAATAACTGATCTGAATACCAATATAATTGCAGATAAGACAAGCAGATTCAGATTTTTTTTCTAAAAGAGTAAGGGGCAATATCATGCAAAGTGCCAGACGTTATCCTGGCAGGCTATTTTTTCTTTCTGAAGCTTGCTGTGTTGAAAGAGGGAATTATTTGTAGAGAAACTCTACGTTACAAAATAGTTACTTTCTGAAGCTAATTTAAGTAATTCAGGATTTGTTGCTTGTTATTTTTTATCATGGTAGTCATATTGGGTCTAGCTGAGATGGAGTTAATTTTCCTCATATGTTTTGGTTACTGCTGAGCAGTGCTCACAAAGCATCAAGGCTGTGTCTCCAACATTCTGCCCTCATCTGTAGGCTGGGGGTGGGCAAGATCATGGGAAGGGATATAGCCAGAACAGCTGACCCAAACTGACCAAAGGGATATTCCATACCATATGACATCTGCTCAGCAATAAACACTAAGAGAAAGGAGGAGGAGGGGGGCATTCTTTATTACCACATTTGTCTTCTGGAGCAACCACTATGCATACTAAAGTCCTGCTTCCTGGGAAGTGGCTGAACATTGCCTGCTGATGGGAAGTAGAGAATAAATCTGTTTTCCTTTGCTTGCATGTGTGGCCTTTGCTTTTGCTTTATTGAACTGCCTTTCTTTTGACCCATGAGAGTTTTTTCCATCTTATTTTCTCCCCTCATTTTCTGCTGAGGAGGGGAGTGATAGAGTGGCTTGGTGGGCACCTGCCATCCAGCCAAGGTCAACCCACCACAGTCCTTTTTGGTGCCCAAGGTGGAGCTCCAGGAATTTGAGATAGGGATAGTAACTGGGAGAGGTAACAGGCAGAAAGTGGACTGAACAATGTTAGCGAGTGGAATGATTGTGGGGAATTTCTGTTGTTGTAATTGCAGTGAATGGAGGAGGGGTGGTTTCTGTGTAAATTGTCTGCTTTCATTTGGTGTTGTGATGATGTTATTTTGATTTTGGTGTGGGGAAATAATTTATTTATTTTTTAGTGAAGTTTGTGAAGACTGTGTGATGAATGTGGATTTTCATGGTAATTTTTAAATATGTGATTCAGAGAGGCAAGGAGTGGAATGTATTTGGTTTGTGTGGCAAGGTTTTGGTAGCAGAGAGGGGCTACAGTGGTGGCTTCTGTGAGAAGCTGCTAGAAGCTTCCCCTGTGTCTGATAGAGCCAATGCCAGATGGCTCCAAGACAGACCTGCCGCTGGCCAAGGCCAAGCTCATCAGTGATGGTGGTAGCACTTCTGGGATAACGTATTTTAAAAGGGAAAAAACACTGCTGCAGAACAGCAGCCAGAGAGAGGAGTGAGAATATGTGAAACAACTCTGCAGACACCAAGGTCAGTGAAGAAGGACAGGGAGGACGTGCTCCAGGAGCCAGAGCAGATTCCCCTGCAGCCTATGGTGAAGACCGTGGTGAGGCAGGCTGTCCCCCTGCAGCCCATGGAGGTCCACTGTGGAGCAGATATCCACCTGCAGTCCATGGAGGACCCCACACCTGGAGCAGGTGGATGACCAAAAGAGGCTGTGGCCCCGTGGGAAGCCTGTGCTAGAGCAGGCTCCTGGCAGGACTTGTGGACCCATGGAGAGAGGAGACCATGGCTGGAATGGGTTTGCTGGCAGGACTTTTAATCCTGTGGTGGACCCACACTGGAGCAGTTAATGAAGAACTGCAGCCTGTGGGAAGGATTCATGTTGGAGAAGTTCCTGGAGGACTGTCTCCCATGGGGGGGACCCCATGCTGTAGCAGGGGAAGAATGTGAGGAGTCCTCCCTCTCAGGAGGAAGGAGCAGCAGAAACAACGTTTTGAATGGACCAAAACCCCATATCCTGCCTCTGTGTGCCACTGGCAGAGGCGGAGGTAGAGAATTTGGGAGAGAGGTTGAGCCTGGGAAGAATGGAGGGGTGGGGGGGGGAGGTGTTTTAAGATGTAGTTTTTATTTCTCATTATGCTACTCTGATTGGTAATAAATTAAACTAATTTCCCCAAGTTAAGTCTGTTTTGCCCATGACAGTAATTGACGAGTGATTTTTCCCTGTCCTTATCTCGACCCACAAGCCTTTCGTTGCATTTTCTCTCCTCTGTCCAGCTGAGGAGGGGAGTGACAGAACAACTTTGGTGGGTACCTGGTGTCTAGCTGGGGTCAACCCACCACAGCAGTACACAGACACGAAATGCAAAATCAGGCATCCACCAAGATGTTGCACAGCAAGGAAGAGCTATGAAAAGGAGACAAAAGCAACAGTATATGTATGCAAATTTGCATAACTTAGTGATGTGCAAGTACTACTCTGTCCTTTCCTATGAGTGACCACTGCTTTTCTTTTTCTGTTTTTTTCTTTTAATATAAGAAAATATCTCACAACTCTTCTCATCAGCCATTTTGTGGCTTCTACTGCATGCATTATTTTTCTTGGCATTCAAATGTGGCATTTGGTTCTTCAGCTCTTTCATTTGGCAGTAGTTCTACTCTTTTCTTTGCTGCTTTTCCCAGAGGGGACTCTGAGTCCCAACTCCTTTTCTATTCAGTGTGCAGCTTCCTGCAAACCAACATTTTTTTCTTTTCTGTCAACTCCTTAGTGGTCTTTAGCTAGTGTAGAATGATAATCTGATTTTTCCTTTAATGAGGAAATCAAGCTATGTGCTGTTAATCAAAATACAACTACTTCTCTTTATATTTTAAATCAATTTTGCTGCACATGCAGACTGCAATAAAGACATTTCATTCTGCTATAGAGCTGGCTATATGCAGCTTCACATGTATGTTTTCCACTTTTCATTCCCTTATGCCTTTTCCACATTCAGTCAAACATAGTTTAGGCAGCAAAGCAAAGGGAACTATTATAATATCAAATGCATTACATTATATCAAACATGTTATACTTCAAGTACATTCATATATTTTTCTTAACAAAGTAATAGGGTTATCTAGCGGAAAATAAGGAGTCTTTATTTCTCACTGCTAGCATACTGGAGTAACCAATCAAGTGGAGCCTTATTACAATAATATTTATACTTTTAACAACAGATTTTACTTGACTTAAGATTTTAGCTTATGTTAATTATCACTTATTAACTACCAGAAGGCAATACACAGGTTTTTCTTACGGATAATACAACCTAAGACATATTTTGGTAGGTCTTTATCCCCAAGGAAGGGGCTGCTTTGAAGTTATCTGTAGCAAATCAGCTTTGTGTGTGTGTGTGTGTGTGCTGCTTCTGTTTAAGCTCCTATAGTTTATTGGCAAGCAGCATCTCAGGTGCCTTAGTGTTCCTCAGGGGTACCTCACATAGCCCCTGTCTAATTACTGTCTGGATCTCTATGTGTTTAACTTACGGTTTTATCTGCCCAAGTGTTTAGTACTGAGGCCCTAAATTCCATCTCAGAACTTCTCGTTCACCTTCGCTCTTCTTCCTGGCTCCACACTAAGCCAAATGTAAAGATCTGCCCTATGCTTAGGAATAAAAATGAAGTAGTATGGTATCAGGTAATATAATTTTGAAATACTTAATCAGTTTAGATATATAAATATATAGTTTTGTTATTTTTATTTGAATGTATATACAAAAATATTATACACTAGAGATGAAAAATAATGTATTTAATGTTCAACGTCTACAAGTCAAAGACATTTTTCTTAGTGTTGAACTGAAAGCATCTAGATTATGGAGCGCTATATTCAGGAAACTTCACTTGTCTTGTCTAGTAAGTTTTTAGCAAACAGTAAAATTTCTGATAATACTGAAGAGCAAATGTAGCTTGATATGGAGTCCTTCATTTTAGCATTTACTTAGTCCTGTATGTCATACTATACTTCCATGTTTTTATGAACTGTTAGTAAAAACAAAAATACATTCATTCAAGCACAAATATTCTTAATCTACCAGGCATGACGAGTTTTTTATGCTACACAGTATCTCATTCTCAGCGAAAAATATTTGAGAGGAAGTATTTCATACACTGTTAATTCAATAGCTATATTTAAAATTAGACAATGATGACATCTTGTGATGAAATCCTTGAATGGATTTACAGGAACTTTGGCCTATATTTTCCTACTGGTGAAATCTGGAAAGACTTCTTTTAGATCTCCAGGGGAATCTGTTAAGAAGCAATTAGAGGAGCAGTGAAAGGAGAGAATCAAAACTGGCTGAGTAGGGTCATGAGGACTTTATCCACAGTGTGCATTTGGAATCAAAAAAATTAAAGCAGAGCTTTCAGTTTGGTAGCAGTACAGGTACTGGAGGAGTAAACTTGAAACTACAGAGAGGAAGATGGCTGCCAATGTCCTCTGAGGGCAGGGAGCATTCAACATCTGAACAGCTTACCACTGAAATCAAAAGCAGGAGTGCTGACCAGGAAGCAAGTAAGAACTAATCTCAATAACAGACAAAAAAACCCACTAGCCCAAGGAGTACAAAACCTCTGTTACCAAGTGGAAATAGAATATGGTGCTGGCAAGTGGCCTTCTGCTCAACGTGATGTGGAGACATCTGCACCACCTCGCACTTACATTATGGCTGGTGTGCCTCTTCACAAGAGTCCAAACTTGCCAAGTTGCAAAGGATTCTACTGATCACAAGTATATGATAAAGGATACTAATGATACTGCCAAGAATGATTCTAAGCAAATCAAACGTGCTTATAAGGCTCTGTGGCAGTAGATTAAGAGGTTGAAGAGTCAAGAGATGTTATTGTCTCTCCTCTCACATCCAAGTCAAGCAACAGTCAGAAACACCCTAAATATAACTATGCGGCTTCTATTCTGAGAAATGAGAACTTTAAATTAAGAACCATGGGGCAAGGACAAAAATCTTCATCTTAAATAATGCAAATTGGACATAGGTCTAACCCTTGAGAACGACAGGATTGTTTAAAACAAGATTAAAGAAGTGACTAGACAAAAGAGTCATGGGTCAATTCACCAGGTGTCTTAGCTATCTGTGTGCTAATGGTAGACGAAAGAGGAACAGAGAAGAATTAACAGAAATATTAATCAGGAATAGACAAAAATTGAAGATTATGGCAAAATTGGCATTGTAGAGAATTTATCATATATATTACACTAGTAATCCCGTCATGTAGAGGATATAATTTCTTTAGTAAGAAGAGGGGAGGAAACATTGGCTTGTATTTCAAAAAATATAATGGTTGCTTTGAGATCTTGAAAATAGGATTAGTTAGTGCTATTAAATATCTGTTGGTATCCAGGAAAGCAGAAAAGGACATGGTTGTTCTTGATAGATGTCCAAAGCCTTTGGACTTGATTGTAATTGGAGATTTTAGTTACTACAGTATTTGTTGGGAAAGAAATTATATTGACAGACTTGCAAGGGAAAAAAATTCTCAAGAAGGTAGATGTCAATAAATTCAGATAATTTATTTTAAAAAATCTCTATGGTTCAAGTTAAAGAGAAATCTGTGCATTCTTCAACACAGACCATACATACCATACACCACCAACAACTAAAGACCATAGTACAAGCTTCATCAATGTGAAGAAAAGGAAGTGTAAAAGACCAGCTTGGCTAAATTGTCATTTTTTTCTTTAACTTTAGACATAAAGAGGGAAATTTCTCTCTTTAATAAGCATGGTAGAATAGCACACACATGTAAAGACAAGTCAGAAGTGCTGAAACACTCAGTGACATGCAACTAGCAAAAGAAATTAAGATTTAACGTAACATAATCATATTTGTACATTAACAGGGAGAAGAAGAACAAAGAAATCTTTGATACCTAGAGAGGTAATGCAGGAAAGGAAAAGCTGCTCATAGTAGGTGCGGAGAAGGCAAAAATGTACAGTGACTGTTTATCACACATTTACTGAAAAGGTCATCGGTAAGCATATGACATGCGCTGCTAATCCTAGGGCTAGAACCTCAATTGTGGATAAGGAAAGAACAGGTTATGTAGGTTAGGTATCTTAAAATCGATTTAATGAACTTCATTTTGTGTTACATACTGTCTGAAAACTTAGCCCTGGTAGTGAGTTCAGGTGAGAATTCTTGGAGAATGGATGAGGTACCAACAGGCTAAAAGAGAATGATGTAGAACTTATCTTTAAAAGGGGAAGGAGAATGTGGGGAATTATTTTCAATTCATAGAAAAATTGCTGAACAGATAAACTACTTAAAGTAGCTAGAAAATAGCAAAGAAATAAGAGACAACATGGGTTTGCCAAGAGCAAACCTATTAAAGCAATCTAATTCTCTGCTAGGAGCAGATATCAGATTTTGTAGGTAAGGAAAGAGCAGGAGATGCCCAGTATCTGGACTTCAGTTACGGTTTTGACATTGTCTCACGTGTTTTGGTTGTAAGCAGATTAAGGAAACATGGGCTTGGTGAAAATAATGTTAGGTCAGACATGAATCTTATTCTTAATGTCTAAATTCAGACTTCTGCAGTGTAGACTGCATTGAGCCACTAATATTGAGTTAGATAAGCAGGCACTTCTTAGGTCTTGTTCATCGTATCTAAATGTCTGAAGCATGGCAAATGGCACTAGAAGTATCTATAATGAGAGCCTAGAGGACCTCCTCAGATGTAGCTAAAACTAGCTGAAGTGAATCTCCCTCTCTTCTCCCCAGGACAAAATTATAAAGGCAATATAGTGAAGTATCCAAGCCGATTATTAGGGAGATTATAACCCCTGTTACATTCAGCAGTGTCTTAAAGAATTCTGGATATTTGCCAGAATTAAAAAGCTAATGGTCGGCATATAAGTGACCTTGGCTTGGGTCAATTGAATGGATTAGGTCACTGGTGTAATTCACTTTGAGTCTGTTTTATAATGATTCTGTGACTACTGTAGTAACATGATTTAGATGGAACCTGTCTACAAGATAGAGTAGTCAAGTAAAAAGAAGAAACACTTCAGTTTCATATTTTCTTTTCCTAATTATAAACAATTCTTTCTAAAATAAAAAGGTCTTTCAAGGCACGCATAGCAGTATTTGTGTGTTAGTTGGAGCTCAGTAGCAGTTCGGAGGTGTGTGATTCAGAGTACGCTTACATTTGCAAGTCTCTTGAAAGGGAATAATCAAGAAAAAAAATCTATTCAGAGAATTTTTTTTTAACATGAGTAATGGATATCATATCATCAACATGATTAAAGCAAGAACTGTTTCAAGTCAGAGCAATTAGAATAATGACAAGGAAAATAATTGTTGAAGGTCATTCTATATCAAAATAATGTGCTGGGCATTTGAGAGAACCACTTTTCAAATATGTTCTAGCACATGGAGGGTGATTTACAGTTTTTTATTTCTGCTAATCATGAATTCTTTTTTGAATGCTTTCCATAAATGCGCTATCGAGTTACTGTGTGCATACAAGTTGGCATTTCTTTGGTCAGCTGAGCTGAGCATGTACCTATCCTCAAACGCCCTCATTGTTTCACTTAGGCGCATACAGGGTAGAGTTTACTGAATTATCTTTAGTTTCTTGATCTACAGTTTTGTCTTGGAACATAATATACTGGCAAGCATTTTTCTTACAGCTGAAATAAGCAAATTTCTTATTGCATTTAGCAAGTTTGGATTTTAAAAAGTTTATTTGTTGCCCTTTTGTGAGAACAGTGTCTTTCCCTGTGCCTGAGATAATCTTAGCATCACATTCAGCATCTATGTCTAAATACCAATATCAAGACTCCAGACTTTGCTCAATGAAGCTACCTGAGTGAGTGCCTTTCAAAAATTAATGCTGCTTGTTATTGGAAGAGGTGTGTGCAACAGAATTATACTGGGGGGGGGGGGCGGGGGGGGAAA
>JAVJGI010000060.1:47250917-47279026 GCA_035590275.1 Ibycter americanus | reverse complement strand
CCCCCCCCCCCCCCCCCAAATCACTGTCAAGGAAGTTGGCAAATGTGAAATATGTGCTTTAGCAGTATGTATTATGTCTACAACTTCAGAGAGACCTATGTGTTGGCTCTTCTAGAGCTACTTTGGAACCAGAAGGACTCTGGAACACTGACAGCTATGCCTGAATCGACTCAGCATGAGCCATATCTCATCTGAAAGTAGCAGAACTGCAGTGGGTTGTTCTATATTCAGAATAAACCCTACAACTCCACCGTATGTGAAGTGTTTCCACAAACAAGACTTTATTGCTTCTGCATGTGCCCACTACATATGCGTGTTTCTGTGTCATGTAGTACACATTTACGGCCAGGGATTGACACTAGGTCATGGAGCACTGTATTAGAATACATTTTGTAGTGTACTTTCTCTGATCTTTCGTATCGGGCTGAAAGCTGTAGGCAGTCATCATACAAAAGTTATTTCATTTTGCCTACTTTACTGATATGACCAAGGCTGTTGTTATCAATGACTCCTCCACAGTATGGGGTAAATTGCAAGAAATTTTGCTCTTCAGATTTGTGACGGGACATGAGTTTGAGCACAAAGGTTGGGAAAGTAAAATAAACACGACTTCAGCAGACTAGGAAAAGATGGAATGAGGTGGGGCCACAGCCCATAGCTAAATGAGAGGAGTAAGAGTTAATATTGTGTCCTGTACAACTGTAATGTAATTGAAATTGTGCAGACCTTTGACTACCAGAAGCTACATGCTCAGTTTCCTCTCTCTTCCATCTGTTCCGCTGCCACTACTCAGACATGAAGCCTTCCTCTTCTCTGTGGTTCTATCTATAAGCTAAAATTTCACTCAGAAGTCAAACTTTCTTCTAACAAATGAAGCCTTGTTAGGCTGGCCCTTTTCTGTTTGCTGCCATATGGTTGCAGTTTTGGCAAAGTGGTTTTCCTCCAAAGCTGTTAATATCCTCCCTCCCCCAAGGGCAGAAAACAGATAAAATCTAAGTATTTAATTAAGGCAGAATTTTAATTAGATGTGTGTAGGCATGTTGCCATAAGGCAGTTTTCACAGTGGTAAGTTATAGACTTCAAAGTATATACTTTAATTGTAATTTAGTGTCTGTTTTGCAGCAGTTACTTCCCTTTTTTTAAATCTCCTTGTGGTTAAACTAGGCACTTTATCAAAGTGGATTTAATTAATAGATTTTGATAAAATGAGCCATGCACCCTCTCACAAAGTGAGAGACCTCTTAGGCTTACAGTTTTGAACGCACAACTCTCATTTTGCAATAGCCAACCACAACAATCAGACTGTAAAGTAAGTACCACTTCCCTCCCAAATCCCACCTTCCCATTGAAGCTGTGCAAAAAGACCGAAATATCTGTAGCATCATAAAGAGGGGAAAAAAAAGAAAAGGCAGAGGGAACCTGAATCTGTAGCTGATGGAAGAGGGACCCGATGAGAGGAGACAGCTCCAGCAGCTGGTATCTGTTCCCAGTGCTGTTTGATGCCTCCTCAATAGGAAATGCATATGCAGTTTGAAATTTTTCACCTGTGTCTATGAAATCTTCACTGTCAATTGTAGGACAGCACTGTAGGGAGAAGAGCCACACATTTGGATTTGATTCTGCACTTCCTTGCATCTTATTAACAACTGAAAAGTCAACATGGAATTTTAAGTTGCAATGGCAGAACTGCTGGGGGATATTTGTGTAACTGAAGTCAGTATGAGACATTATGAAAGGCAAAGGTGATTCTTGTTTCAGACAAAACTGTTTTCAGTTATTCATGTTCTCATATGAATGTCACTCACACTCAGTACCCAAAAGTACAAGATGTGTGTGCATGTATGGCCAAGTTGCCTGTCCATGGTCACTTGTGTGTGACATGGAAGGCTGACGATTGCATTATCATTGTATCCGTTGAGTTCCTTTTGATTAGCAATAGCAAACTAGTTTTTTGATAGGTGTTTAGGAGTCAACAGTTGCTGTGGTATGGTCCTTTTGATCCAAAATTTTGTTTACTTCAGTAGTGTTCATTGGTTTTGCATCCTTATCTTGGATATTTTAGGGCTAGAGTCTGTCTTCCTTTTGGAATAACAGGAAGATGAGTATCTAATACAATGTGCTGTAATTTTGTTGCTGTCCTGGGTTGTGTAGGGTCTTCTGCTGATAAATCATTTGTGCTGTCCTTTTATCAGAGCACACCCCTTCTTGTCTTCATAGAAACACATTCCTTAGTGTTTTACCACTGTCAGCTGTGTCCTTGGTTATCAATACAGACCATACCTTTAACCCTTCGTAGCACTGTTTCTTCTGTTGCTTCTGTTTCTTCTGGTGCTTTCACACATGCATTATTTCTACCGATCTTCATATTTCTTTTAGAGATCTCTGCATTTCAAATTATTTGAATGGTAATTTAAGTGTATGTAATTGCCTAGATTTAAAAGTAGTGGAGAACAGAAGCCATATACCTGTAAAATACATGGAAGAAGTATTTTGGGCATTTATATACTGAGAACATGATAGTCATAACACATTGCATGCCACTGAACTTACCCAAAGATCATATGAATTCTACACAGAAAAATCACAAATAATCTGATTAATGTTTTGTTGACTTCTGTATTGTAAAAGGCTAAGCAAGAGATAAAGATACATCTATTTTAATGATCCATTGAATCCCAAAACAAAACTTACAGAAGAACAGGCAAACTGCAAGATAATTGTAGAGCTTTTAGCTATGTTTTATAATAAACACAATGGGAGTTGGATGCAAAAAGCTGCAAGCATGTATTTTATTTTCAGTTATTTGTGTATTCCTATTATATTGGCAATTTTACCCTGTAGTGTCATAAATGTAATATACAGCTATATGCTCTTTATACACCAATTAATCAGAGCTGTGTTTGGAACACAAACAAATGAAGACACAGGCTAAACTGAAAATACAGTAAAAATGTAAGTCATCAGACTTATATCTGCCCATGTAGTCTCTAACTCTGATGCATTTTCTTTTTACATTTCCACTCTTTCTATAAGTACCTGTCGACACATACCTTTTATCTCTGTCCATGCATTTCATGTTCAGTGTTAGGCTTTTTCCAAAACTGTTTGCAAAGTAATTCAATCATTATACTCACAGACTTGAATAAATTATTTCTGGCATTTGTTTTCTAGAAGGAATAGTGAAGATTGACAGCAAACAGAAGAACTTAAGAAAATGGAGCTATAATATCATAAATATTGACATTCATCAGTGAATAAATGTATAGCCTAATTCTGGTCAATTTTTTTGTAGTCTACTTGTGACCATCAGGTCTTGTCATGCTAAATTCAGATACCCTGCAATAGGACTGCTTGAGCAAAGAAATCTTCTACAAACTCTCTTTTAATTGGAGGATTAACATGTAATTTTGACTGACTTAATATACTGAGACTTTTCAGAGGTATTTCCCCACATCAGATAATAACATTAGTGAAATAACATAGGAGATTCAGACCCAATTCTGGTACTGGTATTTTTCCTTTGGAAAAATTTTATATCTTGTCAGTCTGGTCAGTTGTGCTGTTATTTCTGAGTAACCAAACCATATGTTTTCTCACAGAATTAATACAAAATATGTATTCTTCCTTGGAAAGCATACAGTAAAATATTTGTCATACCTAAAGATATTTTTTTTTACTTTGTAGAAATACTTAATCTCAGAAAGAGGAGTATGCATACTAATTCCCTACCATCTCTTCTTTCGTTTTGTTATTAACCTAATATCCGATCATTACATTCTACTGTCAAGTATGCTTAGAATAGAGGTCTATATGACCACATACATGAACAATTTATGTACAGTTTGAATATACTACTCAAGTCTATAAAAATTCCAATATTGTACTTAACACTGTTCCTAGAGCCTTGTTTCAGTATTTTTAAAAAACTCTCACATTAAATAGTTTCCCTTTTAATGAATGAGAGAAATTGAGTTATAAAGAAGACATGCATGTTAATAAGTACGTATGGCATGAGGAAGACCTGTACCATACTTACATACATACTTGTTTTGAGACAGACTGCAGAATGGTATGAATACACAGAATGCAAAACTTAGAAAATCAAATTTTCATTGACTTCCAAGACCATGAAGCTCAGAAATATTGACAACTAATAGTAAAATGGAGAGTTAAGTAGTATGATGTTTAAGCGTGTTTGGGGACAATGCTAAGAAGAACTGTATGCATTACTGTACAGAAAATCAAATTACGTGAATAAAAGTTATTCTCACATTATAAGTTTGGATATACCTGTCTATGCCCTAGCCTTACAAGAGTGCACTGATACAAACAAAACCAGATCAGAACTCAAATTAATTGTTGTGAAAGTTACTTAAAAATAATATTACTCACATTACCTCCTGGATTCTATTGGTAGTAAATGAGTCCCTAACTCTTAAGTGGATTTGAAAACAGTTCTGAAGATGATAATATTAATGCTGTATTCTACTCTTCCTGGTCAGCTCTCTCCTCTGGCAGGCCTATCCCTGAAGTCACTGAGCTGTTCATACTGTATCTTTTTGCACCATGGGGTTGAATATTGTTGAGCTATGTCCATCTAGATAGGAGATAAAAGGATCAACAAAGGTAGATTGCAGGCTTCAGAACCGAAAAAAAAAGGATTAAAGCATTTTTCAAAGTCATTTCCAGTAGGACTGAGGTCTTGCCTGTTTCTCCACTGAACCACAACGGTCCAGGGGGAGTACTAATAATCTGTCATCTCCACAAGGACAGTTTGGCTGTATTTCACAAAGTTAGTGCCAGGGTGTTTGTTGGTGTGCCTAAAAAGTGACAGGCTAATGGTGCCCTCGTTCTATAATGCTCTCATAATAATCCTACTGTAATTTCAGAGGTTAAGAGATATTTTTTTCAAGCCATGATAAATGCCATGAAAAGAATGATGATTACTTCAAAGTTTTAGAAGTCACTTGCTCAGGTTCAGCTTCTTCCTTGCAGTTTAATCTGAACCTTACAACTTTGTAATCATTTATATCCATGTATATTAATATTTTCTTCAATTGATGTCACTAAATTGAACAGCATTTATTCCTTAAAGCAAAATCAAGTTCAATGCCAGGTTAAAATGTATGCAGAATAGGAATTAGCACCTCGGTAGAGTTATAAGTATATGATGAAAAACAAGGCTTTCACAACCTGTAGCCAGGAAATACTTTAAAGAGAACAGAGAATTCCTAACTTCTAAAATAGACTATATGAAAACCATAATGTGATTACTAAGGGCAAATCTCTAACACTTTGTTCAATATCTCTAGTGGTTTTTGAATAAGATGGTATGGGTACTACTCTTACAAATGTTTTAGGGTTAGCAAGTGAGACTATGATGAAGTTTATCTTTCATCAATTATGTAGAGATCTAAGTCTACTAAAACTGAATTAATAATGGTTTCTTGAAAGTTTGGCTGATTCACTAATGTTTCCTTCTTAATCTAGTAGTCTTCAAACTTAAATAGATATGAATCCTTGGAAGCTCACATTTCTAGTAATCACAAGAAAATCACATGCTAGTTAAAAATCTTTGGCTTGTTAATAGAATTTACAGCACACAGAGTTGTTTCTAGTTTTAGTTCCACCTACAGAAAATGAAGTAATTTAGAATATTGAACTAACTAAAGTGTATTCATTTGCTTTCTAACCCAGACTGTTAACCTGAGTTCATGATCATAACACTAGAGTCAGTATTTTATTTCATTGCCCTGTATTGAATAAGTTATTTAAAATTAAATAAGTATTTAAATGCCTTCAAATCCTTCAAAAATTATTTGCTATTTACTACTTACCACCCCTACTTCGTAACCCGTGATACCAGCAACTTCCCAAAACTGTTTTTCTACTTTTATCCAGTGCTGCCTTTAGCTCTTTATTTTAGATTATTGTGTTATTACAAATCTGAGATGGCTGAGGTTAAATTATCGATTGCTAACATGAATTTCCATTAAATGCTAATAATAGCATTTAGTGTAACATTGTGAATTGTTCTGGTACCTATTTCTAAAGTATAATACATAACTGTTTTTTATGAACTCTGAAATTTGACTGTTTTTCTATTTATGGGATGTGGTGGACCATCTCAGTTACATAGTGTTACTTTTGTTTTCTGGTAGCCTATTTGAAATGCTTTATAGAGCATAATTCCAAAGAATAAATTATCTTGTCAGTACACAAATCACCCTATTTGCATATGAATATGGGATTCATATAGAGACCAGCCATTCTTTTCAAATTTATGCAACCAAAAATCCATGTTAATGAAAGTTTTTAAACAGTGAATAGCAAGGAGTGTAGCTAAACAGCTCTAGACCAGAATTTAACAAAGTAAATGTAGGTGTTGGGTTTGTTTATTAAACCAGCTCTAGTTTTGATATTTTTTGTAGTATAGGAAATAATCATTAACACATTACAAAATGTTAGTGAAACCAGTCTGACAAGTACATTTTCAGCTAACCTGTACCTGTAGGACCAGTTGAGCCCTTGTGAGATCAATTAGCCTTGACAAAGGAATGATGGAAGGAATGGTGCCTGGATCAGAATTTATTAAACTTGGCTGGAAAGTTGCATTTCTATCATTCCAATTTCTAAAATAAAAAGCCATTCAGGACATCGCCATGAGAGGTGTTTGCACTGTCTGTAGGCATCAATACAGGTTCCTGAAACAGGATCCTAGGCTCCGTCTGTGGGTAGGGGAGGCCAGTTCAGAACTTCTGCTCCAGAGGTGGGAGAATGAGGGTCGAGCAGTTGACATGAGGGAGCTCTCAGACAGGATGAACAGGGTTTATATAACCTTATCCATATACAAATAGTCCAGCGAGTTGCCAGAGCTGTGCCAGCATGCCACCCACTTAAGTAACATCTTTATTATTCATTGAAAGATGCTGCAGTTTTCTTTTGGTGCTGCAGAGCCTGTGTTAGCAGGGAATGAGTATTACAGAAGGTGTTTATAGAGTTTTTATGTAATAAAGCAAGTTCCTATTGAGAACCTGACTTTTTTGTCAGGGAGCAGAGGGCTGGTTGTTCCCTAATGGCAGTGAGCTGTGCCTTCACCTATGGGGTGCAGTCCCATGGGATCTGCACCCAGTGGGCAGAGCCAGGTACTGGTAACATGCACCATTGACTGCTCCAGACAGGCCCCTGAGAGATGACTCAGGTCCAGGCTCCATTGAGGGAGCCCAACCAGGAGCAAAAGGAGATTGGGTCAGAGATAGGAATGGAGACAAAGCTGTAGCATGGGTTCATAGTCTATGCAGGGCTGAAGACAGGGCTGGAAAAAAGCCGCTATGTATGTCTGAGGGGTCCATCCAGGAGACAAACTACCTGCAGTGTAGATCCAGCATCTGTCTAGTGGTTAGGGCCAGAGGCAGGGCTGGGAACTGGCACTGCTGGGGCAGGGACTGGCAGCCCCAGGCTGAGCTGAAATGGGGTCCTGGGCCATGGGCAGGGTGAGGGAGGCCTGGGGAGATGCTGGGCATGGACAGCAAGGCCCATTGGTGCCCTCAGAGCCCTGACACTTCTGGGTTTTATTCTTTATTATAATTTTGTCTGATCATATCAGTTAAATGTGATAAGTTGTGCCTGATTTATATATTGCCATTTTCTGAGAGTTTGAATGTTCTAGGAAGGAAATAGGTGAGGGGTATTTCAGTGTTATTTTATGGTAAAGAGCTTCAAGTTATCTTTGCTCCCATTTAAACATACTTTTCCCAGTGCAGATTTAGAGTATCATCATTACAATTAGCTGCTGGTTAACACTGAAGAGCTAATGCATGTAGCAGATACTGTCCTGTATCTAATCTATAAAAATGCTGAAGTAGTTAGGATTACCTCAAATGCCTAAATCCAACCTAGTCTCAAATCTAGACAAATCTCAGGGGGTAATTCAGTTTCAGATGAGTAATTTAATTTTAAAATGAACATTTTTTACCTGTTGTAAAAGGCTTGACACGGGAAGTGAGAGAAAAAAATAAGGAAAAGGAAAAAGGCAGATGTGAAACAAAACAACAGATTGTTGTACCTGCAGATGAAAGATGACAGAAGATGAAATGATCAAAATTTACAAGAAGAATAAGTAGAAGTGAGATAAATAGGGAATAGAGAAAAGGAATTCTAAAATGAAGCTAGAAAGAAGAAGGAGAGAAGGGAATTCACCTGATCAGCCATTCAAAGGAGGAGTTCAGTCTAAAATCTGGTTCACTGGGGGCAAGGGAGCCTCTGAGCCCAACTAGGCAAAAGAAAAATGAAGACAAATTGCCACACTGTCTCAGGTTGAATCTGATTTGTAAAATAACCCCAGGAGAAATCCTTAACCTTCCATCATGTATACTTTCAAGATTTGTAACTTCAAAGATGTGAGTTTACTGCAGTGTTAGTACAGGTGTCTCGTCTTCACAGCTCTCCACAGGACCTTGCAGCAGTTACCAAATCTACAAAATTACAGTTACCATTTAACAGCTGTATTTAGCTTCTTGAGATACCTCTGTGCAGTGAGTGTTCTTTCAATCCTCTTTCCAGATTTGAACTGGTTTCCCAACCAGTTTCTTCAAATATTTCTGTTACCCAGTTCTGCTTGTTTGCTAGTCCAGTGTTGCTTAGCACAGAGCTGTACAAAGATTTGCTCAAATTTAAAATTATGTAAATTTGTTTTTATGGTGCCAGGAATTATAGCATAAAGGGTTCAGCTTGCATGGTATTTTTAGCAAGACTATGTAGTATATATTTATATATATACACACTTCATATACTAGTTTTTAACAGTAGTCTAAAATCTTTACTGAATTAAATAAAATATTTTATTGGTCATGGTGTCATGTAAATTTTGAAGTTTATTTTTTTCTTGCTAGACGAAAACAGTGAAACTGATTACTCATATGTGGTGAGTGTAGTGTTACTATTATCCTGTAAAAGTTCCTGAAGCAAGCACAGAAATGGCTCTAGAAAACTAAGTCCTTTTTTCAGAAATGTTATTAACTTTCATTGAAGCCACAATAAGGATGTACACATTTACGCATTGGATGTCAAAATTATTCCTGAAAAAATGACAAGCAACTGAAAGCTCTTTGTCCTACCAAAGGAATTTGTAGTAGATAGAACAATTTCATAGTATAGAGAGGATCCACTGAGATTTGGATTCATATCACCTGCTCAACACTGCCTCCAGCAGTAGGCGCTTCTTCAGTGCTCATGAAGAGTGGAAAAAACCCAACTGAATTCTAATTGCATCTTAACTGTATTTTTCCTAAGTGCAATGCAGTTACAGTAACCTATTACCCTTGTGGCGGCATCCAAAATGCAGAGAGACATTGCCTCTGTTTCCTCCATTTCCCATAGAACAGAGTTACAGAGGGAGGGTGGAAGATGAATCCAGTTCTCCCTGCAACCCTCTTTCTCCCAGCATATTTCATCAGCCACAAAACTGGAAGAAAAATCCATGAAGGACTATAAAGCATAAAGACACTATTTCTCTTTCAGGAAGGCATTGAGCTGCAAATTGCTGGAAACTGGGAAAATGCTAGGAAAGGATCACTGCATGTCCATCTTATTTTTAGGCTCTTCCATAGGCATCTAATAGTAGCCACTGTGAATGAAGCTGGTGAATGGCTGAAGCTAGATGAAGCTGTGTTGTGGTCCTGTGCAGTTGATCCTGTGGACTCACAGTGAAACACCCATCTGTTCTTAACTAATTTTTGCAATTCAGTAGGTTGCATCTCAGATTTCTGTTCTGTAGGCCAAAGATATAAATCTGACCGAAGTTGTGGATATTACAGTGCTAAATCACATAGTTTGATTTTACTGTTGTCTTTAGAAAGAAATTATCCCCCAAATGTGTCCATTTAAAATACAAAATAAGAATTTAGAAAGACTAACTGTATCTCAAGCAATCTTACTCTATGGTGATATATGTTACCATATACCATATATACATTGCTCAGCATCACAGCAATGACAGTCTTGAATAGAACAAGGTGCCCCGAGTCCTGGTCCAGTGGCTGTGCTCTAGAAAACAGATCTTTTAATTTCCCAGTAAGATCTGTCCCTCATTCACTGAACAGGATGCTTTCTGAAGAAGACTAAATCAAAGTTGCCAAAGTAATCAACTGAACATGAAAAATATCCTAACTTTGAAGGGTCTGTAATAAATGTATGTTTCATGATGGAGTGGAATACTTTGAGCTGTTCCTGGGTAAATAATACATCAACAGTCAGAAACACAAACTCAAAGGCCAATGGGGTTCACAAGGTACAGTTCACTCTTGACAAATCATCTGTCAAGTAAAATGAATTGTCTTTGCTGACTTTGTAGTTATTATAGATACTGTTATTGTACTTACATAGTGTTAATGTAGAGTTATAATTAATATTGGTATAAAAATCAGAAAAGAACTGTGAAGATTATTTTCCTAGTCAATGAAGGTTGTTCCATTAGCTTGCATTAGCTGTGGTCTCAGAATTATTTTTTGTGCATTCTGAGCTACAGGTAAGCAATGGAATGCAACCTTTAGATTACAGATACTAGGTAGTGTTATTTAAATTCAAGCTGTTCCTATTGATTTTGTTTTATTTCTGTATATGCCATGAAAAATGTCTAAAAATACTTTCAGGAAAATATTCAGCATCACCAAACATGATCATCCAAAATGGCATCATCGTTGAAAGACCTTGGCTGCTGACAGAAGTTACAGATTTTATATGTTATAAGGTTTTTAGAGTTTTATGAAAAAGATCATTTAAAAACTAAGCATTTTGAGTACCCTAATAATATAACTGAAATGCGTAAGACAAAGCAGAACCTTCCACACACTTCTTGGAACCTGGTATACTTCTCCCATAATAAACTTTCTTTAATTATATTGGTCTGCTGGATGTTAGGCATAGTTTTTCTCATACAGCATCCTGTTCCTAGCTATTCTTACCTCCTCTCCAGGAATATATGTTGTTAGATTACTTTATTCACTAGAACACCCAGTCACAGTCACTCTGCTGCTGTAGCACAAGTTCTGTCATAAAGTCGAGAGATAACTTCTTTATCCAGCTGAAATCATAAATACAAAGAGGAAAATTATATCCCATTTAGTGTTGGACAAGGTTGAAAGCTTTAATTAAAGAAAAAAAGTGTTTACAGTACTTACTCTAGCATCAATTTCTTCTCCAGCTCTGCTAAACTGGCTGCCAACTTACTTAAAAGGTTCATCCTTTCCTATTGTGGTTTAGTCTCCACTCAGAGATTTCTTGGTCAATAGCTACTAAAATTATCCAGGTTTTGATTCCTTAACACCAGATGTGTTTAGTCATGTTCACCTAAAAAAAATGCTTTATAATAATCTATTCGTCATGACTGGGGAAGTACCTCCTCTACAAATAATCACTGCATTTCTTTCTTTTCCTTGCTCAAAAAATAAAGAAAAATCCAGAAAGAAAAATCCACACTGTTAATAGTAGAGACAATAAAATAGAGACCTTAAATTCCTTTGCATTTAGAGCAAATTTGCCTTACAACATGGTTGAAATTGTGTGCTCTCTGGTATCACAGATTCAGTCAATTCCAAACGCCACAATAAAGATATTCTGAGTCTCACTGGGAACGAGACGTCTTGTAGAAATTATCGTATAGCATACCAGATGGCATCTTTTTGCAGACATTATTTCACTGTGCTTCTTCTATTGCCTTGGAGAAGAGAAAACCAAGTATTGCCATCCCTGAAAGAGACTTATGTGTCAGCTTTCCCATGCAGGAATAGGTACATCTTTTTTGATTGTGGTATCACAGAAGAATTATCATGGGATATGTGTTCTTTGAAATCATAGGACAGCATAGTATGTGAACATGTGGCAGGTGAGACCATCTCATACAGGCTGCATGACATTTTTTCTTTATCTTTATTTTATAGGACTCGCTTTAGGCGTAGGCAAAGTAGGCATTGCCTGCAGCAGCACGCTGCTGGGGCCGGCACTGAATCACAGACTAGCAAAAGGAAGAGATAGCCTTCTAGTCTCAAAGCAATAGCACCTGCTCCAGGTTCCACTTGCACTGGCTCAGAAAAACTATCCTAGAAGCCCCCCTAAGGTAAGTCTCCAAGACTGGCAAAGAACAAGGAGATCTAAAGAGCTGCAAGTTCCCATAAGGAAAGACTTGACCCTAATCCCTGCATTCCTGGCTCTGGGCCTTCCTTTGCCTTTGCCTTCCTACTACCTTTGGTGGAAGAAGGAGGGAAAAGAAGTCTTGCAGATAACAGGATAATTTAGCAATGAGATGGTATGGATGAGGACAAGGCAGCAAGCTGACTGTGTTTCTCCTTATTTTCTTTCCTCTTGCTGAGCAACCGTATGTTGTGTTGATGGGTTCAGACATGCAGTTATACTGGCAGAGGACAGAGTTGGAGGAGAGTGTGCAGTAGGACCTGCAGTGCTATAATCATCCAGTGCTGGGGCCATGGAGATAGTTAGACACAGCACGAACAGCTACATGAGGAAATGTGTCTGGGGAGCCACTCAAAAACAGAATTTTGCCTACGCTGTTGCTAGGCATTGAGCCAAGCACTTCTCATCACTGGCAGCATAACCCATGCTTTTTATAGCAAGGTAAGGAAGAAGCAGTTTGACCATGAAAGTGGTATATTGATTATTGGCTGTGCCATATTGTGGGCAGTACTTTTTTGTTGGTGGGGGGCACAAGATGGAGAGACATTTGTGTCTATGCGTATATGGGAAATACAGGACCCAAACATGCATAATCCTTTCAGAAACTGGGTTTATGTTTTGACAGGTCTTCTGATACCATTTTTTCTGCTTATGGGGGAAAGGGGAAGAAGAAGTCAGGAATCCTTTTCAAAGAAATTCATGATTTCTCAGTCGACTAAGAAAAATTCAGCAAGGATTTCATTCTCGTCTTTTTTAAGCTAATTTTGTTCTCAATTTGTTCTCAGAAGAGCTTGCCCAGCCTTTCAAATTTGCTTGCCCAAGATAAGTCCACTATACTTCAGCTAAACTTAGCCTACTCTCCTCCTTACAGCCTTCGTACTGACTGGGCACAACTCTGAAGGGGTTATGCTCCATCTATGTACAAAGATAGTGATTCACAGTAGAAAAACTCTGCAAAATAGGGAAGATTTACAGACAGGTGTGAACAAATGAATTATTATCAACATGAGACCTAGAGTCCTACCAATTTGGTGTATCTACTTTCTCTGAGGAAAAATGAATTGCCCATTAATCTGTTTGAAGTACATTTAACTATTTGTGCACGCTGTACTCTTATCACAAATATGTGTTCTATATTGCATATATTCACATGGTATTGTTATTAAGTACTTGTGAAAATTCCAAAACATTTCTTCAGCAATTACAGATTTACCATCACCTGGTAAGCCTGCAGTACTTTTTTTAGAAACCCAATGAACCTTTCATACTCCATGTAGTAATGTATCAAATCAGTAAGAAGACCTGGAGTAATGTAAGATCTCATAACAGACCTGCCTTAGGCAACTTGCCAACATCATGAAAGATCTTCTATGGCTCAACTAAAATTGTTCTACAAAATCATTATGGACTTCAGTTTACATGAGATGTTCCGCAAATCCAAGCAGCAGTATCAGAGTGAAGGATTTAGTTTTAGTCCAAGGACTAGTCAGGTTGGAGTTGAAACTCTTACAATATTGTTAATTTTAATCATCCAGCTAAGTTTAGAGTCTGTTCTGCGACTGCTCAGGGATCCTCGGTGTGTCACTTGCAGAGACTTTGTATTATAATGTGTAGGTCAGACTGTAGGTTTGGATTTCTATGAAACAGTTTTCTGCCATGGTATCGTCAATCCCAAATTATGCCCTTGACATATTTATAATTTCCTTATGCCTAGAATTAAAATCCTCCTTAGAAATGGTCATTGCTTGAGATTCACAATGGGGGGGGAAAAAAAAAGTACATTGTGTTTAATAAATGAAGTTCTACTGGACAGTATTCTTCTTCCTGAATATACCCATTTTCTGCCTTTTTTTGCTAAGTCCTTTGATCCTGTTATGAAAAGCAAAAGTTTAGTAAACATTCCTCTCAGAACAAAGGTGTAAAATATTTCCATCTTGAGAGAAACTGTCTCAAAAATGAAATATTGATGGAAAATACATTGTTAGGTATTTGGTTTCTTGTGCAGAAAATGAACCTTGCCTTCATTTTAAATTCATCATCTCTTATTAAATTTTTTTCTGTTATAGTTGATAAATGTACATCCTCACTATAAATCATGCAAATCTTATATGTCTGCCTGCTATCATTCACATTTTTGTAAGAAAAGGATATAGATTTAAAATTTTGTTTAGTAAAAATATTCTTTTAATTATTCAGTTGAAATGGTGACCTTTTCAAGTTGAATTATTATATGTTGGCATGAGGGTTTTCTTGTGTCTTTTAATATTTTATGGTTGAAGAAATCATGCAGATAATCTAATTACTTTGACTAAAATTGTTGTGCCATTTATGTCTTTTGCTGTACTACAGGAGAGAAACTGTGAAATGTATTCATTATCGATTCATTAAAGGGTTTTGCTATTCTATAAGCAGTGATGCAGACCACTACCTATCTCCTATTAAAAGGGGAAAAGGCAAGACATAGTAAACCATGCCATAGGCTATGGTTTATATATTGCATATCTGAATGTCTTGTGAAACATAAAAATCTACAACAAACAGATATGTAAAGCGTAACGGGTATGAAGATTCTATTCAGATTTAAGTGCTCTAGGTTGCTTTTGAATCTTGCTATTTTCTGCATTTGTTTTGACTGCTCTCATCATTCAAGATTGACGCTTGGATGGGTGTGTAGGAGGAAGCAGCAGCAGCAAGCTTACAGCTTGCAGACAAAAAAAAAAATCTGCCTTATCTGATGGCTATTATTGAAAATGCGAGGTGTAGCCTAGGCTGGGTAATGAAGGGGAGCGAGCGAGGGGGAGCAAGGAGCATGGAGCTGCATACTGATGAGTGTAGGAGTACTTGATAAAAAGAATTCTTGCTGCTGGCAGTGCATTGCTCATTGTGGAGTATTCCAACAATCACATATAACGGAGAACAGCTTAGCTGACAGCTTGATATGCTTTTTTTTTTTTCCTACTGTATGACGTACTGGTCGGTAGTAAAGATTAATAACTAAGAAATGTAGAGCTAGGATCAGATCTTACGCTATATACTGCCCTGTAAACTATGTTTTACTTCTGACTTTTCTGCTTGCTGAAAACATTAATCTGTCAAGCTGGCGGGCTCCTTTGATACCAACTTTCCCAGGAACACGATGTGGCAATGCCACCTCTCAGCCCAGGACTACCGCTATTATCCAGTGGATGGTTATTCGTTGCTTAAACGCCTCCCTCTTCACCCTCCTACAGGACCCCGATGCCCTGTCCAGACAGTGGGACAATGGTTGGAAAATATTGGGCTACCTCAGTATGAAAACCACTTGCTGGCTAATGGATTTGACAATGTGCAATTTATGGTAAGAAAGCTTCTGTGTATAGCTGTGTATATACACTGTGGCTGCCTTTTTTGTCTGTCTCTTATGTACTCATAAAAATCTTAGAGCTATTCTGCATTGCACTAAGAAGATCTGTTTAGTGTTTCACTCTTCTATGTCTAGCTAAATTAATACATAAACTGTTCTTGTACAAACTTCCATACTGTACACATTGCGAAATATTCTAGCCAGAAATATAATAAAAGAAAAACTGAATATTAAGGTTCTTTCTCCCTCTCATCAATCTTCAGATTAAAAGAGAAAAATGCACAATTCTTTTAATCCATTGCAGGATTTTCAGAGTATGTAAAAGCTGTAAACAACTCTACCTGCAATACATCACATTATTATTTTTATTTAAACATTAACATTGTTGTAACAATAATTAAATAGCATGCAATGTCATTCTTGCATTGAGAGGTATTTTAATAACAGAAAATTATTTAATGAATTGTACTCTCAATGCAAGTGATTCTGGATGTCTCAGTTAAATGATTTTGCACCTTAGATAATCAGGCTATGGGATTCACTTGTTGAAACTTATGGCCTGTGTGGAAAAGTAGTGCATTCATTTTAATAATTCCATTTTCATGTTTTAATGCTAGGCATTTATCAGGAACATATGAATGAAATAAAATTTTATGTACTTCAGGGTTTACAGTATTACCATGTGGTGTAACAGAGACCTGTCATGCACAAACTTTCCATTGAAATGAATATTGACAGTAAAGAGAGGAGCTTACTTGTAAGGTTGTTATATAATCACTTTTCTACCTGCTTCAATATTCCCATTACCTGAACCTCTTGCAAAAATCCTGACTACATTTCTGATAAAGTATCAGAGCTTAAAATATTGTTAATCACCTCTTTTTAAAGATATTTTACTACCCATGTATATCTTGGAACAGTTCTAACTTTTCATAACTTGCATCTGCATATAAGAAACAGAAGTGACACAGCATGAATATTACAACTATAAAGTCATCACATGGGTTGTGGTTTTCTTATTTATTTTATTTTACCAACATGATGATATGCTTTTGGGTACCTGATTGGAAATTTAAGGCACAGACCTCTGCCACTTCCACATTATAATAGTGTAGAGGGTTCTTCCTGTTTTTACATGGCTGCCATGTGATCTTTTGCTTGTATCAGTAAAAATCATTGGAATCTTTACCTTCAAATTTACTTGAAAACAAAACTGCAATGGTGTGCTGTCAGCCCAGCAGTGTAAAAAAAAATAATCCAAAATGTGTTTCAAGCTACAGTTTCCCAAAATATAACTGCATATTCTTATATATGTTGTAGCATTAATTACATAAGTAGATGATCATTTAGTCTTAAAGAGATTACAGAAGGAAATTGTTCACAAGAGGCTGTAGGTGGCATAACAAATGCAGATGGGCACACCTACCACAGGTACAAGATGAGCTCCAGAGTAGCCAAAGAAACTGCCCGGGAGGGCTTTCCAGTCATCCCCTGGCTATGGCGGGATCTGAAACACATTCTGGGGAAATTTATCAGACTTTAATTTCCTACGTATTTTGTACGTATACTTATGTAAACATACACATTATATATGAGATTCTAATATTCAATACACAAATCAAACTTTTCAGATATCAGGCAGATTAAGTTATGCCTGTATACTTGTGTGTTAGCTAATGTTTTCCTTTCTGAAGCCTTTTCTGAAGTGGTTTGTTTGTAAATATATATTGAAGGTAAAATACGTAATTACTCTTCATATTAGTTGGGGTAGCATGCATATGTGGATGCAAGATTAGACTCTTAAATGCAATTATTAAGCAAAAGGCTGGAAAATTTCCTAGTAATAAAAAATGTATAATTTCAATAATTTAATAATTCATAATTTATTGATTTCACACTGTTCATCATGCTATTACATACTTCAGGTTTTGTTTGTAGCAGAAATTGAATAGTTCCCATGTTTTCTTGGAAATAAAAATTATCAGAAGACACCAATTTATTTTTATATTATTCTTTTTAATATATCAGCATTATGTAAGGGAAGTCTCTCCTGAAAATTTAAATGACTGTTTTAAAAAATATTTTCCATTCTAGCCAAAATGTTAAAGAAGAAATTAAACTTGGAAAGTATATAGGAATATGAAAGAAGAAAGACCTGCTATGTTAAGAGAAAAATTCAGATTACTCCAAACTTATATGTGTGGTAGTCTTCCTTAATATGAGAGAACTGCTTTACCCTTATTAAACTGGTTTACATATTAGGCTATATTTTACAATCTTATTAAATTAAGTGTTTCAGATAGGTTAGCTACTTTACACTGAAGAACTCTAATACTTCAATGCAGTAAAAATCAGTTAGACATATTTCTTCTTCATTCTGTACCATATTCCTGCTTTTGTTTTTCTGGAAGCACATTCTGACCTGCATTTATTCATTCTGTTGCCTAAGCAACAACCATCACACTTCGATTAAGTATGATTTAGTAGTACAGGTCTTACTAGATGTTAGAACAAGAGAGGGAATATCACAATGATATAATTAATGTCCATGGAATAACATGCATCTGAGAACAAATATATCTTCTTTATTCTACTCTCAACAGCAGAATTCTATTAATTACATTAGCATTCTAATAAAAAGGTGTTTGTCAGATAAAAAGATTTCATGGTTAATCATTCGTTAGATCATAGAAAATAACTCCTTGTGTTTAGTCCCCCTTGGGCATTAGGAAAGTTATTCACTAGACTTGACTTAGAATTAGGAAGATTTGTTTATATTAGCAGAAGTGTGTGGACTTTGTAGCAAGAAGCAGGCTGTTTCCTATTAACTTTACAGTATGAATATCTTTCCATAGCTCATCAATATATATGTATTAAAAATATGTTGAAACCTAGTATTAGAATATTAGTTGTGTTTTCATGAACTATATTTCTACAAGTGCAGTTCCTACCCACTGTTATTGTTGTGCAGGAGTGACACTTGCATAATATTTAGTAGGCCCAAGGCAGATACAGTCCCAGGACTTGGTTCCTGTGTGCTTGTAGGAGTAGAATCATACTTGAATATGTGTGTGTGTATGTATATATATGCAATCATTATTAACTTTCATAATTTGTTGTGTAATAGGCTGCAGTCTCCTTCAGATGTAAAAATTTGTAGTGACTTTGTGCAGAGATACTCTATATTTGAAGATGCAGATGATACTGCAGTTTCATAATGTGAGGGCTATATTCCAGTTAAACTAATTCTAAAGCACATGAATTAGATCAGCCATAAATTGCAGTATATAAACTAGGTATAAATAAGGAACCAAATGAATCAGTGAACATCTTTTTGATGCATAGGTCCCATGGATGTACCTGGAACAAGTTATAATCTTTAGGCAGACTTGCAGGCCTGCGTAACTTGGTGTGCTGAGAAAAAAAGTGAAATTGAAGAGAAACAGATGAAAACATACAAATGTGCGAGGTCACTAGATCCTTGCATGCATCTTTCTAAAACTCTGGAGTTTCATCAAAGACTCCATTCTGGATTCACAGGGATAAAAGCAGTTCAATCAAATCGCTGCCCAGTGGGGACTAGTTCTGATTAAGGACTGCATATGACTATCTATTTATAGGTTGTTCTAATCATTTAAGATATTGTGAAATGTTATCACTTGCTTAATATTGCAATTTAATGAAGATAATATCTCTTACAAAGATTTATAAAACATTGTATGAGAGAAACAGGGACCAGGCAACCAAAATTTAACAGAAAAGTATGAAGCATTTTATTATATTTTTTGACATTCCAAAATACTGTTCACTAGTAACAGTTAACCTGAATTGGCATTAGGTACTGGACTTTCATTGCTGCAGTGAACTTACAGATATGCACCTCTACCCCTTCAAGTACTTAAATGGCTAGCATTGCCTGAGGATCTAAGTATTACCTAAGTATTTTTTAAAATCCTCTGGTTTCCACTGTTGGGAAACTGAGGCATAGAGTGACTGCAGGGTGGAATTTAAAACTGCTTATACATTTGAGATAAGAGGCACTAGTTCTTAAAATAGCTGCTAACATAATGTTTAACAGTTGCTTAAACATAGGTATCTAGTACCAATTAAGATACTGTAGGGAATCCAGGAAATCCAGACAGAGCTGACAGATATTACTGAGGACCAGAGACAGCCAGACCCTTCATGATTAGCAGGTGGATTCCAGGTGGGATACCACCAAGCATCTCAGATGGCTCTAGAGTCCTGAATCTTATGCAGCTGAAATGAATCTTAAATGTTGTAGGTCACACAGAGCTTGTGACATATCTAGAAACTGAATATAGATGTCTTGAGTTTCCACCTAGTATCTTAGCTGCATATGCATTTCTTTTCCTTCTTATAATTTTCAGTATTTGTATTCATCCTGTGAACTTACCTGCACAAGTATTTACCTGGTTTCACAGTGCTAGGCTTGGACTACCTTCTCAGCTCCCCTTAGCTGCCTGTTTTGGATATAGTTTTGAGTTAAGCTGTGACTTTTCTTTCTCCTTCCCACCCTCTCTTTCTTTGTTTGTTTCTTTTATTTCATTTTTTACTAGGTCTGGAGATTTATTAGTCAGCTGAGGTTTGTCTGGAGACTATCCTCTCATGTGTCATTGCTGGGATTTGCTGTCCTGGAATACCCAGTAAATCTTCTTGCGTTTAATCTCCCTGGAGGATCTTAAAGGCTGTATCAAGTATAAAGAACAGAAGAAATTGTATTTCTTTAGAGTGAAATCCACCTGAAAGAAATTCTCTACGTGCATTGTCTCCAAGTCCTGCACTTGAAGAGACCATCACAGCTTTTATCCAAAAATACCTGGTGCAGAGATTGATGATTTGGGCATTAGATGAAAGCTTGAAAGAGTGAGTCAGTCTGCCAACACCTTTCTTAAATTAGCCATACTGCAGATGATGAAAAAGAGGCCAATGTTTAACAAGGGTTCTAGTCTGTAGTGACTTTGGTGACTTTCAGAAGCTGACTCCCAACGTGCTTGGGAGAGCAGATTTACCTTTGCAGCATCCAGGCTCTGAGCTGTCCATGCCCATAATGGCTACTGCAGAGACTCATCAGGGCACTCATGCATCATCTGAGGCATAAGAAGATCTAGCGAGTATTGGCTGTGTGTAGCTTACCCAGAAATTAAGAACTGTTTAAGGCAACCTTAAAACTGGCAGTCAGTGATATGCAGCAAGCCACATTTTTAGCAGGATGGAAGGAATGTGAGTACAACTGCTGCTAGAATAAGCTGTGGGTTTAAGATTTTCTGTACATCTAGTAAAATCTTAGAATATATGCCTGGAACCAGTTTCAATCCGCTCATCTTGACCTCACTTGCAGACCGCGGGACGGACTTATAGTTTTATGGCAGATCTGTAGAACTTGACACTAAAACTGTGGAGTTCTTCTCAGTGCCGGTATGGCCCTGGCTTCTTCCCTGAACAAAGTGGTTCTTTGTCACTCTTCTCTCTTCTGAGTCTTCATCTCCTTCACCTCAGTAACCTTTGGCAACTGCGGCTCCTGAGGCAGGCCAGCGCTTCCCTTAGTCCAACCTGTTAGCCAAACATAGAGTAGGGCAGAGGTAAAGTTCAAATATAGACATCTACATGTGTACCAGGCAACAGATGTTTAGGACTCAGTTCAGCTGACCACGTATCAGAATCACTTGAGATGTCTAACACATCTGTGCAGGCCTGAAATATATGACACAGGATCTATGGAAAACCCATACCAGTCTGGAGCTTCAGTTGGGTTCCAGGCAATGTACATGTGCAGCACCTCAAATGAGTCTACATTCGTATCTATGGGCAACTAGATGAAGCACCTAATCAGCCATTAAAGCCAATGGAGCATAGAATGCAATTTAGCTGACTGGCTGACTAACTATTAGGGTATTTATTTTAGGATAAATCAAAGTAAATTTATCTGGTCAGCTGAATCACTGTCTAGGCTGTATTGTTGTTTTTTTGTTTTTTTTTTTACTAGGTCTTCTTAAGCTATCATGTAGACACAGAAATTTTGATGGCTCAATCTGGGCTACAACCCATACAGGTTCACCAAAAAGGAAACATAATTTTTTTTTTTTTATTATTCAAGTTTTTTCTCCTCCCTCAGAACATCCAGCCCTGAGGCTTCAAGATCTTTTTCATCCTAGTAGGGATTCTTGCTGTAAAACCTGCAAATTAACGTTCAGGTGGGTGCCAGAGATGAAGATTGTGCCTGTCATCCTGCAACAGTAACAGGTCTAACAAATAATCCCATTCCACATGCTCCAGTTAATGCTTCCGCCATGGTATTCCTCAAGCTGGTCAAGAGACAGAAGGGCTTATTAATGTAGTTCTCCATATCACATGTATAAATAATAAATTGCACTGTCTTTCTGTCTTGAGGTCTCAGACCATTCTGCATCATCCTGTGTGAGTGCATGCAGATCTGGAGAGGCAGTGCTCATTTCCCAGTGGAAAGGGATTTTAGAGGAATCTTCTTCATATTTATATATCTGTATGTATCATGTGTGTGTGAAAAACACAGGCACTGCAAGCTGGCGACTGATCCTGCACTTGACAAAGGACTTCGTGAAAAAGTTGGCAGTAATGATTGCTCAACAGAAGAAAGAAAAACAAGACAGAATTTTTTGTATTTCACTTGAAGAATTGATTCATAAGGAACCCATCTCCAAACAGACTGTTGACTTAAGACATCCTGGGTATGGTGGATTCCTTGAGAGTCAGAGGGAGTGTGTTTTAACCTAAACCTGTCTCAACAGTTGCATCTTGAAGGTATAATCAGGGATGGATCCATCTGCCTGTCTGCTAGGTTCTACTAAGTTAACCTTTAGGTGAGGGTTTCTCTGGTTGTTCTGGAATACTTGGCCATCTCTATTCAAATGTTGTTCCACACAAGGTTGTATATACAAGGCATATAGAGAGGACTTCAGGCTGTACACTTGGTAGACAATCCAGGTGACAGTATATGCGGTGGAGTGTCCTTCCACTCACCTCTGCCATTCAGGTTAGTGATATCCAGTGTATATGTGCCGCTTTGGAAAGCTCCCTCTACTGTAGTCTAAGAGCTTGTCCGATGTACTTATCAATGTAGTGGGCTCAGTCTAACCCTCACTAAGAACAGAGGGCCAAATCCAGATGTTGAAAGCTATTGTAGGTAGCCACCACTAAAAGTGAAATTTCATGATACATATCTGAGAGTATGGTACTTGAGGACTGGAATTAGTTCCATCTGTTCTAACAATATGTTAAATGTTAATGTTAAATGTTGTGCTTGAGCTAAAAGACTGCCTAGTGCAGAGACTGGCCTTCATCTTGATGTACAAACCCTGATGAACTGTATTCTGAGACTACATATGTGAGGAATTGTCTATTGGCCCTGAATACAAGTTTATGAGAAACTAGTAGCAAATATATCATCTGAAAGTTAGGTTGATAAAGCAGATTAAAATTCTAATAATCAGAATAAAGCATGACATTTTAATAACTCATAAAATAAGAGGTGTAATGCTGATACAGTGTTCTTGCTATGTATTTATTTAAGGCTAAAACCTTTCAGCTAATTTTGTTACCAAAGAGAACAATGCTGTATCTTCAAGAATTAGAAATGTTTGTGTATAGAATGATGTGTATAATGCTATTGTTCATAACTAATGAAAAATATGAAAAACAGGACAATATGTAAAGGTCATTAAAAGTAACAAAGTTTAAAGGTAAAGAGAGGCAGAAAATCTGAGTTTTTACTCTTCAGAGTAAAAAACTGAAGATTCAAAGGACAGTCAGTTTATAATTGTATTTACATCGTAGGTGAATAGTGGAAACTTTTACAATGGCAGGCGATGGTAGACATAAAACAGTGGCCTGTATGTAATAGCTTCTGTAATAAGCTTATTAATAACCTGTATGTTACAGCTTATCCTTAGTTATTTCATATGGGAATATATCTTAATATTTTTTTTAAATGAATAAAAGGAATTTTAAAAGGAACACAGTATACAGTTGTGTAGATTACTGTTTTAGAACAACATTATCTGACAAGAAACAATTAAATGAAATCTGGACCAGTAGGCAAATTAATCTCAATGACAGACTTCCCTGACTAAGTTAAAGATGTTTGAAGGACACAGCAGTACAGAGGAACTTGATTACAGATAATTGTATTGTGGGATTCTGGAGGAGTTACCAGGTAAAGATTAACGGGTACTAACAGATGACTGGAAATAAACATAAGATTCTTGGACATGTTATCCTTTATGAAGGAAGACTAGATGATGAAAGAAAAACTCAGGTAGTTACAAGAACTATTATTATATTAGTAGTTATCATATATATATATATTTATATATATATTAAAAAAATCAGGTAGTTATAAGAAGTATTAATACAGATGGAAAAAATATTAAAAAAATCTAAAATAAAGAGAGAATATATCATGAAAGAATAGATAAATAACCAAAATGCAAAAAGGAAAAAATTAGGAGAGAAAATGACATTTCATTAACTATATCAGTAGAATACCTTCAGAAAAGGGTTTATCAATATGCTGTAGCTAGAAGGAATACTAAGAAAATTATGACTACCACTAGAAGTCAGATAAAACCCATTTTAGTTTTAGGAAAAACAAAGTATGAGAATTAGTGAAATACAGTGTTAATGAAGACCATTGAGATATTAGAAAGGGAGAGAAATATACTGCAAGCAGATAAAAGAGTACTTGGTTAATTAAAATATCTGAATCATCTAGGTTAGGTGATGTTTGATGAAGAGTCTTAGGAAACAGTAGTGGAAATACTAGATCATCTTTAAGAAGTCCTGGAGAATGAATGAATTATTAGAGGATAAATTAAATACAAATGTAGTACCAATATCTATTTTGGATCACAGGATTCACCCTCAGTATAGATTTCCAGTCTTCTGACCATTTTGTCTTCAACCATGCAACTAATGTCTTACTTCTGTCTTTCACCATGTAACTAATGTCTTATTCAGGAAGGAAATGGATGGTGATGTTATTAGCAATAGATAGTTACTGTCATCAGTACCGAGTCTGGTAAGGAGAAAGTGAAGAAGAGAACAGAATATCACAATGGGATATAATGGGAAGAGAATAAAGCTAAATGAAGTAACTGTGCAGTTGGAAGATAAAGTATTTAAGGGAAACCAGTAAAGAAACAGTGGTATTGTACAACACATTGTGCCTCTCATCATGTAGATAAGGAGCTTTCCTTCCATCAAAAATAATTAAAATTTTGACAAGAGAGACAGGCTTAATTTTGCTGGTAAAACTACAGCTACCTTTTAAAAGCTGTTCTAGAATGATGTACCAGAGTAGCCATGCAAGCAAGCCATTCTGGTACAGAGCTTACCTGACTGCTTCTAAATTTCCTGGGCACCTAAACTTTCTCTCCTTCAGTTTAGAGATCTTCCATTTTCCCATACACTGATGAAAATATTTCCTTCTCCCACACACCATGTCCATATATTTTTTATGGTACCAATACCCCAACATCAGCTTTAACCTTCAGAATGACAAAAGCAATGAAACCTGTGAAGCCTTTATCAATGTGCTGTCCATTCTGCCTCCCCATCACAACATGCTGTCCATTCTGCCTGTTCACACATGCACTCACACACGCACACACATGCACACACACATTCACACATTCACACATTACACAAAAAGGTAATTCACTAAGGTGAAAAATTCCATGTGCTCAGAAATAAAGAACTGGAGAGTTATAGTACCTGTGCAACCTCAGTTCATCCCTCACATTCATATGCCTTATGATATAGTCTTCAGTCACAGGTTTCTCGACTAATTTTTTCCCTCAAAATTCCTTCCTCATTTAGTGTACTGAGATTTGAGTATGCACAAGCATACATTTCAAAGCACTAACAGTTAAAAATAAAACTTGTTTTTATTTTTCTAATATTGCATTGCCTAATGATTTTACAACCTTAACCCAATGGTTGTGTAAAACAATGATGAGACCCCTAAACTGCCTTCTCTTCTTATTCAGCAGTGATTTACACTTGTCTAGTATTGTTCATCTGGAACATTAGAAGTGAGTTAACACACTAAATTACTTACAAATCCAAACATGCTTTTGATTTCCATTTATGTTTTAGAAACTGGGTTATAAAGAGTTAGAAAAGATAAAAGGATAACACTTTAGATTATAACTTTAGACAATTAAAAATTAATATATTTAGTTAGAAACACTTTTGGCATGATTTTTCAGAAGCAGAGGTCACCTCCAAAAACTTTGCCTGGGTGTTTTATATGGGTCTAAGCACAGGTTCAGTTCTAAGAACTTTTGATGTTCTTGACACTCATTGGGAAAAAAGAATATTCTTAACAGCTGAAAGCAAGGTAAAAGCCCAGTGCAGACAAAGCAAACTGCCTTCTCTTAACTATGATTCTATTCCACATAAGCATGATTGATTGAATTAACAACAAGCTTTTATTCATCTTAAATACAAGGTCACACAATGAAATTCAAACCCTGTCTCTGATCTTGTTCTTAGTCCACTCCTGATTGAAATATATTTTCAGGAAAACAAGTAATACAAGTGCCACTTTACTTCCCAAAGAATTTACTTCTGTAGACTAAAACACTAAATTAAACATTTCAAACGTTTTATTCACTATGGAATGTATTACATTCTGTATCTTTTACTGTCCCTCATTAAGCTCCAGTTATTGTGCATATGGGATAAAATCTCCATGCAACAATACACTGTATTTGTTTTAGATGGGCTAGTGCTGATGAAACTGAGAGGATAAACACTTGTTGTACATACAACCCATGATGATTAACTGAAATCTTATGTTTCAGACATTTATTAGTATTATTTTATGCAGTATTTTCTTGAATTATTGGAAACTGAATTATTTAATAACATTATTGATGGGAACAACAATGTGTTAAATTTGCAAGATGTACCATACCTGCTCTAGATTTGTGTTGAAGGTCTTTCACTGGGTAATAATTCCTTGAAGATTTGTTGATCCAAAGACTAGATCTAGATGGAAGTTTTGAAATGTAAAAGCCAAAGTATTTGCCCAGGTGGCAGATGTGGATGGATAAGGTTACTGTGGATACAAATGCTAACAGTCAGTTTAAATAGTGAAAACTGGAATAGCACGAATAAAAATAGGCTGGATAAACACCTATCAAATGACCTTTATGATATAAATCCAAAACAGTATTTTTTTGGACTGTCTAGTTAGCAGCCATGAATTGGTAAAGAGTGGCCCTCTGTGCACAACCCACTTTTGCAATTAGGGAGAGGGGGAAAAAATCTGCAACTTATTCACTGGAATTTTACAGCTTACTCTAAAAACAAATACATGTGCAGCTGGTTAGTGCTCTTAAAATCTCTTGATGGCTTTTATTCTTCAGTAACCACACTATATAACAGCTTTTTCACTGTTTCAGGTATGCTCTCCCCAAACAGCTCTCCTTTTAATCACATAGAAAGCCCATTTATTGAAGTAAGTTAAGATGGCGTTTAGAAAGAAATAATAGTTCTTAGCTGCTATGCTGCATTAGGATAAAAGATTGCACAATACCGAGTTGGTTTTTAGCCTTGATCCATTTTTAAATATAGTATGAATATTATAGTTCTGTTAGCTTCTCTGAACTCCCTAGGCATGCCTCTTGTTGCCAGAAAGGAATTGTAAATTGACAATGCAAGTTATTTTATTTCATTTTCCATCTCTCTTGGAATTTGGAAATGTGTCTGTTCTGTCTATGAACTTTTTATTTCCTGACATTCTGATTTCTCAAGTACTTGTTTTATTGCCTGTAAAAATAGTAGATCTTCACTTTCTGCCCAGAAAAATAACTCTATGCAGCAAGAGTGGAATATTATGCCAAAGAACCCAGATACAGACAAATCTTTGTTTCCCTGGAATATCAGGCTTTTTGTCAGCAAATTCTGCTGTCCCTGCTTGTATGGTTTGAGTTCTCTCTGTCTCCTAACTCTGCTATGTCTGTAATAGCATCTTGCTTCATATATGTATTGGCTTAAAATCCGTGCTGATTTCCTTCATGAACAATAGGAAATGGAGACTCAGGGGGGAAGAGAATAAAGGAAACACTTGCTAGCACATGCGGAAGAAGCCTTGTCCAGGGGGAATGCATAGGACAGTATATCTAAGGGTCTTTTCTAAGGTCTGCCTTTGATTTGGGTTATGAGTTTGGGGAAGACATTTCTCTGTTCCCTTAATAATCTGGCTAGGAATTTATGTAATATTGCTGGCCCACATATGTGAAATCAAGAGAGGATCCTGGGATAGAAATATCTGTATATTAAGAGATACCATGTGCTTGTGCCTGTCCTTTGATAGCTTTCTAAGTACCTGTAGTTGGAAAGCACAGTTTCTCTGGAGGGAATCAGAGGTAACTAGATTGTCTGAGGAATCTCATTGAGTACCTTCAGTTAGGTTCTGAATAAATTCAGTAGCAAAGGTTAGACTCAAGCTAAAAATAGTGCAGAAAAACAAAACAAGTATTTAATACTGATTAATATGTTTATGCCTCCGGGG
>JAVJGI010000060.1:47153546-47250695 GCA_035590275.1 Ibycter americanus | reverse complement strand
GCCTCCACCCTCCCCCCCCCCCCCAAAAAAAAAAAAAAATGCAGGCTACTCTTGTTGTGCTCCCCATGTCCTCCTTTTCTCCATTTCCTATTTCCTCTTTCCTCAGTAGAAATTACTTGTATCCTTTTTGTCTCCAAATCCAAGGAAGGAAGGAAGGAAGGAAAGGAAGAAAGGAGGGAGATAAAAGAAAAGAGGGGGGCAGAGGATATGTGCTTCACATCTAAGTTCTTTTACTAACTTAAAACATTTTAAAATGTTTTAGGGAGTCCTGAACAAAAGCAGAGGGGCGCTTAACTGGATGGTTTTCACAGAGGTGTTCCTGTCATTCTTTGAGGGATAGCCCTGGCACAGCAGAGCTGGTGCTGAGTGAGAGCTGGTTTGCTTGGCTGGGCCTAAGCTAAGCTGACTCCTTGCAGAAAGCTGGCTGTGCTCTCCAGCATGATCTGTAGTACCTTATTATTCAGACTTTTCCGTTTTCCAAGGTGTCTCAGGCTTCTGAATTACCTGGACAGCTAACTACAAATTGTGATGAGCTTTTCCAATATTAACGTTGCACTGAAACCCTTTGATACTCATGTGCAAGGGAAGGGGCAGAATTTGGATTTGCTGAAGTGTGAGTGCTCGCAGCTAAAACTGAATTTGACTATGGTTGTCCTTTAAATACATACGTAGACTGATACTATATATTCAGAGGAATGGAAGAAAACAACCCCTGCATTTAGGCACTGAGAACTAACAGATTAAAAAAAATAATAATCTTAATTCTTTATTAGTGCTACTTTAATTCTGTATCCATATAATGGATATAAAAATGCTACTTTGCCTTGAAGGATTCTTATAAAATATATTAATTCCTGGTTTGGAGCTGTCTAATATTATTTCAATTAATGTCTAAAAAAATTCTGAAGTGAGTCATTCTTACTGGTGAGGTCTTCAATGGAAAACTATATATAAGACATGGACCCACACACAGAATGATAAAGGCTAAAAAAAGAAATATCAGCAATCCTATTTTGTAAGTACCATCCATCCCCCTGCACTGAATTCATGGATTATTCAGAAATGTAATTATACTGTGTGTATGATGACAGGTAGAATATGTATCCTGGGGTGAAGGGTGGGTAGCCAGTGTTGAGCAGTCTTCATTCTGGTATTTTGTAGCTTTGTGACTTTGCAGCATTCCTTTAATGTGTAGTGGGGATCAGCAGCTATTGTCTATTTTATTCATTGCAGTAACTTTTCCTTTTAAGAAGGTGTACTGAAATCTAGAAATTGTATCAAGTGAAGTTACAGTCTTCCACAATCTTATGTCACTAAACCAGAAGAATACAGTTTTATTATCCAGTTTGTTGGTAGCACTTGTCTGTTTTGGACCCAATAATAGAGGCAAAAGAGACCAGTGAGGCTCACAAGTGTGCACCAAGACCATTAGGAGCATTTTTTAATCACAAAAAAAAAAAGTTGAATTAAAAAAACTTGCTCACAAAGAAACCTGCAAAGCATCAGTAAAAGAACTGCTTTAATTTGGATCGGGGCAGGCCCAGAAGGCTCCCTGAATGTTAGTTGTTAAATGCAGTATCCTTGTATAGGAAAGGGATTGGTGGAAATGCTCTTCACAGTAGCATCAGGAAGAAGGATGCCAGACCAGGTGGACTGACTTGCCTGAAGGTTTCCTTATGACTGAAGGAAATGAAATAATAGAGCATCAGATTACTGGACTCTGACAGTAGATATCCCAACATGAGTACTTGGAAAATCAGCTGTGTAGCAACATTCCAGAATCCTTCCGTAGCGTTTTGGGGCTGGATCAGTCTGTGTACTGGTATTACTACCCTAAGAATATATCAAGCTGTCCTCTCATTAATTTTGAACATGATAATTCAGACTTTTAAGAAAATGCAGTACATCTATGGGAATAATCAGCCTCTCAGACAAAGAAAAACAGAACAAGTTTACCTTTGTATAGAGGATTCAAAAAACCAAATACAAATGCTAGGCAGGAGGAATAGTTCAAAGTTCTATATAAAGGTGTTAGGACCGTCTGTATGAGACCAATATGTGACTTTTAAGTTTCACAGCTAGTACTTCCTTTGGCTGGAGACAAGTTACATAGTTCAATTTCTGAGAACAGGCTTCTTCAAATGCATGGATTATTTTTCTTATATTCACTGGTAATAAAAGATCATGCCTGCCATTATATATGTAAGTAATTTATGAATTGGTATTAAAATGTCATGTTAGGTGAGTATTTGTAAGTTCTGACTGCTCAGTAATGGGCAGAAAACACAGAACTATGGTAGTCTAATTATGGCTTTTGTGTTGTATCTGAGAGACAATACAAGAATATTTGCAAAAGAGTGAAAAATGTGTAAATAGGGCAGAGAATGTGAACAGAAAGAAAGGTCACAGTATTAGAACTATATATGAATACAATATGTGGATTGGGAATAAATTGCACAGGGGGAATAAACAGATATGAAGGGATGAAGGGAACAGAAAGTAGACAGTTTACTGTTTGGCTCACAGAGCCAGAAATCTGATTTTGCATTTGTTTGTTTATTTATTGAATGTGTTTGTTTATTTTTACATTACAGAATTATAAATGTTATTGTTCAATGGCCAGATACTTAAAAATTGTGGGCAAACTGTTTTGATGCCTGTGGTAATTAGTATTTTATATGAGATCCAGTCAATAGCTACACAGGGCTTTTTTTTAGGTTTGGGGTGACAGTCACTGTATTCTTGGTGACATAGCTAGACCATGCTACATGAAATGCTACTGTTTAATATTAAAAATATGTTTCCATGTGTTGACAAAGAAATATTAAGAAATGCAGTGATCGTATCAGTGGCTACCCAGTTGTTTTCAAATATGGAACCTTTAATTTTTAGACAAAGTTAGCATAAATGGAATGTCTTTCCCTCATTTTTTTGGACTTCTTGTCTAGTTATACCTTATTCAAGTGTTTTAGAGATCAGTAAAGGACAGAGATTGAAATACCCCTTCATGCATAGAAGGGATGCTATTCATAGGGACCTTGACAGGCTTGAAAAGTGGGTCCAGTGAACCTCATGCAGTTCAACAAGGCCCAGTGCAAGGTCCTGCACGTGGGCTGAGGCAGTCCCCAATATCAGTACAGACTGGAGGAGGAATTAAGAGCAGCCCTGCAGAGAAGGACTTGAGGATACTGATGGATGAAAAATTGGGTAAGAGCCAGCAATGTGCACTTGCAGCTTAGAAAGCCAGTCCTGTCCTGGGCTGCATCAAAAGCGTGGTCAGCAGGTCAAGGGGGGTGATTCTCCTGCTCTACTCCACTCTAGTGAGATCCCACCTGCATACAGCTTTGGAGTTGCCAGCACAAGGAAGACCTGGAGCTGTTGGAGTGGGTCCAGAGGAGGGCCACGAAAATGATCAGAGGGCTAGAGCATCCCTCCTATAAAGACAGGCTGAGAGAGTTGGGGTTGTTCAACCTGGAGAAGAGAAGGCTGCAAGGACACCTTATTGCAACCTTCCAATATATAAAGGGGGCTTATAGGAAAGATGGAGGGAGACTTTTTACCAAGGCCTGTAGTCACAGGGTAAGCGTCAATGGTTTTAAACTGAAAGAGTGTAGATTCAAACTGGATGTAAAGGAGAATGCTTATTACAATGAGTGTGGTGGGACACTGGAAAAGGTTGCCCACAGAAGTTGTGGATGCCCCATCATTGGAAGTGTTCAAGATCAGGCTCGATAGAGTTTTGAGCAACAAAGATGTCCCTGTCTATGTCAGGCGGGCTGGACTAGATGATCTTTGAAGATCCCTTCTGACCCAAACCATTCTGTGAATCTGATTCTGTGGAATCATAGAATCACAGAATCATTTAGGTTGTAAAAGACCTTTAAGATCATCAAGTCCAACCATAAACCTAAGGCTGCCCAGTTTACCCTTAAACCATATCTCTAAGTGCCACATCTACACATCTTTTAAATACCTCCAGGGACGGTGACTCAACCACTTCCCCACGCAGCCTGTTCCAGTGTTTGATAACCTTTTCAGAGAAGAAATTTTTCCTAATATCCCATCTAAACCTCCTCTGGTGCAACTTGAGGCCATTTCCTCTCATCTCATCACTTGCTACTTAGGAAAAGAGACTGACACCCACCTTGCAATAACCTCCTTTCAGGTAGTTGTCAAGAGCGATAATGTCTCCCCTCAGCCTCCTTTTCTCCAGACTAAACAACCCCAGTTCCTTCAACCACTCCTCATAGGATTTGTTCTCTGGACCCTTCACCAGCTTCGTTGCCCTCTTTGGACATGCTCCAGCACCTCTGTGTCTTTCTTGTATTTAGGGGCCCAAAACAGAACACAGTAGTTGAGGTGCGGCCTCCCCAGTGCTGAGTACGGGGGGATGATTCTAAGTATCCTTTCTTCCACGTAGTCTATGAGCTTCAGCCTGTCATCATAATACAGTTTTGAAGGGACTGCTCTTACTTTAATTCTTGTGGAATATATCATCCCAAAGTAAATTTCTAGGGCTAGTCCAATGCTTCTGCCATCTCTGCAACACATAAAAAGAAATAAACTTTGCAGTTCAGGGATGATTTGCTACAATCTAGAAAAGGCTGGTAAATCAGCTTCCTCCAGTTGCTAAAGAGCAGCTGAGTCTTATGTATCCATTGAAATCTATGGTGGATCTATATTTAGCAAAATCAGGTCTTCTGCCTGCTTTATATCCAGCACTTAGTCTCTAGTGTAGCTAAATGCCCATATGCTTAACTTTAAATTAGGCCAAAGATGAGAGTGAAAAAAATTAGACAAATTAATTATATATTTTGCTTTTCTGGGCAGTTTTGGCCACTAGCAGAGTCACTGAACCAATGAGTTAGAGAGACCTTTGATCTCACCTAGTATGGTCATACTGATGATTCTTGAGAACTACAGCCTTGATTCCGATTCTGTAGCATGTTTCTGAGGAGTGTTGTCTGCCTAGTGTTGAACATAGGCTTCATGGTGCAAACTAGTCATTCTTGAAGTTGCTACATATGAAGTAAAATGCACCCAGATATGATGCCATAGTCCATGCATGACACACAGGATGACCAGTTGAATGATAATTAGTCCTTTATGAGAATAGGAAAACGCATCTCCCAAATCATTACCAGAGAACAATAGCACATGTAGTGACATAAAGCGCATGGGATCACATCACAGTGATCTGCTGGTTGCCGTGGTGACGGGAGTGGGCCTGCAAAGCCAGCCACCCGGCTGCTGAATTGGAAGGGATAAGAAAAACACAGCCCACTTCCCATGCAAAATGAATTACAAGAACAAGCAAAGGAAGAAAAGAAAATTGTCAACCCTTAATCAAATGTTCTCTTATTTTTAGAAAGGGTTTAAAGAAAATGGATGCCATCTCTGCTTACCTCTTGGGCTTCAGGGACCTGGCTAGCAGTAACTCTGTACATACTGTGGAAATAAATCACGACGGCTTGTATAAGAAAAATCGCATGTAACAGAAATCTCATCTGTGTGCAGTGGGAGACGACAATACCTTATTCAATCCTGCTATTCGTTGTGCCTGCCTTAGCAAACAAAATCTGTATGAATACTTTAAAATAGGTCTCAACATAACAACTGTATTTAGCAGGCAAGCCTGACTGTGTATTTTCCCCACACCCTTTCAATTTTGACCTAGAGAGAGTTAGTATATTCCAGTTCCTTATAAGCTTACAAGCTCTCTTACCTTTTACTCTTTCTTCACCACTACAGATCCAAAGCAGCATGGTGGAACATGAAATGCATTTAAACGTAGCAAATCAGTGACACCTAGAAAACACCCTTCATTTTCCACTATTTCTCATTTTGGGAGCTGCTTCATATTTTATTATATTTAGTAATATTAAAGAAAACAGCAAGTTCAGTTGACCTACCAGCCTCCGTTTACTAGCATCCTGAAAATGGTGTAGGCACCTTAAAGTTAGGCACTGCCTTCATTTTGCAGCACACAGAATGGACTCCAAACAGCCAGATAAGGCCTCAAGACCATATTAAAAATGCAGTTACGTGCAGCAGTGGTGAGCATCGCCACGCTTGGCTCTACAGTTCCTGTCTCTAGGAGCGGGATCCCCACAGCTGAACTAGGCACACAAGACCCTGCATAACTTAATAGGAAGAGAAAGGCAATTCAGAAAGTGCTAAGCAGATGAAGCCTGTAAGGTGCTCCAAAGCAGGCATTATATCTGAAAGTTTTGCCTCCCTTTGAAGCCCTGCATTAGACACCATTTGGAGGATGGATTTCCCATGCTGCTCCCTGGATCTTGACATCCCAGTCATCCCTTAGGATGAAAACAGCTGGCTCGATGTTTTCTTTCAAATTACAGTATGCATGTGAGTCTGTAGCTCAGAAGTTAGGATACTTGGTTGAAATAAATAGAAAGTCCTGAATTTTTTAGTTTTTTTTCTCTGCTTTTTATATTTGGCAGCCACTGGATATAAACCAGAAACATTTCTAGCAACAGCACAAGACTAATTTACCACAGCCAGGTGTCACTGGTCTAAAGGATAATATTCCTTTCTGGCTTATTGACTAAACTTCACGGCAATTTAGTTTCAGCAGGACAAGTGAATGATTCCCCCTCAGTCCCAGAGTGCCCTTTCCCATCAGTTGTTGCATAGCTTTCCATCTTTTTAAGAAATTCAAGTTTGAGAAAGATGTGAATTGGATCTCCTGTCTTCTGCATGAATCCTCTAATAGCTGGACTGTGCTGTGGGAAAGAAGGATAAAGCTGTTCTTCCTCCTTCCGTCACATTTTTAAGAAAGAACATCTGCCAATTCATGCACCTGTGTTTCTGCCTTGGGCATGCTCTGAGACTTCCTACCAGGTCAAGCTCTGATGGCATCTAAGAGGATGAGCCTACTTTCTAGACTCACTCAAAGGTCTGGCATGGTTCCTAAGCTGCTCTGTCTGCTCAGAACAGACGGCTTGAACACTGGGCAGCCCAAAGGTAAAGCTACTGGTATGAGCAGGGCTCAGCTACAGGCAGGAGATGAACAAGCACTTCCAAGACCTCAGCTGTAACTTTGGGGCATAAGTGTGTGAAGACTTAAGTATTTTCTTGAGCATGTGTTTTCCTTGCTGGTATTTCACAGACTTTTTCTGTGAATAAACTATTTTTAAGACATGGATCCTGTCCAGAATTTTACAGTCAAAGTCTTTGACTCTGTGTTTTGTACTCTCCGGGCTGGTTTGGGTGGCTGACATTTTAAACAACGTGACTAGGGTTGATAAAAATGTGAGCAAGGAAATACTTCTGTGAGACACTCTGGGAGGTGAACAGTTTTTACATTTATTACAAACCCACAGGTGTTAGCTCCAAGGCTAAGCAGAATTCCATGTTAGATGCAGAGCAGGTATTCAGCATTTTTGTTATGTCTGAAAATACCATGTTTGCCCCTTTCTGCACTCCCCAAATTTACACACTTAATGGAGAAAGGAATATTTTCCTGAGAATTTAGAAGTCTGTTAATTAGCTCACAGTAATATTGATTTTGAAGTGGGTCCTTTGAGAAATTTAGCATCTAAGCTAACTAACATTTATCTCAAGTAATCTGAATAATGGTACAATATAGACTCTCTGGAATTTTCATTACTTGAAGTGAAATTATCTTCACAATATACATTCCAGGCATTAAGATGTAATTTAGGAAAGAATTAATAATTATTTTATTGAATTGTTATGACTAAATAGGCAGACAGAGTTGGGTCAACAGCGTTAGTAATTAAGCAGGCCAAATGCGACATCAGAGGTAATTTTTTCAATTGCCACCTTATCTGTGCAGCTAATTTGCATGTGACAATTGTGTTGGTTGTAATGAATAAGTGCTACAAGCAAGATGGGATAAAAATAGCAGGAATTCTTCCTACAAGGATCCTTGTCCCAGCTATCAGTATTATTTAATTGTCACCATACTTTAATTAACTATTACTGTTGTGTGAAAGGTCTGTGACTACATGCTCATTTGAATATCAATATTTGAAAAGCTTTTGATAGCACTGGTTACTTCAGGTTCACTTCTGCAAGAGCTGAATGTGAACCAGAGAGAGATCTTTAAAACTTCGGTAGAGTGGGACTCCGGTCAGTTTAAAATTAACGTTGTATCTTTATACATAGTTTGCAAATTAGGGCTCTGAATTGGATATCTAGGAGTGAAGTGGCCTTTTCTTAGTTAACATTTCAATAGTAGTTTATTATTACCTCCTGACTAACTGACAGTAACATGGAAAACTTTCTTCCAGTTTTCTCTTTGTTTTTGAGGGGTTTTTAATTGCTAAGAAAGTCATAAATGTGAAGGCTGACAATAGAGCAAGGTGTGGATTGAGAATAAGTGTATCACTAGTTCAAAAGCAAATTAAATTTGGAAGAACATTATCAAATTATTATTTTGTAGCATGCTTGGTCCTTTCTTCCTAACGTTTTATAATCAATTGCTTTCCCCCAAGGCAAGATTTCATGCTTCTGTAGAGGATTTTTGTAACATAGTCTTATCAGGTTTGTAGGTGAAATAACAATTTCTGCAGTATCTCCAGGAATCTGATAAATCTTTCTGACCTGAAAGTACAAGTTAGGCATTTCACTCAATAATCATTCTTACAGATCTTGTTTTCATGTTAACAGTGGCAACACTAGTGAGAGGCAACCTTTTCACTCATACTGAAGCTTGCTGAATTCTGATTGTTTGCCAGTTCTTGTTTGGAAATGAAACATGTGACGCATTGCCTGAAATTTTTGCACTAACAAGAGGTGGTGTTCATTACTGAAAGCTACATTTCTTCAGTCATTTCTTCCAAGTCGCTAAGAACTAAGGTCTTTTACTTTGTGGAAAAGCTACGTTGTGGTGAAAATTTATAAACCTTCTGGCATATGATTTAGATGATGAAAAAGAAAAGTCCTGGTTATGCAATGTGTCCTTAACCACATTGTGAGATGTCTCTAATTTGTTCCCAGCCAGACGGTTTAGATGTCAACTATTCCAAGGGAATGCAGTTTAGAGGATATTAGGATTAGGTGGGTGAGCTGCAAAGTAATTCAGACTGAGGAGGGGTTTTAAGTGAGTTTTAAGTGTTGAGGATGTGCTTGTAACAGTCCTTGTTCCCATTGGTACCAGATGCCTGCTGCCTTCCTTCCCAGTGGAAGGTGGTAAGAAAGAATAGTTACGTGGTGCTGTTGGTCTATTTTCTATTCTGACTTCAGTCTCCAAGCATGTATAATGGAAGAACATTCCCATCTGCTCCTACCCTGCCCCCACCTCTCTTATCTGAGAAAGCAGAGAATAATGGTGATCTCAGATACTGCAGCTAAGTGTACCGTCTTCCATATTCCCTTTTTCCTTTCTGTGCCAGGTCATATTTCCGGCAGTCCTGTAAGCCCAAGTGTGAGGCCTGTTGCCACAACTGCATTCAGATCCCCCCAGCTGTGCTCCTACAGTGTCAAGTCCCAGTCAGCCAGAGTGCGATTCAGTGCAGTTCACATTGGTAGAGATATTGGCAAGGGACTTTTGAACACCCACCAGGCCTTGTCTGTGATATGCATACATCATGATCCTTCCCATTGCTATATGTTAGGTTGCACTTGTACCAGGTCTTTAGAATCCCTACTGATCTCATTATGTTGATGGTGCGGCAGATTACATGGGTGGCTGAGAGAGGGCAAAGGAGAGCATAACGTGCTCCATGCAACAGGAGTGATGCAAGCACCAGTGCTGCCCCATCAACACTATACTCGCCTCAGAAGTCATCTTTCCCTTACCCACACCAACCCTGTTCTTGGGCAAACCAATTTCCAATACATCAGAAGCACCAAAAAATTAGTTGTTGCCACCTCCCGTAGCACTTGGCATCTCCAGCTGAACTTGGTCTCAATAATGGCTGCACAGCAAATTAATTCAACTCACCCTGGTGAGCAGCAGCTCTTACACAGTGTTTGGCACCAGATGTACTGCTTTTCCTCCTCTAGCTGACATAGCTGAGCATAGAAAAAGTTGGTTTAGTTGGCATTGCCAGCCTATAGCCACAACTCTCCCCAATCTTCTGTTTCTTACTTTTTCTTCTTACTTATTCTTGTTTTTTCTATTTCTTCAATCTCTTCTTCGTAAGGGAGTAAAAAGCCTTAAATGCAAAATTAATTTGTACTGTGTCTTTTTTCAGTCAGTTTTTACTCCATTTACATAAAGTGATGCATATGCATTTGCCTCCCTGTTGAGGGTTTTTTCCCAGAACTTTGCAATGAAAGTCTATGAAATCGCTCTCCAACCTTTATCCTTTATCGGGTTTTCAATCTATCAGCCAAGGTGAAGAATAATAATAAGACCAAAAAGCATATGCAGGTGGTTTGTTGCCCACAACCCATTTCTTCCAACTTCAGTGGCTGAGTTTTCAGATAAGTCTAGTGATATACCTGCCAACTGGTTTAAAGCTTCTCTACTGTTTTACTTAGGTGAGAGAGCCAGACATTGAAATTTTTCACCATAGGTCTCCAGCACAGAAAATATAGGAATGAAGATTACAAACATAGGTACAAAAAGGGGGCAATGAGAAACACAGTCATGCCTGCTATCCTATATATGTTCTTCTAATCACTAAAGTTTATCTTCAGGCATAAATCTTCAAACCACTTTTGTTCCTGCAGGATGTAGAATGCACATTGGTCTTTTTTTTTTTTTTTTAAAGAATTTTAAGAACTGTTCTCATTTGATAGTAGATGAAGTTGTCTATAAGTTTATGAATCTTTTGCTTTGATTGGATTTTAGAGGTTCTTTGAGCTGTTTAATGTATTAAAATTAGACTTTTTATTAGAGGTTGTTTGTTTTTTTTTTTTTGCTCTAGGTCTGACATATCCCAGATTAAATTGTTTTCTAAAGATTCCATATACATCTATCTGTACTTACATACATTTGGAATCTAGTATTAGTCTAATCCAGCATTTTGGGGAAATAATGTATTAACTTTAGGGCAACTGTATTTAACTTTATTGTTTGACTGTATTTAACTTTAGGGCAACAAAGCTGGTGAAGGTTCTGGAGCACAAGTCTTATGAGGAGAAGCTGAGGGAACTGGGGTTGTTTAGTCTGGAGAGGAAGAGACTCAACGGGGATGTTATTGCTCTCTACAGCTCCCTGAAAGGAGGCTGTAGGCAGGTGGGGGTAGGTCTCTTCTCCCAGATAACAAGCGACAGGACAAGAGGAAACCAGGGGAGGTTTATGCTGGATATGAGGAAAAATGTCTTCACTGGAAGGGTGGTCAAGCATTGGAACAGGCTGCCCAGGGAGGTGGTGGAATCACCATCCCTGGAGATATTTAAAAACCACACAATTGTGGTGCTTCGAGACATAGTTTAGTGGTGGACTTGGCAGTCCTGGGTTAATGGTTGGAGTTGATCTCAAAGGTCTTTTCCAGCCTAAATGATTCTGTGATTCTTTGATTCTATAAATTCAGGTGGAGAGTGCCAGAGGTGATTTTGTGTGGAACAACCCAAGAAAATGCCAATAAAATATTTCTCTCATAGAGTACCATTATGTACTTTGTTCTGAACCTATTTATAGGAACTATCTCAGATTTTGGCAAAATTTCTGGTTTTTTTAAATTGTGTTGTTTTTCATATGCCTCCAGTCTCCCACATGCAGAGTCATTTTTCCTTCCTTCTTGAGCCCAACTGTTCTGTGAAACTACTGCCTCCTTATTCAGGAGATTGGCTTCCTGTAGGTGCTTACAAGGAAAAAAGATGGTATTCCTGAGAGCTGTGCAGAACCACAAAACTCAGGGTGGGGTGGGAGTGGGGGTGGGGGGAGTGGGTCAGCTACCCTTTTTCCTAACTGGAACATCAGAAGCAGAATCTTTCTAATTCAGAAGTAAGACAATCTCTTATGCACTAACAAGACAGGAATTTCAATATTGTAATCTGAATCAGTCCTAGTATAAGCAATTTTTATATATTCTTACTGCTTTAATTTCGAGAAGTAAGTTTTCCTTCCAACTAAGTTTTCCTATAGACTTAAGAAAGTACAATATCACAAAGCTTCTTATGTTTTTATTACATAATAAAAGCATAATAGCCCCAGTAGAGATTGCTGGCCCATATTTCCTGTTATAAGAACCTGTTTTGTATATAAGCATATCAAAGCTAAATCTTTAACTCAAATTCTCTAGGTGTCTACTAGAATAATTTCTTTTTGGTGAATGTTTCAGCTAATGTAGCTCAGCTATTTTTAAGGCTGAAATAACATGAAAAGACAAACTTGCATTCATATTCATTTTAACTACATTTACTATGTCATCTCTGTAAAGTTAATTGAGGTTAAATTTGGCCCAGCTTATAATAAATGTGTGCATGGCAGCTAAGAGCAGGGAGAGAGTTTCTCCTTGTCTCTGATCTGCTGCAGAGGGAAGTTAGGTTTTCTTCACTCTCAATGTAGGAGCCTATGGAAGGAGACTGGAGGAGCACAAGAAGAGTAATCAGGTAAAAAAAGAATCAAGGACTAGGATTAAGGGCAGAATGGGAGCAGACACCAGGGAGGTAGGAATACAGGGGGACTGTTTCTTTCTCTTCACAGATATGACTGTAAAACAGACAGCAGCTTTCTACTACTATCAGTTTACTCCTCTGTGTTAAGCAGTAGTGGATTCTACTGAGTATCTAAAGTTTGCTAGTTTGGTTGTGTGGAAAGATGAAAAGCTGCTCCAGCTCCATGGCAGGAGACAATGAAGTCTGTTTTACAGGAGAGATAAGTGTCTGCTGCTGTTGACACTGATGGGAACACACAGCAGAAGCTCCAAAACCTGAACACATTGAAAGACCAAGTTGTTGACTACTTAGACTGGGAACAAGGAGGCAACACGAATTCCAGACTTCCCTGAGTTTTAAATATTTGATTTTGTAACCTTGGCATACTTTTAAAAATATGTAAGATCAGCTGCAAAGAAAAAAAATGAAGTAATATATAAGGAAAAAACAGTAAAGAATTAATAAAATAACGCTTTCTCTGCTATGCAGCAACTATTGGCAAATAGACGGGATTTTTCCTGTGCTAAGTGTTAGTTGGATTGGGTTTTAAACATTGCAATATTTGAAACTGGATGCCAAGGTTACTGACAGCAGTAAACAGTGTGAGGTAGCTCAGTGACGAGTACACCATGACTGTGTGTAAACATCATGCAGTGATGAAAGGTGAAATCTGAAAAACAGTAAAATGAAGTGAAAGCAATAGCTGTAAAGACAATAATTGCATTTATTAAAATGAATTAAAATGTATAGCCTTTGTTTTGGATTGGATCCTAAATTGGCTCAGTTTCCTTAAATCCATTTGTGCTAGCTATTTCCAGTAGCTGAAGAATCCAGCCCAAAATGGAAGAGTTTTGTCCCCAGTTCTTCCCATAAGTTTACACCCTCCTTTAGGTTATTTAAAGGAGAAAGGAAGAAAGGGGAAATTATATTTTGTATGTGTTTACCAGGGGGATGAAGGAGGTATTAACCCCACCTCATCTCTATCACTGTTTGCACAGCCTGTGCTGCATGCACTCTTACACCATGTGATCTACTTAAACTGGCATGATTGCACAGCTTCTCCCTTTAGAGCAGCTCTCTGCCTGCCCCTGTTCTGAATGCTGCAAACAGATTCTTTCAGGATATGATTTGCAGACTTGTAGCCTTAAATTATACCACTTACCATGAAATATAATTTTAAATGTAATAGCTTTGCAAAGTTTGCCTTAAAAAGACATCCCCTAGATTTTGCAGGATGCTCTACAGAGTAGCACTTGACAGTCCTCAAGAGTACATCTGTAAACTAATCGGTCCCTCTGAAAAGAGTGAAGATTTAGCAGCTGAACAGGGTGAGGTATTGCATATTCCAGTGTGCTCTTTGAAAGAAAGTTATGTTTCTGTGGGATGGGAGATTTGATATTCAAAAAGAATTCATTATTAAGCCCTGATTCAGCAAAGTATTTAAGCATGTTCTGTTATGTGCCTATTAGCTTTTCATTTTGCTGCTGCTTAAGAACTCCACTGAGTCAGAAGCAGCAAGCCAAATGGAAAGGTGGAGATGAAGTTTTTGTGGTTTTGCTCACATAAAGCCTATTCCAGGAAGATGTTAAATGAGTACAAATAATAAGAATTCTTGCTTCTAGCAAATTGGTGTCATAAGACTCCAACAGGGGTAAGAGTTCAAGACAGGTCATCTGTTTTTTGCAGGTTTTGTTTGCAATTGTAATAGCTAGAAGCTTTTTAAAAATAAATTAAAAAAAAAAAAAAAGTGAGGTTTTGTCTGAAATAAGGTAGTCTAAAAAATGGAATACAAGATTGCCAGCCTACTTTGAACCATCTTGATTTGATTCCTGGCTACAGTTCCCTTTTTGAGCTAGTGTTGTGCTTCATGTGATTCCAAATCATCACTGCCTGATAATCAAGTACCTCAGCCTTCAAATGCTGAACTTACTATCTAGGTAGTGTCGGACTGCTTGAATTTAGGAGTCATATTATGCTGTTTGTGTAGCTATAGGTCCTTTCCTATTGCTAGCAACTCCGAAGAATAGAGGCTTAAATTGTGGGGGCTCATTTTATAGACTTTTTTTGGCCATAATTTTGTGTATTGTTTGAACAGGTGGTCTTTTTCAGCTGTTTGCATGTTAGGAATTATTTGACCTGCCCACAAGCAGGGAGATAAGACAATGACTTTACCTGTTAGGATTACGCTGGTACAGGTAAATTTAGGGGGATGGGGACTGTATGGGGTTTGTTGATGCCACTCCCTTTCTTCACCGTTTTGCTAACAAGGAACTAAATAATTTTATCCTCAATGACTCTGCTCATCTTATTCAATGTTAAGTATTTTCCAGTCTGGAGAAAAATGATCATGTGTAGCTAGGTGAGGTAGGAGCGGAATTGAGGAGCTTCTGAACATTTCTATAGTCTTGTCCTTCGTTTCAGTCAAATGAAGGAAGGTTCACATCTGGTATTTAGCTTGAGTGAGAGCTCCAATTTCTCCACTGGCAGTGCTGCCAGCAGTACAGTAATTGTCCCTGAGTTCAAACGCCTTCCACCGTACTTTGTCATCATGGGAATGAATGCAATCATCAGTAGTTTATGATTCTTGTCAGATACTATAAGTTAAGCAAAGGGTTTTCTTTTAAATGCAGCAGAAGGGCTTGTTTCAGGCTATTGAAGGCATCTGTTATTTTTTCATTTTTATTTCACCTCTTTTTTTCATTTTTAGGGAAGCAATGTAATGGAAGACCAGGATCTCCTGGAAATAGGAATCCTTAACTCTGGACACAGACAGAGAATACTCCAAGCAATCCAGCTTCTCCCAAAGGTATAGTTTCTGTCATTATATAAGCAAGGGAACTAACAGTTACAGCTTTCATGTTATTCAAAACACTTTTTTGAATGGAGGTAAACATCTCTCTGCTGTTTTTAGACATGTTTTTTGCATATGCAAATGTGGCATAAGGTAATGTCATTGCATTGGACTTACTTTGTGTAGATGTAATAGACAAAGTGAAGGAGAATAAAATACATAATTTGAAGTGATGGCTGTTTAGAATTTATTTTAATTATTTTTGGCTTTTCAGTCTGTTTATGGACTGCCATTACATATGTGTAAATAGGGTTGTCAATGAATCCCGGTTGTTTATCTTTACATAGCAGTTGGCCTGGAAACACTTTGCCCCTGATATAAGTATTCTTAAAAGCCTTGGATGAAACGTTGTTTTCCTAATACCTGCATTTCATGTAAGATGCAGAGACCTCCTGCAGGCTTCATATTTGGTTTGCTTCTGTGTACATGAACTTTGCTTCTCAGCTGTGGACAGAGTACATTGCAGTCATTTTTCCGATTGTTTTTGGTGCTAGACAATTTAACCTATAAATCAGTGATAGAAAGGGATTGTTCTTATGTTTTGCATACCAGAATGTATCAGTGGAGGCTTCTACTAGCATTCCAAACAAGAAAGATAGTGGGCCTAGCATGAAAACTTACTGTTTGATTTTGGAAAACTGTATAAAGAGAAGGAATGAGGAGAAGTAGACATCAGTAAGGTTCAGAGGGCTGCCACATGTAATGCAGCTACTCAGTGCGAGATACTAGGGCAGGAATAAAACCTAGTGAAGAGTACATGGAGTGTTCTGGGAGCAGCATGTGTATGATTGAGGTAAATAGAGATTAGTCTGCTTGCAGTTTGTTTAATCTGGAGAATGAGCATGAAGCTGACATTGCTGCAAGAGGCTTTTTGATGCATCAAGGCTTACCGGATGGATCGCTTGTGAAAGAAAGCAAGGGATTTTTGTATGGGAAAACTATGAAGTTGTGAACAATTTCCCTGATGGGATGTGTTGGTCAATCCATATATACTGCAATATGAGTCTGTGCACTGAAACACCAAAGATAATTAAAGACAATAATATTCCGCATACCATATTAGACAAGTGAGATAAATGGTAGAAGTAGTAAGGTATATAAAAGTAGCATTTGATGAATTACAAGAGATATTTAAGGTTTAACTATAGATTTATTACTTTTTCAGCAATGCTGTCATTCAAACAGAATTTTTTAATCTTAATCCCTACTCTTAACCAATGATATATTTTCTCTATTTTTCATACTTCTTAGAGAGATCAGCTTTCTTGTGTTCTTGTTTAAACTTTCTAAAATTAATAAATAGTTTGTTAATTTATCATAATTTTAGCATTATCTGCATTCTAACTGATGTTACACCTGCTTTTATGAGGTATACTAATACTGAGACCAGATTCTGACATAAAACTCTGAGGTCTTTTTAAAATGTGCTTAATGTGAGAAAAGAGGACAGAATCAACATTTAGAGATACTCCTGAAACCAGTTGAGTACAAGATGGTTATGCAGTTCCTTGGAAGAATCACCATCTTCCGAACCAAAGATAATTAACAAAGAATGGCTTGAAACAGGGGCTGAATAACAGTGAAGTAGTCTTTAGCAGCTTCCCCATTGAGCTAGAGAAAACAGTCCTTAAGGACCACATTTCTAACATGTCTTTGATGCAATAATGTTACACCAAAACAAAAGCAGTTGAAAGCTGAAGCTGTGTGTCATATTTCTTCGCTTAAATGACTCAGCAAGGCAAGAGAGCTTACATAGTAAAAATACATAATTTCCTATTCAAAATTGAGTTCTTTTGAAGGCACAGCTGTCAGAATAGTTATGGGGCCCAAAAATTGGGATCATGATAAGTTTTATCTAATGTAACCAACACTTGCTGTATTCACAACAGCTTGCTGAAGATCTAAAAAAACTTCCACATCCTGCAAGGAACCATGAAACATTTCTGGATATCTGTTTGTGGATAAGTTCAGCTCTGTCATCATGCATTCAAAATAGTGAATACCATCTAAATATTTTAAGATCTCAAACCATAATTGGAGTCTCACTAATCTGAATTTCATTAGATAAAAATTCTTTTTGTTTGTTTGTTTTGAACATGTACCTGTTTTCTGTTCCTCATTTAATTCAAAACTTGATGACTCCTTGTGTTTTAGTACTTAATAACATTGCTGATGATGTTATTTTTTAGTTTTACTATTTATGTTTCCTGTCTGTGATACTTTTTAACTCAGATTTTGAGGTGGAAATAGAGTGCTTTAAAAAACATCTGTTGAACAACACTTCCTTACAGACATATACTCAGACAGTATTGAATAAGCTTAGAGGGTAAAAATGAAGCAACAAATCTATTGTCAAGGTTTAAAATACTCTTTTTTTAATAGCTTTTTTTGTTATTCTCATCAATATTCATCTCTGCAGCTGAAAATGCAACAGGCATTTAGTGGCTGAAAAGAAAGACTTTTTTCACTTGTAATTGCTGGCTTCCTAGAGAGTGATGAATTTCTATATTTCAAACACACATAGCCTGTTTAAGAACTACTTTCTAGAGCTTGAAGTAGTCTTAAATAGGAAAGAACCCCACATATCTGTCCAAATATAGATGAATTAATCATTGTTTCTATGCACTGTTTAGCCAGTACAGATAGGTATGTTTACCCAGATTTCTCAAAATATTTTTCCCTGATGATTCTGTAGTTGAGGAGAACATTTCATAAGAGGTTAAACCAGTATGTTTGTAAGAGATCAGCAAGATCTAAATCTCTCAGTTAGATTTCTGCTTTTCAAAATACCCTTTATTCTTGTTGGATTAGAGCTAGTAGCCCAAACTCTCATCTTGCACTAATGCAATGTAAGTTATTCAAGTTTTACATTAATATTAACTACAGCACTTTATGGCTTATTATTATTAGATAAGGTTAAGACACTCCAGTAGAAATATCATTTGTAAAGTTAATTCTTGAAATGGAAATATTTTATACATGAAATCAGCCTTAGAGCAAATTTCATAGCAGAGTTTGATACTGCATTTAAGACTTTTTTGTGTGAAAAGAAGTAAATCAATAAATGTTTGGAGAAGGATTTTATGTGTTTTATTAAAAGGAAGTTCAGACACATTGAGAGGTAGAGATAACGTCTAAAAAGTTACTGAATTTACAAGTACAAGGACTGGAGAAAAAAAAATAATATTAAGGAAAGAATTGTGTGCAGGATATGCTTAACTGACTAAGAAAACAGTAGCAGTCACGACCTATAACTTTAGCCACACTTAAGTGACACAGGAAACCTAAGGAGCATTGTCAGGTTATTTTGGCATCCAAAACCTATGTGCAAGTGATTTCTCAATGGGTTCCTCAAAAACTAAAATGGTTTTGAAAATTAGAATCATTCTAACTTATCTGCGAATTTAGGTAAGAAAAAAAGATCGGTTTTGTGTGGGATGCTCAGTGTATGGCTCCTTCTCCCAACGCGTAATGGGAACACATTCCCTCATTTGACAGGTGGAAGAAGGATGTTAGCTGAAAGCAGGTTTCTTCTGGCTTCACAGCTATTCTTGAAGTGTGCAGCTTGTTCCTCCCTGCAGTGCTTCCTTCTTGTAGCAGTGGTGTGCAGGCAGCCAGCCTTTTTCCTGGGTGCTTTGCAGAACCAGCCAACAAGTAAGATACGAGCAGGCTATAAGCCTGTGCTCTCTGTGAGTAGTGTTATATGAGCAGTAAAGCTGTGCTTCCAAAAAGTGTGGGATCTATTACTCATATGTAACACTTTTGTGCAAGCACAGTAAGTCTGGCATTTAGGAAAACAGAACTACTGGGCATGTGCACATTAACTATGCTGTGTATGTAACAGAGAAAGACCACATCATATGTTTGCTAGTGGTATATTGCTATTGGCTTAGACATCCCAGAGCTTAGCAAGCTGATTTGAATCCTGGTGTTTAATTCTCTGTCATTTAGCACAGGTAAAAGGTAGATCATTCCAACTTCCATTACTAAAGACTGTGTCAAAACTAAAAGATGCTGCAAAGTGGTACCATAATGTTTATGAGTCTGGTTGTGACTCCTTGGTTCTGGTCTGCTGGCAGTGAAGATGAAAAACAGGATTCATAGGAAGTGCTTTCTGCCCTGCCTCCTAATGCCTCTGGGAATTATTTTCCTGGTTTGGAAGGAGGCCACTCACTTGCTCATTACATTGCTTAGAAGACCTTTAACCATGAGGACAGAAAAGGGTGTTAGAATCTGGCATAACACATGAATTTTTCAACTCTGAAACACAAATGTGTAGTCTACAGTATTTAAGTAATGCAGCAAAATAGAAATGGGTTAGTAAGACACGGCAGTTGGATACCTCCATGCTATAGTTCGGGGTGTTTACTTCAGACTAGCTTTAAACTAGTCCCATAGACCAAATGTCCCCTCCATGCATGTGCTTCAAAAATGTCTTATGAAAGCAGTCTCACAAACATTTCCTTCTTAACTGAGCCTACCAGTGAGCCCGTCTGGACGTGATGTCCTGTCATTTATCTGTATCAGGTAGATAACAGTAGCATGTCACTGGTCCTGCCACCATTGCCCATACAGTAAGTCTTACTTCTTTTCCTGCTTCTTTTATACTTTCTTATTTTGATTGGCTCCACAATGCCTACTGGCTGCTCTAAGAATAGTCAGCAGGCAAGGAAATACGCTATATGAGAGGAAGCACTATTCTCTTTCTATGGCAGCTAGACTAAGATGACAACCTGAATGAGCTGACTTAGACTTTCTGCACATCATTTTGTCTGAGAAAGGAGATATGGACAATTGCTTTCTGGGAGTCTTTGCTGGTGTGGCTGTTCTGCCCCAGGTCTTCACCCTTCATATATTCATGGGTTCCATAAGGGCCACTGATAGGATCCACATTCCCATCTGCAACCTGTCCACAGGCAGCTATAAACTACAAAGACTACCACTCAGTTGTCCCACATCTTTACTCATTGAGGCATGTCTATGAACATATTTTCAGGTCATCAAAAGGACTTTTTATACACATATGGTCCATAATTCCAGTGCTGGATTCAGAGGAACAGTAGCATCTTCTTTATGGGCAGCAATAGCATTAGCAGCATCCAGGTACCACCTGCATCATAGGAAATGCTATGCACCAACTGCATCACCAGATCATGAGACCATACATGACTGGAGCAAGTACCCAGTTTAACTGTAACTCTATCACACGCTGTGTGAAAGGAGACTGGGACTTTCACCATCTGCCTGCAAGATAGCAGGCTGCATGGCAGAATGGACACAAATATTTCCAATGTTTTCCCAAAGTACAGGTCTGGGCTGTGCAGAGCACAGCCCCTGTGAGGACGCAGTGAAGTCTTTTTAACTTTTTAACAGACTGAAATAGCAAAGACCAGTTTCTTCAACACCTGTAAGCACGGCCCTCTGTTCTCTTTGAATCTTCTCAGAGCATCAAGGATGGCAATTATCTCCAGGCTGCTGCACATGCACAGATGAAGCTAGGACCAGTGAGGATTGACTGAAGTAGGACAAGGAAAATATGACTAACTCTGAATGTCTTTTGCAGTGTTTCAAATGTAATGGGAAGATTACAAGGAAATTGATCTCTGTTTCTGTGTGTCATTGAATTCTAGGCCCACTCCCACCTCCACACAAAGGGAGTGGAGATGTCTTTATGGCCTCTGAGGCTTACTGGCTTCACCCATTCACTCCTCAATGGCACTGGGTTGATAGATACGTTTATTCTGCCTGCTGGTGTGTGGCTGTTAATTTCTGTCCCCAGTGCTATCTGGAAACTATGCAGGCTGTTTCACTATAAAAACAATTCCAGTGGGAGTTGCTAGAAGATAGTTGATGAGGTGGAAGGAATGAAAGGCTAACAAGGCCTATGTAAGTGACTGCCATGACTTGGGGAGGGAGGAGGAGTAAGACCTGACACAGCTAAAGAGTCAGGGCTGACTAGGTCAGAGGGACTTTTCTATGTTCCCTCTCACCAAGGAACCCTCCTCTATGTCCTCCTCCCCCTCCTCCAGACAGATAAGTGCTTTTGTCCCATCCTCTCCCACTTTTCATCTATCAATAGAAATGATTCATCTCCTCTGCACCTATGCCTTTGGTTGACACAAACCAGAGAATGACTCTCCCCTTTCAGTCTTACAATGAGCTGTTAGTACCTTGTATGCAAGGCATTGTGCCCCAGAGGATCCCCAGCTGGACCTCTTCAGTCTCAGAAACTATCTCCGCCTGCACAGCATGCTGTGGTCAAGTTCTCTGTAGCTGTTCACATGCAGATGTTCAAAGGTCGCCAGAGAGGCACCAAGGTGGCCTCTGGAGATGCCACAAGCAGACCATGGCTTATAATCCCTGCTGCCCAGCCCCAGAAAACACACTTGCTAGGGAGACATCCAGCATTAAACAAAAGCTGACAAATGACACAAACATTTTCCTGAGGGCTGGCACAGCCCACCATGGACTAGCAATAACAGAAACTGGCTGGTGTGGCCTAACAAAACAGGCAGGAGCAGCACTTGCAGTTGTGGGAAGAACAGAAGAGGTTCCAGCAGTCACCACAGTCTGTTGCAACTCAGACACCTAGAAAGAGTCTGCAAGAATGAGATGCATGAGTGCCTATCCATAGAAGCAGCATTTCTTCCTCAGGATTAGCCCTGCCTCCTTCTTCATCTGTTTCTGATTGCTTCTGCAGATTACCTACCAGTCACTGCACTGAAGCATATTTAGACACCTCTGGATTCCTCACAGCAGTCATCCTGGTACTGACACCAGATTATCTTGCTATCAGGAAGCTTTCAGCTTTCTCACAGCACAGGTTGATGAGCAGCATCCTTTCCTTGGGGCTCTAGTTAACACCCTATGGGATTTTCTGTGAAGCTGAAGAGACTGATCGGGTTTTTGATCAGCACAAAAAGTAACATTAGTAAAAGATGGATGATAATAAAATCATTGTAGAAGCAAAAAGAAATTCAGCAGAGTTCTGAGCAAGACAACAGAAAGTGAGGCAATTAAACCAGAAAAAGTATCAAGGAAGGAAAGGATGCAAGTCATGAAGAGTTAAGGGCAGATGTCAGCAAATACAAAGGTATATCTCCAAATTTTGGTCCATGTGCACGTGTGTGTTCTCTCCCATTGAAGGTCTCGAGGGTAAGGTTGTCAACCGCTTGATTCAGATCTTTGTGTCCCCGTTAGGGGTTGAAATGTGTTTGGTGCATGACTGGTGCACCAAATCTTATGGTCTCTGTTGCGAAGCAGAGACAATCATCAGGTTACTTTTAAATCTGTGGCACCAAACCATAGTACAGTTGGGCTAAAAAGGTCACCACTAGTTCAACCCCTGAGTGGGATAAAAACTAAAGGTGCAGTTGATAGCATGTCATCTAAAGTGAAACAGGCAGAGCTACTCGGGATCCAGCACAGGATGAAATTATTTTAACTTTGGAGATGTCAGTCTGTGCTAATAGCCAGTTTTTGAAAGCATGCCTGTAAATCTGTAACTCTATGCACTGAAGTACCAACAGATATCCACAGGACTGCTTTTAGGAATTATACTCATAGAAACTCATGAGATCAAGGCCATAGCTTCCACTTAGTCCACAAATTCCAGATTTAGTTCTTCTAAAGATTACAATATATGCAACAGAACTGTCCTGAATTGTTGCACAGACCATCCTCAGTAACACTGAATGAGACCAGTTCTTCCCTGGTTCCAGACATTTTGTCTGTTAAAGAACTAGGATGTCTTTGCAGTCTTCTGGATTTAGATCTGTTTAAATTTTTCCAGAAAATAAATGTGTATGTGCAACTATTTGCCTTTAAATTCAGAAGACAGATTCCAGCTGCAAAAACCATAGAAAGAGTACCAATTGCAATGCTTGCAATCTTAGGTAGGAAACTCTGAACCCAGTTAGTGGTATTCTGGATTCACTGTCAGGGCAGGATCCTGAATCGAGCAGCACTGTGAAATGAATGTGCCTGTACTGTCTTTTTATAGACTTTCTATATACTTCCACAAGGAGACGGAAGGCTTTTGATTAGCAGAAAGAAAAGTCAAACATTAATAGAACACAAGCTTCAATAGTTAACTTATTAAATGCGTGACAAGGTAGACAGATTAGAAAACCAAAAGCTTTATATACAGCTCTTCCTCACCCACTGTGTCTTGCAGGCAGGTCCCTGCTTTCACTCAGTGCCTTTCTCAACAGGAGCAAATGCAAAGTCTTCTCAGCTCCTTGGGGAGTTGTGCCCGTCCGCCATGAGAGCTGCCTCTCTGCCGCTGACTGCAGGCTCAATTTCTGCACAGGTGCTGCAGGCACCAGCTCTGCATGGTGCCCCTGTGCCAGCCAGGCCCTCTGGTCTTCAGAAGTGTCACTCTTCTAAGCCTTTTATTTCACTGCTGCAGAGGAGGAATGAGGCCCTCTTCCAACAACGTGGGTCCAATTGATCACATTTGTAAAGTACATAATATATAACAGACAACTCACAAAGACAGGGAAAAAAAGAACTGATAACTCCCCCATTACAATCCAGAATTATTTAGATTGGTAGTTGATAGTTCCATACAAGTTTCCAAAAGTGCTGCTTAAATCTCTTGGATAAGACAGCACTTTAAAGGCAAGCAAGGTCTTTTCCAACCAAAATTATTCTGTGATTCTATTATATGCTTGCTAAAAAGATCTTTCTTGCAAACCAACACAAGTGTAAATTCACTGTAATCATAGCCATCACTTAAAAAGCTGTGAAAGTCAAGTCATGTCTTTCTCCTTACACAGCAGATAAAAAGGTTGATTCTAATACACACAGTGTTAAGATCCGCCAGATAGTGATATTACCTGTGGAGAAAATAGCATTAGTTCCCCATCTGTCTGAGAATATCATGGAAAACCAGTAATAGTTTGTGTTACTGAATTCACCTTCATGCTTCTGGTGCGTATGTAATTACTTTGGAGCTCCATTCATGTTTATTTGACTACCTTTCAGAGACAAAAACTCAAGTACCTTTTATCCTAGTGTAAAATACTGTATAGATGTAGCAGTGATGCACCTGTAAAAAGTCTGATGTACAGACAGTCTCTTGTAAAGGATTTCTCAATCCATTAGGATGCTACTTGACTCTACTATTTTATTATGAGAAACAGATCTTTCTGGCTTCTGCTTTCTATTCATTCCAAAGGAATTGATACTAGTGATAGATCAATAGGACCCTGGAGAGAAATCTCGTATGGTTTGTGTCTTCTTTCATGCCTCGTTTATGTAATATTTTCTTAAACATTTCTCTTTCTCTAAGTCCTATGGGCTCTATTCCTAGCCTTTTCCATAGTCAGCATGCTAAAATTGTCTGCAGTGAAACAGCTAATATTGATACTGTTCTTTACAGATAACAACCGAATGAACTAGTAGCAGTGTCTGCGGAAGAACAATACTGCCCCTGTTTAGGAGCAGTTAATATTTGAAAGGCTGTAATGACTTGAAGCTTAGAGGTTTTATACTGCTCTGCATCAAATAGTATGCATGTAGCTGCTTAGATGTTTGACACCCCTGGTGCATGTGTGGTAGCTGATGCAAAATGATTGAAATATTGTACATGGAAGTACAGTCGGGGGGGGGATGGGGTGGGGGCTGTCTTTCAAAAAAAAAATCAATCAGCAAATAACATCAGCAAGAAAGGCTACAGGGTGCTAATGATCTGTGAGAGAAATCTAAGATCATGGAGCAGTATAAAAATTAAAAAAAAAAAAGTTCAAGAGCCATGACCTATTAATCAGGACTGGGAGGATAAGATGCAGCTAAACTGGACCTCTAGTAAAGTAATGTCTGGAAGCAGCACTTCCAGACAGCTACTTCAAAGTGGTCTGGGTTTTTTTTATTTAAAAACTCCATAACATTTTATATGGAAAGCAGATACTATTAATGATATTGTCACATCTAGATAACCAATTTGTCTGTCAATAAATATTTGAAAGGGAAACATTCAGCCAGCTATGAATGACAGTTAGTAATCCAGTTGATGTTATTAACAGACAGGACAAAACTTTCCATACAAGAGGATGGATACTGAAAGTTTATTAATTTTCATATATGAGACACATTTTAGAAAATCTGTTTTAGATAGAGAGTGGTTCTTGGTTCATGACAAAAAAAAGAACCAACTGGTTTTGTGCTGAAACTGCTTGCAAATACTCTATTTCTAGGATTAATTTTCTGCAATAGGAGCAGCAGGAGGGGGCTGTCCCTCCAGGGCAGGTGGGCTGGGAGCTGAGGGGGAGCGTGTAGGCAGGCAGGGAGCACCGGCACAGGGTGGGTGGCCAGGGATGGTGACAGTGTTTGTGAACAGCCACTTCCCAGGGCAAATCCACAGGGACAAGGATGGGACAAGGTCAGTTCAGAAGGGCGAGTTGGTAGGTGAGGATCAGCAAGGTGCATGTCCAGGCACAGATGTACCTATGGCATAGCTTGAGCGAGTGTCAGGGACATGGATCTGAGCTCACACGCAGCTCTGGTAGAAGGTGAGGTGGCCTTAACCAGGCTTTTCACTGCTCTTTCTCACACAGGTCTGGTCCAAGGCTATGCAGCTGCACTAACTATCCCCGATGTGCCCTTGAACACAGGCAGCCAGATCTCTGGGACAGGGAGAGGGACAATGCTTGTAGAGCCTGCTGCTGCCCAACAACAGGCCTGTGCATTTCATGTAGGCTGTTGAGTGACCTGATGACAATTTTATCTATTGGCGCCAAATCCGAAGAGTGAAATTTTCACGTGTTTCAGCTCTTCTGAGCCTCTTGCTTACTGGATTGTTCATCTGTGTTTGCTTGCCTACAGCCCTTTGCAACACACAGTAGTAGAGTGATATCTATTTTAACAACCCTTTTGACGGAGATCTCCAGTGGGAATTGAGAATTCAGAAACTTCCCATGCTGTGTTTGCTTTTCATAGAGCCTGATGGATTACCAGAATTACAGACCAGACTGCATGAGTTTTCTCAATCAGCAGGTTAAAAAACAAACAAACAAACAAACATGTTAAAATCAGGATTTATTAAACGGAAAGATCAAATAGTAATAAACGAAAGAATTATTTGCATAATGTGCCCCATCTGGATAGGTGCAAAATTGGTTTGAAGGTGCTTCACTTTTCCTTGTTAGAGAAAGGAAACAAAAAATACCTTCTGTCTTTCATAAGTCATGAGTTCCCTGTGGGGTCTGTATACCTTCTTCATGTCTCCTCTGTGTTAGATTTTTTTCTTCTTCAGTTTATTGGGTCCTTTCTTTTCAAGTGCCTGTTGTTTAAACATACCTGATTTCGAATCAGTTCTTGAAATAAGCTTCCCAGGAGTCAGCGCTCCGAGGATCCTCCAATGTTTTTGCAGTTTGCTGAACAGACTAATGTCAGTCTAAAATTTGAAGTAAGTCTGAAGGACAATGAAAGAATTTGCTATGCTTTTCACATCTAAGAATTTCATTCTAAATTAGGATGAAACTAAATTCCAAAGTGTCAAGTTCAACAACAAAATTGAACTCTCACTTTCTAGTGACTCCTTTGTTACAGAAGTGACCTGAAAGGTTATGATTCCCATTGTTAATTATGTGATTTATCTTGTCTCTCTTTTATAATTTAAGATAATGATTTCACTATATCATCTAAATATTTCCATCAAGATTCTATATCCAACATTCACAGCAAAAGACCAAAGAGTAAACTATCATATCCACAATGCAGTGTGCCTGCATCTCTCCTCTCTGATACTGCAGGAAACCAAGATCAAGATCATGACATGCTGGCTTTCTGCATTTGAACAGACAGATCAACGAACACTACTGCAGCTTTCAAATGCAGACTTTAATTTTTTTTCTCTGCTTTGAATTCAAATTGTATTTCAAATACACTCTGAGAAGTAAATCGATTCAGCCAAGATACTAAGATCAGAATTCTCTCCTTTTTAAATTACTTTGTCACTCACTTCAAACTTCAGCTCAAATCATGACATTTCTGCCACACTTCCTTTGTTTCTCAGAAAGTAGGAATGTACATAAGCTGCTAGAAATGGGAGGCTGGCTTTCACCATGCACAGTGTCACCCTTGCACCGTCAGGAGATGCTATGCAAAACACAAGGTTTCTAAACCTCTAAAGCTTCTTAACAGTTTACCAGTTCAGTGTATTATCAACTTAGCAGTAGTTATACTTCTTCAGAAAGATGATATGCTTATAATACTATTGAAAATTGAGGGTATTGCATAATTTTTTCTACTTCTTTCTATTTCTACTACTATTGCAAATTAAAATTCATCAAAACAGGATAGCATAACAGGCTGCACAGGCAGAGGCTTTAAACATTTCTATCTTTGATGGCTAGCTTGGAAATCTTCACTTGCATCTCTCTCCTCACTGAGAGGCAAATGTGAAAGAGAATTGCAGCTCTTTACTTCTTAGTAGCTTAACAAAATTCAGAAAAATAAGATGACAGTGGTATTTCTTAGTTTGTTATGAAAACAAGATTTTCGTTATTATACTTTCTGTGCCAGTGTTGCTATATAAATGCAAGTGATGCGCTTCTGTGTATGTCATTCTGTCAATTCCATTCCAATAACATTTGGTTCAATTGTCCAATCTTAAGCAAATTTAGAGACAGAGAGCAATCTAAAATATGTTAAATTCCCAGGAGTTCCATAAAAAATATGACCAGGTAGAGGAAAGAGACTTTTTTAAACGTCCCCTGAGGAAGGAAAAATATAGTGCAACTTCAACCATTATGAAATATCTGGTAACCTAGTAGGAGAGATAAATTAGGAATAATAAAACCAAGGCAATATGTTTCACTTGCCGTGTGATACCAGAAGATCCGTTCCTCAGCCTAATTTCTTCTCCTTCTATGAAATCTTAGGTGCAAATCTGACATTTTTGTGCAGTCAGGATACTAATAATGTCTCTTTCACCCTTTTGCCTTCCCTCACTTATGGATTCTCTGATGTCTCATAAGAACTGAACTCCAGCTACAATCTTAATATACTCTGGTTTAAAAGGCAAACATCCATAAGAATCCATTGAAAATTTAAGTTTTATTAGTGCTTTTGCTCACAAAATTGCTTCATATGCTAATCATTAAAAGAATGGTAATCAGAGAATAAGATAACTCTGACCCAAAGAAAATAATACACATAACTGCTGTTCCGAAAAACGTTTAATGAATATCATCAGTAATTCTTGTTCTTGTTTTTCAGATGAAGCAGATCGGTCATGATGGCTACAACCCCACATCTGTAGCTGAATGGCTGGATTCCATTGAACTGGGTGACTATACCAAATCCTTTCTAATTAATGGCTATACATCGATGGACCTTGTGAAAAAAATCTGGGAGATTGAATTAATTAATGTAAGTTGATCAATTTATGGCAGTAGTTCCTCCTAAATGTGTTACAGTACTTGTCCTTACATATCAAAGAGAAAACACAAAAGCAAATTGCACTACAAATACTGTCATCAAGTACTGTTACTGATTACAGCTTTAATGCTTATACCTGGGTTGACTGTAGTCTTTGCTTCCATTTGCTTTGCCATTATCTTTAGCATAGTATTCAATCAGCATGATTGTGTCTGCTTTCAGGATGCTGAATGACATTTAAGAATGTATTTTGGCAGTTTATAGCTACAAAGCATAAATCTTTGCTTTTAAAGTGCATAGCAACAGTACTTCTTGTAAAGATACAGTTCACTTTTTCCACATGCTTTAGCTAAATTAAACATAAAATAAAGAAGACATAAGTATAGTTAATAAGTTACGCTAAAGGAACAAAATATTTTATTTCATTATCACTTTTATTTGAAACTTTATTTACATCTATCAGTTAAATTAGATGCCCACATATGGGCAACCATAAACTTTAATGTGAACTGCACTGCAGAGTAATTTGGAATGAGATGAAGTTTGCACTGTTACAGTGAAGACATTGACAGTACAGCTTTGCCAATGGAATTCTCATGTAAGTTATGCATCTGAAACTGAGTTATTTCCTTTTATAAAAGAGAGATGATTATAGCTTTGGATCTGCTGTGGCTTTTCCAATCAACTGTATTGTCAGTTTATCTGAACTTTAGGGCTATCTCTCCATGCAGAAAAGCCCAATATCATATTTTATTGGCTCTTCACAGACAAAAGGCTGTGCTCTTCCTTCCATTATAGGAGATACTGCATCTCTGCCTCTAATTAGTACCTAACTCCCAGAACAGTCAAAGGGCTACCAGTAACCATAAGGAATCAAGCATAAGATAAAGCAGCTGATATAGCTTTATACTGGGAAACAGTTACCAGTGTGTCCCAGGCTGGAGAAATGGAGAACGTAATGACAGTGTGAAGCTGTGTTTCAACACAGTAACTTGTGCATGATGCACAAGCAGGTATAGCCCAAGACCAGCATTTACAAGAAAGGGAAAAAGAAAAAGAAAAAGGGAAAAAAAGGTGGTATTTCATATTACCTGGAAGACAAAACCATTGCATGTTAGAATTTCTTTTCTTGCTGTCACATTAACTGTAATGTTAACTAGCACAAAAATGTAGAATAAGAGTAAGGACCAAACCCTTACATGTTATGTCTGTTGTATTTAATGTATGTTGTAGGTGTATAATTGAAATCAGGGTATGATTGATGCTATTATGGGTATCTGCTGCTAAGCTATTTATAACTGATTCTTTTTTCTATAAGTGGCTGGAATTTTAATAACTGGGGACCCTTTGCTCCAGAAGCTAAAACAGCTAGCACTGAGTTGAAAAAACTGGAAGACTGTGCTCATATTGTCTTTTGTAACTTAATTTTGCATCCCAAACATTTTGCCACAATCAATTCAGAAACAAATTACCCTTTAGCTCCCCCAAGTGGATCATTAAAACCTCATTAAAGGCTTGTGGTCTGATTCCAAACTGCACTGCAGTTAACAGGAATACACTTCTGTGAAATTAGTATAAACCAGACCAGTATATATTCCTCTAATTTTAAAGCTTAATGTCATGTTCTTTTTGAAGGCCTGCACTTCTTGGGAAAACACTTCCTTTTGTCATGAGTTGCAAGAAGAAGCCGTTAAATATTTGTTTAAGTGTTTGTGTAGATATAGATACCTATAGAGATAAATATTTCTCACGCCTGATATAATATTGGATTATGTTGCTCAAGAGCATAGTAAATAAAAGTTCTACATTCTCAGAATTTCTATTTTAGTGCAGTCAGTATATATTTGATTTCCACCAATCAGTAGTAGCTAACTGTAATGACATAATGTTCACTGAGAAAATCTGTAGCTTAGATAAGTATTCACTGTTATTTTTCTGTTTCAATTGAGGAGAATCTTTCAGAAATGAACAAGAAATTGATTTGAAATATTGTGCAGTCTGGCAGAACAAGATACTTATCCCTGACCAGCAAGCCTGCTGCCTGAAATCAATTTCAAAGGTCTCACTTCCCATTCAGGTGATGGCAAACAAAAACTTATTACAGAAAGTTTTTCATAAAGGAATGCATAAAGGTCACAGCTGCTAACTCTGGAACAGGACTCCTGACTTGAGTAGGTCAGAATCTAGGTACTTGAAAAATAAGAAGAAAAACAGACTCAACATCCTGGGAAGAATTCAGAGTACCCTTGGTATGGTGGCTCTTGGTGCTTAAGTTGTAGATGGAGCAAGAAGTTTCATTTGCACTTATGCCAAATACACAATAAAAATGTATCAAGGGCTACAGATATGGTAACTTTCTCATTTTAGCCATCATTATAAACAGGTGCTGCCACTGAATTTGACATAAAAGCCATTCCTGCTTTGGTGCAAGAAATCCCTTAGTTCATATTTGGTGCTTCTTCTGTTAAGCCATTGGGAAATCATCCATGGCTTCTGGAGGGTTAGAAACAGATTTGAAGATAGAGATAATATCTTCTGTTAGGTAAACTAGCATAGCTGAAAGGACAGAGAGAAGGACTCATTTAATTTTTCACAAGTCCTTCTTTACATCTTAAAAAATGAAAATTCTTTATTTTCTTTCTACACTTTTTGTGATCATTAACCCACATGCCTGTGGATGAATTTCATGACGTTTTAGATTTTTTCTCCTAGATCTAAACTAGTAACAAGGTCATCCTTTATCATAATGCGTCTTAATATACTATTTCAGTATTACTTGCCACATGACTCTGAACTTCCATGTGTGATGCTGACCATGATACTTTTCTCCTACTAATCTATTCAATTAAGTTACTAAAGCAAACTGTTCATTTTTTTAAAGACAGAAGAAAGCAAGCATATTCTGAAAGTCTCCCTGCAGCTGAATGAAGCTAGGCTCCCTAAATTCCCTTTATAAGCTGTAAAGGATAGTTAAAGAAAAGATCAACCAGAGGATGATTCGGAATGGTTAAATTATGGTTAATTATCTGAACTACTTCCGAGGGGACTTTGTCTCTCCTTACTGACACACAGAGGTGCTGAGATTAGCTTTAGTGCGAGTGTTGATCTGCTTGAGGGTAGAAAGGCTCTGGACAGGCTGGATCGATGGGCCAAAGCCAGCTGTATGACATTCAACAAGGCTAAGTGCTGGGTCCTGCATTTGGGTCATAACAATGCCATGCAGCACTACCTGCTTAGGGGAGAGCGGCTGGAAATCTGCCTGGTGGGAAAGGACCTGGGGGTGTTGGTCAACAGCTGGCAGAATATGAGCCAGCAGTGTGCCCAGGTGGCCAAGAAGGCCAACAGCATCCCAGCTTGTGTCAGAAACAGTGTGGCCAGCAGGAGGATAAGGGAAGGGATCGTCCCCCAGTACTCGGCACTGGGGAGGCCGCACCTCAAATCCTGTGTTCAGTTTTGGGTCCCTAAATACAAGAAAGACACTGAGGTGCTGGAGCGTGTCCAGAGATGGGCATTGAACCTGGTGAAGGATCCAGAGGACAAATCCTATGAGGAGTGGTTGAAGGAACTGCGGTTATTGAGTCTGGAGAAAAGGAGGCTGGGGGGAGACATTATTGCTCTTGACAACTACCTGAAAGGAGGTTATTGCGAGGTGGGTGTCAGTCTCTTTTCCTAAGTAGCAAGTGATGAGATGAGAGGAAATGGCCTCAAGTTGCACCAGAGGAGGTTTAGATGGGATATTAGGAAAAATTTCTTCTCTGAAAAGGTTATCAAACACTGGAACAGGCTGCGTGGGGAAGTGGTTGAGTCACCGTCCCTGGAGGTATTTAAAAGATGTGTAGATGTGGCACTTAGAGATATGGTTTAAGGGTAAACTTGGCAGCCTTGGGTTTATGGTTGGACTTGATGATCTTAAAGGTCTTTTACAACCTAAATGGTTCTGTGATTCTATGATTCTGTGGCTCCATGATTACAGTTAACCTTTGTGAGTTACCCCTTACTCCCGTAGGACACTGGAATGAGCAGAGCTTTGAATCTTCTTATCTACCTAAAAAGAACTGTTCTTACTCTATTTCCAACACTTTAAACATCCTTGGAAGTTACCATCTAGGCAAGCACGTTTAAAAGAAACTGCGAGGAGAATACCAAGCATATGAGAGGGGGAGAAGGTCTAGGACACCAGTAGTAAAGGCCGTCTTCCCTCAGCTTCTCTGGTCCTTCAGCTACCTCATTGGCATTAAGAAACAAAGTTAATATGCAGTTTCCTGCAATTTGTTGCAAATTACTCCAGCAAGGTAATGTCTGCTCTAACTTAAGTACTAGTTTCTTTCAGACTTTATGTATACGTATATAGTGTGTGTGTTTCTTCAAGTACAAACAAGCAGCAGTTACTTAAAGCATTTGAATCAGAAGAGTCATTTTAAGAGCTATTTGTGTTTCTTGCAAGCTCCCACCAGCATTCTCAGTCCTTTTTTAACAAGCCAGCTTTGAAATTTAGATTCTGTTTCACTAACTAGTTCATTTATCATTTAGATCAAAAATTTTCCCAGATCCATTTGCTTCATTATTTTCTCAGGTTTGAGCTTCCTGGGAAGATTTGTTATTTCCTTATCCTGGGATTGTAAGTATTCAGAATGCCTTCTCCCAGGATTGGCTTTCCCAATGCTTCTGGTTTTGTCTCCCAGGTTTCTTGGCTCATTAGAGAGATCAGATTCTGTACCCAGATTCAGATATCATTTATATGATGCTGTAGCTACATGGAACTTTTCTGAAATAGATATAATCTGCTGAAAAAAAGTCCACTGTGTTCTGAAATCCCCTAATCCATCCAAAGTGTGCACCTGTGCTTTAAAGTATAAATGTTCTTCAACATGACTAATCATATTATTCTTGTCTGTTATTCTGGATTACTTACGTAACGCTCCCCCTCGGGGAGTCACTCTCTTCAGGGAACTTTCACCAAAAAGATTCCTCAGGCAAGATATAAACAGCTTAAAAGCACAAAGCAAGTTATTTATCATCTAACACACACAATACATTGTAGGACTAATGAACTAGGCATTAAATCAACCCCCACCAAATGAGTCACTAAGTCTAATGGGCAAGTAGTCATCACTCAGGTAGGGGAGGGCTCGCCTCTTGCTCCCTGGAACAGGATGATCTATGATGTTGCTGAGCTGCTGTCTTCTGATTTCCCTTTTTTTCCTTGGGATTTTATACCTTTTCATGTGAGTGCTGTTATGCCTAAATCCTTGAGGTGCCAATTTCCCCTGTCCCAACAATCTTATGTCTGCAACTTTACCTTTCTTACCTCACATGCTTCCACCCTGTGCACTCTCTCACAGCTCCTTCTCACGCCCTAGCAATTTTCTCAGAAGAAAGCTGAGAATGGTTGCACAGCTGTGCTGTACTGAAGGTAGGCCTTGAATCACAGATAGCCAAACTCCTGGGAGGAGGGTTACATGTAAGTGGCCTGGTTTACGTTTCTTCTCAATTAGTTCATCCTGCATTGTGAGCTTCTATTTCTTTACATACATCTTTCACATGGATGATTCAGTCTTTGTCTTCTGTAAAATTAACGTTTACCAAATGTTTTCTTAAACTCAATTACTGTCCAGATTTTCAGGTTTTGGGGAAGTGTTTTTGATACTTTCTCACAAATCACATTCCTGGTTCACTTTAGGATATAATGATTGCTGTTCAGGATCACATCAAAGATACTGGAAAGAGAAAATAGCTACCAATGGACTGCCTTCCATTAGTTTATAAATAAATACTTTGGACCCTCCACAACATCACTGACAAGTTGTACAATTTGATTTCATTATGTACTGTGTGAAAAAGTGATTGTTTAATTTTATTTAAAGCTGCTACATGATTCACTGCAGTCTACTAAGTTTTGTACTGCAGGAATGAAAAAGCATGAAAATGTCCATGCTGAAACAGATCAGAGGCTCTACACAGCCCACTGTGATGTCTATAAAAATGACCCTAAACAGATGACCAGGGAAGGCTACATGGATAGGACAAGCATACTATGAACTATCTGCATAGCATTTTTCTTATAATTAATAATTCTCAGCTCAGGGACTTCTTGAACTGGGCCAGTTCTTCCCAAGTGGTCCTTGTCTTTTTTACCTCAAATGATTTATTATCGTCATTGAGTTTTGTGATCTTAACGCTAGTCTTCTTTCCTACAGAATTTATAAATATATTGAACAGCAGAGGTCCATTCACAGATCGCTTCAGGAATTCACTGGCAACCTTCTTCCACGCTGAAAGCTACAGTTTCCTGGTTTAACCAGCTATTTATCCATGAAAGAACCCCTTCTTATGGCTTAATACCATGACTTGTGGGTTTTTTTCTTAAAAGCCCTTTAAGAGTGGATTCATCAAAAGACTTCAGAAATCCAGGCAAACAAGCAGATCGTCGATCTTCTCTACATATTTTTTGACTGTTTCAGAGAACACCAATAGGCTTTTGAGATATGAGGTGCCTTTACATGCAGTCACTTTAACTCTTCCTCGTTGTATTTATCCATGTGTCCACTACTAGTACGCGTTATTAAATTCCTGCTGATTTGCCTGGGATGGGCTGAGAGGCCAGTATTTTCATGAATCTTCCATGAAACTCTTAAAAAATTGGCATCAATTTTGTCACGCTCAGGTCCTCAGATAACAAGAAGGTTTTTGGGGGAAAAATTACACATCATTGCTAGCAATTCAGAAAGTTCATCCTTGAATTCCTTCTCTATTTATCTCTTCTGTGCTGTAGTTCATTATACACGCTTCTATCATTTCTCCTTTTAGCTGTCTCATTTGCAAACTGAAGAGCCTTAGTCCATTTAGCCATATCATACTTCCAGAAATCCTTGTTCTGTGTCTTTCTAGTCCTTCTCTGTACAGCTCCAACACGCAGAGTGCCAGCCATGTCTAATTTCAAAGTCAGTTACTTTATACATATTTAGTTTGAGCCTATAGCTCTAACAGAAACCACTGTATTGAACTTAGTTCTGAAAGCTCTCATGAGTCCTTAGCCAACTAATGTACCTACAATGTCAGTACAACTTACAGTCTCTGCTTAAAGAACATAGAAATGGACCACGTACTACATTCAGATTCCTTGACCAGGTTAGTGTGTACCTTACCAGCCTTTCCCTCTGCTCCAGCAAAGCAGACAGCAACTCCACAGCTTGATTGGGTAATACGTACCAAATGGATAGATTTTGTACAGTGCTCACTTGACAGCTTAACTTCCCATGCTCTATAGCATGAAAAGATGTCTTTTTCTTAGGAGGGCTGTCCTTCAGATTCGGTTTGACAAATTACTCTGCAACTCTTCTCTTGTTACTTCTTAATTTCCCAAGTGTGCTACTTTGCAGACGCAGTTTTTGAAGAGGAATGAAACATTACATATCAGTAACATATTTTCAGACATTGCAACTGCAAACCTACAATTCCTGTTCCTTTTCCTCTCTACCTCAGAGCCTGTGCTAGATTTCAGATCACTGAAAAGAATTAAGAGTGCTTGGAGCCACCATCCTTTCTAATCTCCCAGAGACACTGCTGACTGATAAAGATGCCCATAGTTCTGCGTGTAGTTGCTTTCTAAATGGCTCCAACAATTTTGATAATCAGAAGAACTTTCAAGACCATGAGTCTGCATTAGCAATCAGCTGTGGGGTCTCAACTTATTGGGTAGTGGTAAAAATAACTTCTATAGTTGTTGTGTTTAGAAAAATCTCTGTATGACTTTTTCTTTGTTCACTCTTTCCAAACATTCAGGAGCATATTACTAGTGTACTTGATTAAGAAAGTACTTGAAGTTAATTTATGTGAACCAATACTTTTAAAACAGCCATGCATACACGTGTGTATGTATGTATTTGTATATAAATGTGTATAATTGAACGTAAAGAATTCTCCACCAAGCTAAGTGATGGACTATCACATTTCTAATGCAAATGCCACTTCTGTAGAGACAACCATGTTGATGTACTTGTGCAAAACTGGAAGCCATGTATTTCAAAGTTTCTAGGTAACATAAAATGCTTGAGAATGTTTCTGATATCCTGCAAAAACAAATGTGCCGGTTGTACTGAGGAACAGATATTTCTAGCCTTTGAAAGTGTTATGGGAATTTTTAAAATTCTCTGCCAGGCAGACTGAACTTTGGGTCTTCTCCCTCATTAGTAAAGTAGTAGTCTATATATAAGATACATTAAGACATTTAAGTAAATCTTGTGTACTACATGTATGGTGGGTTTTTGTTACATAACTACAGTTTTGAAATGGTTATTGCACAACCTTGACTAGTGTAAGGAAATATGAAAGAAACTTTCAATATCAAATTCTTTGGCTCTTCTGTTTACAAAACTACCCTAATTAATATAAATAATAGGATCAAATATTAAGCATTTCTTGACAACAGGATCTTATAAGCTTATTCATTTCAAATCAAATACTCTGAAGATGGGTCTGGAACTGAATAGCTTTCATCATGATGCATTATTTCTTCATGAGGTAAGACGTATATGGATTTGCTTAGTTGCTCCTACATTAGAACAATGCTGCAAATTACATTAATGTGTCAGCTGCTACAGTTGTAAATACAAAAGATAACTCTCTAAATTACTCTATTTCCCTTTGAAATGGGATCAGTAGGTTCATTGCATGTACAGGAAAAGTTATGAGATATTATACAAATAGCAAATTTTTTTCCTGACACAATAGTTGCATAGATTTCATCCAGCGCACCCACAAAGGTCTCAAAAGGGTTTTAATAATGCACATCTTTGTTTGTTTTGCAAGAATTAAATATTTACCTGTTGCAATCTTACAGTAAATTTGTTCCATTGGATCCTGCATTTGAAAATTATTCTTTCTTCAGTCAGATTCTTTATGTTTTGAATACTGGTAGTAGCTCCATCAGTCAGTTCCTAAAAGATTCCTACAAATCATTTAGAAACTGTTATGTTGTCGTATTGCAGTGGCTGTTTCTAGAAATCTCATTGAAAGCTGTTTATCCTCAACAAATGCATGTGCCAGTATTGTAACTTCATAACATGTTTAACTTCTGTGTACGGTTTCCGTATGTAACATTTTGCATAGGTGGTAATCTCATAGCCTTTGAGTGATTTGATGTGCAAAGTTCCATCTGTTCCTTATGGTAATGGAAAATACTTTTTAAATGCATCATCCTCTTTCCTCTGTACTGTTACTTACAAAAGATCAGGACACACCATAAACCATGGCAACTTCTTCAAACCATCCACTCTTTACCTCTTACCACTCCCACCTTGGATCATGGCAGTGCTCAGACTCAGGAGAAGTGGGAGGAAAAACATTTCTTTTCGTTCAGATACAGTGCTTTATTCAGTTTAAAATACAACATGGTAAAGAAAGAAAGAGAAACCATTTGCACTGTGAACATTTTCAAAGCATGTATTTTTTGGTAGCATAATGATTCTTTTGTAATCCATCTGGTGTCATTTTTCACTAGAGTTTATTTAAATAGAAGACATTATATAAGTACTTTGAAATAATTTCCCTAATTCTGTATTTATATTTCCTTATATTACGGCAATAATAAAAAAATACTGTTTTCTGATTAAAAAGTGATAGTAAAATAACCGTGTTTGATGAGTAAATCTAGCCATTGAAATTTGCTGATTTTTGTCAGTTTCCCATTTCCTCCCTTTATTTTTAAATGTAAGGATTTTAGTCATATCAAAATGGTATTATTTAACAATCACTTTTACCTCTTTTCTGAAGTAAATCTTTGCTTTTATGTTAGAATTCTTAAAAACAGAGACTTTTCCCCCCTCTTTTTCTCTTTTTTCTTTCCTTCTGCCCCACGCTCTCTCTTCAAAACAAATTATAATCAGGTAGTGATTGGCAGCAATTTTTAGCACTAATAATCAAAGCTGAGCAGTTTTAGCACCTATTGTGTTCCACCTGCAGGATCATTTTCTTGTCCTGTAACACACTAGGTAGCACAAATGATTGATTTAATAAAAAAATTATCTTGCATTATAAAGCAGCCTATTCTGCCTAGTGCCAGAGAGGGTACTGTCTCTGAAGTATCCTAACAAAACCACTCTCCATTCATGCAGCAAATAAATTGCCTTATCATCTGATTTTCTGTATAAAATCTTAGTATTCTGTAAGAAGGTTCATATTTCAAGTTTCAGAATGTGATCTCCTTTCCAGGGAGTACAGCAGAAGCAGTCCAACCCAAGACTTTTATTTCCTTTAAAAAAGCTAGGAAATAACCTCTCCTCCCAGCCCACAAGTTCTCTGCAAAAACAGGTAAAATAAATACTCACTAAATATTTTGTTGTCCTAGGCAACAACTTGTTCTGCCTTCAGTAGCTTAGAAAAGCCCTAGACAGAGTTGTATTTTACCAGCTTAACATTTTCAGTGCTGGTAAGCCAGCAAGAAAATTGGATTTCTATTTTGAAATAATGTCCCCTTTCAGATCCTTTAATCTGAAATTAATTTACGAATTTTATGTACATCCTATTTTGAATTCAGACTCCCAAATGTGCAGTCTTAGGATAGCATCCTTCCTTACAGTAATAATTATAGATTATAGTAAAAAGTAGTTCCTCTAAAATAATTTCATTATGATTTAATTTTTCTTTTCTAGACAATATTTGTGCTAGTTTTGCTGAAATAAATTGCTTGGTTTGAATGTTCGCATTTGCTGCCCCCAAAACCTACCTCTCATAATTCTAGTTTATGGCTTTTTAAAACAGATTATGTTGATTGAAGGTCAGTGTAAAATACCTGAAGTTCATGGTAGATAAGAACAAAGAGGAACACAGTGATGTTAATGTTGTAAAGCAATACTTCTGCTTTATTTTGAAGAAATTTGCAGTGATAAAAATCATACAGAAGTATCTTCTCTTTGCAAAGAAATAAAGCTGCAGAATTTATTACGTAATCTTATCAAGGACTGCAGTACTATTTTGATGCTTTTAAAAGAATACTGTGTTTTTCAACTCACTCCCCCATTCAACAGTGTGCAAGGGAGAAATCATTCCTCTTTAAAATGTCTTATTTTTTTTCTGTCTGTGTCCTCATTGCTTTATAGGATATTGTGAGGAGTTGATATTTCCAATAAAAAACCCCGATAGTGTATCAGATCTTGACTAGCATAATTTCTCTTCTGTTCACAACTGGGTTTAATAGGTAAAGGTATAGAGGACTGAATGGCAGTCATTTTAGCTATAAGGTTGTTGAAGAAACATTTTCCCTGTACAACAGATTTTGTAACATTCTCAGGTGTAAAAGCAAATGCAGTGCTGTGCTATATAGACCTATCAGAGTGATTAGTGTGCCAGAAATAGGATAGCAGCATTATCGTGGGTCTTCTGCCTGATTCTTCCTTCTCACATTGTTCAGAGCTAGCTTGGACATCCCAACAGTCTGCTGCATTTGTATTGTACAGATGCAGTCCTGGATGTCAAAAAAGAGTGAAAAAAGTCATACTGAGATTGTTAATAGAAGTAAGGTCAGAATTTTTGAACACAATGAAAACGAGGGGAAGTATCCACTTAGTTATAAAAGGTTCTGTTGCAGCCTACAGCCAACAGAGCTTGAGTCCTTAAAGTCATCTTCAAGGGTTTTGTCCTTCATTTTTAACTTTCAAAGGGATAAGGTTTCAGTCACTTTTCATAAAGGGCAATTCAAAATTCTAATAGCTGATGGTGCTGAGCAACCTTTCATATTCAGTCTGTGTTATTTCAAAATTACATAACATTATCTCCAGTTACCAGTTTTCTGCAGATGTAAATAACATATTGGCAGCCCCAGTGTTTACACCCCTGAAACAGTTCTTGACAGGTATTTGTGATCCGTTTCATAATGATCAAGTCATTGCAAGGCTATCTACATTTAACTCGTGATTTATATTCCTACCTCAGTTTGTACTTTTTCTTATTCATTACTTATTTTAAAGAATGTTCTTCATATCATGTAGAGATCTTAAAAATGCAGTATTCATGCAAAGTAGTATGTTGTATGGATTTGAATTCACTGGCATAATTTGAAAAATAATTTGAGAAAATGCAGTTAAAGAGGTTTCTATGTGCAATGATATTCAAAATGGTATTCAGATGTTGAATTGCAATATAGCTGTTGCAAACCTGTTACTCTGTTAACAGAAAATGAGAGATCTTTCTAGTTTTATGGAGTTCGAAACAGAAAGTTTCAAAAACTATTACAGTGTTTTATCTGTTTTTTCATTGATGAATTAAGCACCTGATTCAGATGCACTTATGACAGAAGCTACTGAAAAAATATAGTTAGACGTTACTTATACTACTGTTCAGGTACTGAAAGCTGGACCAGAACCTGTCTGAGCCAGAATCAGGTTACATGAACATAGTAGTCAGGAAAGGACATACATCAGTTTTCCAAATAACAATTTTTATCATTCTGGAGGAGTCATCCCAAGCTCCTGGCCATCCTCATTTTCTCAGGCTCTAGGCTCCATGCTATCATTTAAAGCAAGAAAATCAATAATAATAATAATGTGTAGTTGCAGATGAGCAGCTAATGACTGTCTGGCAGTCTCTATCATCAAAACAGTTTTCTCATCATCCCCTCTTCCACATGCATGATCTGCTTGAAGATGGAAAACACAGCCATAAGGTCTTCCTTTAAAACACTTATGTCTCCAGTAAGCCACAAAGAAATGCATATGCACTCATGTGCACACATAAAGCAAAAGAACAAGAATTATGCACAGCTAAATATTTTAAACATTTGTGTTCCCACATGCAATATGGTTCTACTGTGTTTTCAGTGAACGTAACCAAACACAAGGTAGTTTGTGCTTCCTGTCTTATGAGTTAGATTTATGTAAGATTTATATAAGCAATAGATAAACATCAAAGCCATAGCTGAGGAGGATGGATGGCAAAACACCAGGCTAGCTCATAAATTTACATTTTTAAAGAGTAGTGATAGATCTACACTTCTTTAGAAGCTGAGTAACAATTTGCAAGCAGAAATAATTATTCTTACCTGGTTTTAATAGCAAAGTGTACAGTAGCACCAGTACATGACATCCACCAAAAAAAATTATCTTGGGTTATCTACTCTGATCTGTGAACAATTTTTTTTGTAAATTTGTCGCTCCCTGGGAAGCAGAAGCATAAGATGTGACTTAATGTGAGAGAAAAAAAAAAATTACAGCAGTTTAATATGCCTCTAAGCATATGGAGTGGTTAGCTTTGGAAATTCACTAGAACTGAAGCATGGAAAAGAGGAAACTGAGAACTGAAGAGAGTTAGTAGCAAATGAGGGAGCAATATGTAAGGATAAGATGTCAAAAGTGGGAAAAAAACTACCATTAGATCCTAATGGGCTTAGCAAGACTAGAAATAAATAATGAAGTAACATACACAGAACATATAAGTATCATATAAAACAGAAAAATATTAAGATAAACTCCTTTATGTCTATCTAAAATGTAAATAAATTACTACATAGCTGTGGAAAGAGTTGCAAATATTCAAAAGTATTTTCACAATTAGGTTTTCTATGTTTTCCTTTAGTCTTGAAATTAAGTTGCTGGCTCTTAGTGGCAGGGAATCATCTTCATGGGGTGATAGAGACCTCCTAGAACACTCTCTAAAATATGATCTAAAATTATAGTTTATCTCAGTATTTTTACTACTGTTATTAATAAACAATTACAGGATGTCAAAATTATGATTTACAGAAAATATGAAAGATGACCACATATATATTATATAAGAAATAAAACATTGGATAGTATTTCAGGTAAGAAGATTTGTGTCAAGAATACCTTGATGTGAGAAAGAGTTTAAAAAAGATTCTTTGAAGATGTTTCATTTAAGCTAAGGTTCAGGGCAAAATATTTTCTTGGGGATTTTGGTATAATGTACTTCAGCTTTTCACCATAAGATTTCTAATGGTCTCTGGAATTCAGATAAGGAAAAGAAGCAAACTGGCTGCTATCTTCTCTGCATTTCCCCAGGGGTTTAATACAGATTATTCCAATGTGTCAAGGATAAAACCCCTTCACTGTTTTGCAGGAGACGCTGTTAAGCAAAATGGATGAGATTTTGTGTTTATTGCTGACAATTGGTTATATTTCCATAAGCAATAGCATTTTAGCATTCCATGGTTTTGTTCTCATACAGGTTTTTTTTCTGTGTAAGTATGCAATGAGCTACTGTATTTTTCTTCTCAGAATCAAAGAAGATATTGCTTATAATTTAGTACAGACCCATTAATAGGGCAGTGAAGAATTTTATTTGGTCCTGGAATTCACTTACTTTGTGTGACTGTGCATGTAGCAATTATCAAGACAGTAAATGTACTCAGAGGGTCTGGAATATAAATCTGATGGGGAAATGTCAAGGTAAGTTTGAATGAGTAAGAGAGTCAGAACTGTGTTTACTGATACTGCAGAAATCTGTCATCAGAATCAAAACGGACATAATTCTGAGTATCTGAAATCTTGTACTTGGATTCAATCTTTGTCTTGAAAGTGGCAAAATTATTTTAAAAAAAAATTAATACCTTTCCCAGTTATCTGTCAAAGTGAGTGTAGGATGATGCAGTAAAGGAGATATCTCTGTCTAACAAATCATTTTAATGAATTGTAGAAGAGATGAGTATTACTGATAATACCCATGGTCAGTTTTTACATGCAACTAGTAAAATAATGATAAGAATGTAGTATGCTTTATTTTTTTCAGAAGCTAGCTGACACTTGGCTTTGAAAAATACTATGTGGAATCAATTCTTATTGTTCATTTCTTCTGTTTTATCCTTTTTATCTCAAGGGCAGTTTTCATGAAAATGTTTCAAAGCTCTGTTTGCTCTCACTGTGAGTTTCCCACCTGAGTTCCTAATCCTGTTTAGCTGACATACTGAAAATAAGTTGTCATGGTACATAAAGAACAAACACTGGTCAGTGCAATGTGCATTCTGGGGTCTATCTGGAGGCTTTGTACCTTTGGTGCTTTCACCAAAACAGTCTTGCAAGCGGCTGAGGACTTGGTTGGCGGTACATATGTCATTGTGCGTGTGTGCATGTGTGTCTGTAAAGTTCTGGAGGAGTTCTGTATTTCCTCATGAAACTTATTGATATTTCAGTAACCCAACACGCTTATTTAGTCCATTGTTTGTCATGAGGCTCTTGAATATGTTTTAAATGTGTGGACTGAAGTGACTGTTGCAGTAAGGTGCAGTGACGTGTTTAGATACGTAAAGCTGTATCCATAGTAATACAAAAAAAGAAGCATTACACAATCATTTAATAGGTTGATATAATTTAATATATACTTATCCAATCTGTTTCATGTGTTATGTTTAACTTGCTTATGTCCTCCCTCCCCTGGATTTTATTTTTTAAGACTTTTCCTTTGCCAACCTTCATATGGTATTGCAGCACAAGCAAAAAAACCCCAAGAGCAATTATATTCTCACAGTAGTTTGACCCAATCGGTTTCTCTCTTCTCATGAATAAACAGAAGGAACTTCAGTTACATTGTTCAGTATTTTAGAGTGCATCATCTAACCAGCCATTCCCAAAATGCTTAAAGTTTCTGAAAAGGGTTTTAAAGAGCTCTTTACTAATTTTTGCCAAAAAAAGAGCAATGTTGGGCAAAATTCGTAACTGTGTCTTTCATCTATGCATTATATTAATTATTTGGTTTACATATTCCACTCATTAAGTGGGTGGAAGTGTAATAGTGTAGTGCATTTTTGGAAGAGCCTATGCTTTTCGTATACATGTGTTAATTTTTAAGTTCCTTGCAATGATTGGTGTTACAGTACTCAATCATGAATATACTGGAAACTTTCCAGATTATGTTATTTATGCTAAAACAAACTGGATTAAGAAACAGACACGGTTTTTCATAACAATATCACAATTCTGAAATGAAAATTTTGAAATTAATTTTTCAAAATTAAAAAATTCAAATTATAAAAAAATAAATTACATTTTAAAATTAAGGTATACAAATGTATAATCTTGAAACTATATTTCATGTAGCTGGGTGATCACTTGAAATTTCAGAATTGGAAAAAAGTCATTAGTGTTTTCTTTGACCTGTATTGAACATGCTAGGTCATATTCTACTTTAGTGAAAGAGGGACCTATGAAGGGATAAAAATTCAGTTGCTGGTTTTAGTTGTGAAATTCATATTTATGACTCAGACATAGTCATAGGAGATACATGTTTAGTTTTTTGCTATAATCATTGAAGATATGCAGTCATTTCTTTGATATGATTCATGTCGTCCTAAAGTAAATGCTTAAATTACATCAAATGAGTCATGCCTTAAAGGTGCTTATTTCTTTCTGCTAAATTAAAAGGAGCCTTATGTGAGTATTGAGGTCTCTATTGTGGATATGTTATATTCCATAAGATGAGTATCACTCTAAGTCTGAACATGGCTTCATACATGAGAAAATGCAATAGAAATTATTGACTAAAAATGTGATACCCAGGAAAAATAATAAGCTATAGTCAGGGGAAAAAACAGTCCCAGTATCGAAACTTCTGAGATTAAACTTTTTATGCCTAGAAATCTGTTTCTCAGTTGTGGAAACATACTGGAAAGTCTTGGTATATTCTGAGAAAATTATTGTAGCACACCATTGTATACCAACACATTTTATCATTAACAACCACTGGATGTACCAGACTGCTAAATACTTACTCGTTATGACATCATGTATCATACATCTGGGGGTTTTTCAGTACTGCAACTATATGCCTCATTTACTTCTATGGCATTTGTACCACAACTTCTGTGGCATTTGTATCACAAAACAGAACAACTTTTACCATATCCTTTTAAACCCACACTCTTAGCTATATATTAAAAGCGTAGCCGAAGTAAATAAACTAATTTTTTCTGACATGAGATTTTTGTACAAAAGTCTAGAATAATCCCATATAAAACAGATTTTCAGGTGCTCTTTTTAAATTCCTGTGTTCTATCCAGGGCTTGTATTTCTTATTCAGGCACGGTAAGTCCCATTCAAATAGCACCAACCCTAATTTTCTAACAGCTGTGCTCTTTACAGCTATGCCTACAGATTTGAACCTATGTGCATTTCCTAAGGATAAGTTTCATGTAAGATGATACTTTGTAAACTTCATTGCAAGATAATAAAAATTAATTCTCTGTTTGGCAGTTAAACCAAGAACTTGCTGAAAGTATAGCTCTGTATATCTCCCAGGTTTAGCTAATATAGCTGCTTTACATTTGAGACATAGAAAACTTTTACAAACATTTTTCTAGTGTTTTCTTAGAAAATGTGTATGTATATGGCAAAGGAGGAATGAAATTTGACTATGCTTTCCTACTCACGGAAAGCAGAGGAGCCGTACATGCAGAATCACCAACTCCTGCCCATATTCTTGAGATTAGTTTGGAATACAAAAAAGTTTGAATATGTTTCTACAGTTATAAAAAGACATGTTGTCAAAACATATTTTAAATTGCCCTTGATATTTCTGTGCATTGTTTTTGTACAGTTTTGGACACATCACAAGAAAGATACTAAGATGTGCTTCTAGGAACTGAGAGAAGAAACAAAGAGCTTACCAGACAGTTGACAAAGCCAATTTAGAAGATACCAGTAAAAGAATTTAATAATATTACCAACACTGCTATGGAGTACAGGAGGGACATGATGGAACTTTATGGGTTTGAAGTGCAAAACCAGAAAGGTGTCAGAGTGATGTACTTAAATGTTAAAAAAAATATAAGATTACATAAAAAGACACTTTTAAATTAATTAAAGGGGAAAAAAATTGTGACATATGAAAAGATAGAAAAATGTCTGTCAGCATAAGCAATGTAAACATCATCCTTTGATACATTTAAAGTAGGTAAAAAACAGTGTACAATAGAGTAATATCTCTGCATGACAGGAAGACAGGTGAGAAACCTAGTAGGAGTCCCCCCAGCCCTAACTGCCATGATTCAGTGGTGATACCACATATTAACTTTCTTGTAAAACAGCATATATTGCTATACTGCTTACAAGATGGCATTTTAGAGTCAATGTAATAAATGAAAATTCCACTAGGTGGTTCTGGTGCTCTTCTAACAAGGATCGAGAATATTAGCGCACAGCAATTCTATGTTCTTTTTTTGCATTTTTCCTGCTTTTGTTTTGCTAACTATTCTGATTATGTCAGAAACCAAACATTTAGTTATATTCTGAATGGTGGTATTAATAATATAGTTCTTGGTGAAGGATAAAAAACCCTTGGTCAAATAAGACCGAGGTAAGAGACTTTAATATTGTGTAATTCCTTTGGTAGTTAGTATTTATCAGTTAAACTGCTACACCTATGTTTTACTTTAGCCTTCAAAATTACCTTATTGAACTTGTAAACTTGAACTGTAATCACAATGGACTTGTAATTAGGTTTTTTTATGTGAGGTACCATCAATCTAGTAGAATTATAAATTAATAAGTTTATGGCATGTAAAACATTGCTGTCATCTAAGGTGGTATGTCACAACAGAACATAAACAACTGTGCAGTCATGGCAACTTTTTTTGTATGGGCCATTGCTTAAGGTAGGATATTAATTTAATCACATCTCTGCTCTAGAGCTCTGCTATGGCCCAGTGCAGCCACTCACATTTTTATTTAAATCAGCTTATACTTATCACCTTTTCCCTTTGCAATTTCTCTGTTTCACAGATACCAACTACTCTTTCTCTCAGATGGCCTGAGATATGCAACTTGAATATGCAGCTTGCATATTCTTAGCTTCTATTCATCTTTAAAGGCTGCTGTTGCTATTTTAGACCTAGAGAAAGGCCTTTGTGGTCAAATGCCTGTATCTCCCAAATGTGTCAGTCTGGTTTGGTAAAAGGTGTTATTCATTACTACAGATCTTGCCCTTTTGAGGAGGCTTAGACTGTGGTGCTGGTTCTACAAAATAGGGTTTTTTATTAAAAAAGAGCGTGAGAAGTTTTTCTGTCTTTTGTGCCATTTCTGGTGTCATGTTATTTTTGCTACCGTGTTATTAATGCTAGGTAGCTACTCCAAATATTTCCACAAACAGACTACAGAACTCATTTGCTTCAGCTGTGTTTGCATTTGCCTAATACACTAATGAATGAGTTTCACAGGAGTGTTCATGGGAGAAATTGACAGTATATTATGGAGAATATTACAGAAAATAGAACAGGTATCATAAATTCCAAGTCTGCACACCAGAAAACCGATTCTAATAATGTTTTTTAAACTACCTTATTATATATGCTCTTGTATTTTTTTTCTGGTGGGCATGTAGGCTTGTATTCAGCAAATATAAGCCTATTGACTATAGCCCTGCTGAGCCATTAGAAATCATTGACCCACAGAGCTCCACAATGCAATGCGAACTCCCATCAGACCAGAAATGAGAGCTCATATCATGCACTACAGACAATTACACTTAATCTGCCATTGTTTTTCCAATTTAAATATTGAGTACTCACAAATAAGTCTTTTTAAAACCCCCTGGATCAAATTTCAGAAAAAGTAGGAAGCAAGAGGCAAGAACGTTTCATAAATTCTTCCATTTCTTCTGCCCTTTCTAGTTCTTGAGCCTACTTTTTGGAAGAGAAGGCCAGGTTGGATAAGGCTTTGAGCAACCTAGTCTAGTGGAATGTGTCCCTGCCCATGGCAGAGGAGCTGGAGCTAGATGGTCGTTAAGGTTCCTTCCAACCCAAACCATTCTATGATTCTGTGATTTTACAGTTTGTATAACACAATCACTGCTAATTTGTGCTTGGGCGACACTTTTCTGAGCTCATGTTTGTGCTGGTTTGTATCTAGGATTTAATAGCACTCCTGCAATTAACATGATCATCATCTCCAGAACTTGTGCATACTTTCTACAGGTGATGTTTTTATTTCTTTAACCCACAGTTAAGAAAGCTTGTAAAATCAGGCTGTGCATTTGCTATTAAATACAAAATTGCAGAACATCTACTCATCAGCTATATTCATCCGATGCCATGCCACACAAAGTATGCAGAGAATTTGAAGTGGATTGGTACCCCACTTTACCAGAATAACCTTATTTCTTCTTTTCATGGTAGGTGTAGAATGGGATCTACTTCAGTTATTGAAGACTAGAACTAGAGGTATTTCCTTGTACACAAGGACCTCAAAAGATTGCAACAGCAAAGACATCCAAAAAACATTCATCAAGAAGAGTAAACCAGTTTGAAAAGTGTTATGACATGTTTAAAAATGCTTTGATTTGTCTGGCAGACATAGAAAGCTCCATCTTTCTATACAAAGGCAGAAGGTACCTTAGGAAAATGTTTATCAGAAAAAGTGGTACACTTTTTCTACAACTCATACGCATTCTTTCATCTTGCCATAGACAACCATCCATATCGGAAGTATGGAAAAGGTAGGATGTAAATGTTTCTTAAGCTCTAGAAAGCTCATCTAAAAATACCGCGCAAATAGAAGATCAAATGTGCAATGGATTGTGATTTGTGTGTTTAAATACCCTTGTGACCTCTGTTACTCTAGACAGACATAAGACCACTTAGAACTGGATACTACAACATACAAATGTCTATATGGAGAGAAATTAATATTTTTTGTAGCCAAGCATTTAGTGTAATGTAATTAAGCACTAAACAGCTAGTTCTGGGTGCAGGAATGTGTGGATTTGCAACATTTATTTCTGCCAGAGTTTGTTAGTGAAGCTGGAACGGATGTGCCTTTGAAATACCAAAAAACCTACTCAGTCTTTATGCTTAAAACCTGGAATCTCATGAGTTAACAACTGGTGGAAGTTTACTTTTCAAATGTTTTGACTACTGTTGCTTGACATATCCAGGGACTATCATTGTAACCAATCCAAAGGCTTTTGTGGATGTGAAGAACTAGCAAGGAGCATTCTCTTTTTTATTTCTTTTCTTTTTTTTTTAAAGCAGTACAATAAGTGAAACAACACTACTGTGCTTCAGTTCTGCCCACAAGCCCTACCTTAAACACAGAAATAGTACATACGTTTAGAATGTCATTATTCATGATCTACAAAATGTACATTTATATGAAAACAAAATCATTTTCTGCCAACATCTGGACATTTCAAGCTTATCTTACTCCTCGAGAAAAAGAAACAGAGGTGAGTCATATTGGCATGAACAACTTTTCATATGGTTCATAAATGGTATTACCAGAATTCAAAGTCAGAAGCCTTAAAGTATATTTCTTTCTCTTAGTATTTCAAAATAATTTTTCTGTTATATCTGAAACAATGTTTGTCATTGTGTACTTTATTTCTAGAGTAACCTCTTATGGTATATTGTTTCTTAGGAGAACACATCAAATGGGACAGATCAGCCTGGCAGATTTAGAATTGTCTTGTTAGTTCTTAACACACCAAGACACCTTAGCACACCACTAGAGCCAGAAAACTTTCAAGAATGGTTTTGACTAGAATTCTGATTTCACACGTGTTTTGCAAGGGCATTATTGTATGCATTTCCATCAGGACCACCCAGGATATTACCTCTTAAATTCCACATAAGCTTCTGTTATTCCGGGTGGATTTGTACTAGCTGTAATAATAAGCAAGTAACTGACATAGCCTCTCTGGCTTATGGTACATTACCAAATTAACTGTGACTTTAGGGCAATGAATTCCCCAGCTATGTCCATATTAGTAAATTAATCAGTATCCAAAAGGTGTGTCCAGGCACTAGAGCACACATTCAGAAAGACCCAGGTACCCTTTTGCTGTGTACCAGCTAGAATTATCCCCAGTTCCCAGACATGGTTCTGGAGCTAGGATGTTTTAGAGGCCACTCCCACAGCCATGCGGTCCCTCAGCTTTGCAGAGTCAGAGTTTACTAAAACCGGTGCAGACCATTTCATACAATTGCATCTTGATGTCCAGGAACGTTCTTGGACATATTTAGTATATTGCTATGCCTGTATATCCACACATCAGTCTCAGAGGGTATCTCAACCCTGACACTGTTGTGAACTTACATGGACACTGTCAGCCTGAAAATTATATTTTTCAAATATCCTTTTTTTTTTTTAGAATATTGTCCTTTTTTGGTTTATTTGACTGTAATTTTGGTTTTCATGCTATCTCATTTTTAACAGTTTGCTAAATGTTCTTAGACCAACATAGAGAAGCCATAAAAGTGCTAACACAAAGGAGGTATTTAAAAACAACTACCAGTAATTTATTAGGAAAGGTCAACAATGGTACCTGAACAACTACACTTTTCCACTTTACAGTCTTCTCAAGCCTAGTTCTTCTTAGAATATTTTTTGTGAAGAACTGCTTGAAAAAAATGAATATTCTGTTTTGCTTCTTCCTCTATTTTTCTACTCCTTGCATTGTGTCCTAGTATTCCAGAAAAGGCAGGAGCATTTGTGCCCTCAGCATGATTTTTATCCTGATATCATAAGGTATATACAGGTATTAAACCACCTTTAAAATCTGTGCTCTCTGCAGTGACAAACATGTATATTTAACTTCCCAGTCCTTTTTGTCTCGGTTATAGCAAAACTCATCTTGATTACTGTCTTGCTATAACAACACTTCATATGAAATTCTAAAGACTTGGATCTCAACAGGGAGTTTTAATTAGTGCCAAAAGTACTCCATTTCTGTCTTTCTCACAATACTGCCATACAAGCAGCAGATGAAAGGTTTAAATTTTAATGTGTACTCTAGCCTACCCCTTTGATTTGTGCTGTAAATACTGTTTGGCAGCCTGCTCTTATTACTGTGTTTTACTTTATTACTATACATAACTTTAAAAAATTACTTTAAAAGTTGATACAAAGTATGGGATACATCTTCCATTATCATCTTGTTTCTTTCAACATTTTTGCTCTTTTTCAGGAAGTCCACGTTCTACGATATCCCGGTTTTTGGATTGCTTTCTAACTTTGACATCAACTGTAAATTAAAGCCTGTTACTTCTTCCATTGCTCACTCTGTAGACATTACTATATTAATATTGTAAACTCCTCAGAGCAGGGATCACCTCATTGTCTGCGCAGTGCTTAGCACAGTGACTTCCTGACTCATGATCAGGGTGTCTATCCGCTCTAGTGAAGAAAAATTAGCTATATCTGTATTTTATTGTGGTTGATTTAAATTTTATTTCCATTTGGTCAGGTAAAAAGCAAGTGAACCGGACTCCCCCTTCTGTCCCGCATCAACAGGGTGGCTCTGACTGCCTGCACTGCAGTGCACAGGTGTGATTTCAGGGGTCTCACACATCCCGGCTTACCTGGTGGAAGCTGGTTTATCCTCTACAACCAAATTGTTTAATCCCAAGTTTTATCCAGGGGGATATCTGTTAAAATCCATTGTATCACAGGTGTGCTGCTGTCAGTAACTGTGCTACCCAGGTATGTCGGCACAGGCTGCAGTCACACATCTGGGTAGCTGTTCAGTTGGTGCTTATGTATGTCTCCGTGAGCCCGTGACTCACTTCCATCAGGAATCTTTTGCCGGTCTCAGGGTATGGCAGGTATGGCACGGGGGATCCTGGCACTGCGTTGGCTGTGCCATGGTGCTTCAGCCGCCCGCTGTGCCTCACCGGTGGGCGGCGGGGCACCGTGCGGGCAGCACCCCCCTATTGCGGCCGCAGCGTCTTTCCCTGCTACTGGCAGCGCCTCAGCCGGGAGTGACACAACTTTTCTGTAAGATGCTGAAGGAAGTCTTGAGCACTGTTATTTAAAATCGTAGCGTTTCAAAGCCAAACTAAGCTGACGTGTAATGCATGCCACAGAGACCCATAGACTGTTTCATGGAGTCACTTTGCAGAAGCTTTAAAGCAGTTTCTTACCATTTCTGATGTAAAGGAAAGAATGGATTTTGATAATGGAGAAACAACAAGATTTAGCAAGAGTCCACAAGTGTTGGGGTCCCACAAGGCCGGGGGCTCGCTGGGACCAGGGTGGCAGGGGCTCCCCAGGGCAGGGCCTGGAGCCCAGACGCATCCCACCACCCAGCCAGGGCAGGGCAGCTGGGGGGGCCAGGGCAGCCCCAGCCCCGGGCACCGGGCACCTCCTTGGGGACAGGAGAAGGCCAAGGATGGATTGGGGTGTTGGCCCATGGGTGGGTGCCAGGATCAGGCACAGTGGGGGGACAGGGGTCAGCCATGGCCTCAGGATGGTTGTGCAGGGCCTCCCCACAGCATTGTCTGGGGGCCTCCATGAGCCCATGGACACCAGAGGGGACATGCTGTGGGCCCTTGTCAAAAGCGTGGAGATAGCTGAATGCCACGGGACAGTGACATGGTGCATAGTGACTCCTTTTCTTGCTCCAGTTGTTAAAATGCTCCAGAATGTAATAACCTTGCTGCTTGTATAGTTTAGAATATATCAATAATTTTATTTAGTTATTCCAGATGGTTTAGATCTTTTGACAGGTTCCTATATTTGGGTGCAGTGTTCTACTTGCTTATGTCCTTTCTGACAAAATCTGGATATAACAGGATCACTTTACTGAGGATCACTGGTGCACAGATGTAGCAGGTTACCTTTTTCTGTTGATTCTTTAGGATATAGGTAATGATACAGGAACATTTTAAGTGTTTCTACTCAGAGTAATTTCTATGATATCTGACTTCTACTTGTCTTCTTTGTGTGTGACAGTTTAGCTCTTTTAACAGAGTTGTATATGAAGCATGGTGATTTCATTCTTGTTTGTTTTGTCTACACCTCTGTAAATTAATTTCAAACTTAGTCATAGGTTTCTAGATATTAAGTTGATCGGACTATGCTTGCTGGTAGAAAGCTGACACTTTCCACAAAATATTACATCCTTACCATTTAGTTCTTTTTCAATTTCAAGGATGAGAAAATAAGCTATGTCAGATGAAATCTTGTGTTTATTATTACAAAGCAAGACATTTGTTAGTTATTGTAATATTTAAGTTCATGAAAATGTAGGTAGATGATTTGGTAATTTTATCTTTGATATAAGTGTACTAGCTTATTATCCTTGGTACTTTGTAGGCACTTTCCAAGGTTGATGGAGGGAAATAGGTACCTCCCATGACTAATTATCCTATGCTAAACTGTTGGTTTATTTTGAGATGGTGCTTTTGTCCTCTACTGTTCAAAGGCTACCATATGATGGGGAGTAAAAATTGCACTAATATCCAGATTCTGTGTTACTGAGCTTTGTCCTGATGAAAAATTACCTCTTTGCCTCTGGTATTGATCTCTTCTGCAGTGGATGGGGATAAGAGCGATGTTTGCATCATAGCAGTGACTGAGTGTTGAGTAATATGCCAGAAAACTTCTGAGCTTTGTGAGTCATCAAACCTGAGTGGTGTGGAGATCCTCTGGGCTGATTTGGAGGGGAGGGCAGGAAGCATTTCAGAATGTTTCTGATCATGCCTATAATCATCTTGAAGTGACCCAGGAGCCTCTTGTAATCAAGTTTCTACTACATTCATGCATCTTATATGTTGAACAAAGAAATGTTCTTACCCACTAATAGAAGCAGGCAACAGCCAGAGGAGTCAAAATCTGCATGCTTTTTGAGGCTGAGTTTTCCAAGGGTTTTGATTTGAGGGGTAATTCAGAGGGCAGGAATTTTCTTCGCAAATGATTTGAAAACAGCTTATCTTATTTCTGAAGGAAAATACTTTCACTCAGGAAAAGGTCATGTATTCTGTAGTTGTGGAGAATTTTCTGAATTTGAAAACTGATACGTTCTCAAAAAAATGCTGTACTGTTTGATATTTCTGCAACTTTCATGCTGACAGTATGTAAAAAGTTTGTGGAAATCCTCTGGTCAACACTTCTTGCTATTAAGTAGTATTTACAACTTTGAATCTTGAATATTTTTCCTTCCTATTTTCAGCTCCCTGAAGAACACTGACAAACTAGCAGAGCATATGATCTTTTTAAGGATTTAAGGAAAGCAGCTAAGTCCTGTGTGTGATAAAATAATGTATAGGCATTAGAAAGCCATCAAGGCCATTCTCAGCTGATGGACTTAGATTGGGTGAGGTAGGTACTGGTAAGGTTAGAGATTATTTAGAGGAAGATTTTTGAGAGGGCTAGTCATACAGAGGCTAAGTTAGACTGCTAACTAAACATGGTTAGGGACTGTTTGTGGGCTTTGAAATTAAGTAGCATGAGCTGACTGTTCAGCAAAAATCTCATTCTTACCCCCCCAAAAAAACAAGTGTTCATGTCTTAACTAGCTAGTGAGAATGGTCCCTGGAGCAGACTGTCCTGTGAACTATGCCTCAGAGAGTGCTAATTGGCCATCCCAGGAAGAAGTCTACCAGTTAATTAACATGGATGATCAGCAGTGTGGTGCCTGGGCTCACTCCCTGGCTCCGTTCCACTGAGCAGTTTAGCCGTAAACAGAGGTATCCTTTCTGGAGTGAGCAGCTTTTCTCTGCAGGCTTCAGGCTCACTAATGGGCATTGCTGATTGATCCAAAGGCAAGTTGTGATTTAGTCTCATTCAGTGTGGGTTGTTTGTCTGCTTGTCTTGCTTTGCTTTATAACACAAATTGATAGGGGCCCCTCTGTTGGAGCATTGGCAGAACTTGGTGCCTGACATGGCAGGTAAAAGACCAGCTTACCTCACTCTCTTTCATCCAGTCTTACTGCATTTCTGTTATTAGGTAAAGACAACTTCTGAGCAACCTAGCCGAGTAATCCAGTTCTGTGTGTACAGAAAAATTTCCTGACACAAAGTCACAAGTCCCATTCTACTGGAAGAAAAAAAAGTAAATTAAATCTTTGAATATATATACAGCAGCTTATCAAATCCAGATCTCTGATCTTCTCTTGGGTGCAATGGGTGAATTAGATTTTCAGCAGTCTGTATTTGTTTTTATGAGAACTATAATTCTTTCTTTCCCAGCTGCACAAAAAGGATTATTTCCCCAGAAGAGCTTAGAGAAAAACACCAGGAAAATATGAAGCTGTAGTCCCAGACCTTAGCTTTTGTTCAGACTTTGCCCCGCTTCACTCTTCTGTGCCATAGTACTAGTTCCAGGACAATATGACTCTTCTGGCATCTGGATGGTTTACAGCAACAGGTCCTTCCAGAGCCAGGAGGAGGCAAATGCTTACCTCTTGAGGCTTAATGAATTCATTCTAATTAATTAGCTGAGTTTTGCAACCTGTATTATCAGTATTTGTGAATAAGATTGTTTCCTTTTGACCAAAAGGCCTATTTACATGTCAGTAATGACTATATAAGCCAGTTTTACTAAAATCCTCAACCAACCAACCAGAAGATGCACTGGCTCTCGCATCTTGGCAGAACATTAAGAAACACAAATTCTCATTTTGATTATTCCAAGCATTCATCAAGTATCACTCAGAAGTTGGTCACAGCAACAAGGAGTGATGGGACTGAATACTAAGCCCTGTCTTTCCAAGTTTGGAAAAAAACCCTAATCTCTATGGTAGGATGATATATCTGCTTTTTCCTAAATGATTTGGAATAGATTGTGAAGTTTTTTGCATTTGCAGAGCCTACCATGTTATTGAACAGCACCAAAGAACAATCTCCTGTATAATGAGGGGAGGGCAGGTATTACAAAAAGCATTCAAAAAGGTGATCAAGAAAAAGAGCACACCTGTTCTGGAAGGGAAAGCACCTCTCTGGACCTGCAGGAGAGCTTACTATAAGAAGTGAAACAGAGAGCTATCGAAAAAAAATGAAGCCACCAGACAAGGTATTTTGCTTTTTAATGTCACAGCTCTTACGGTGTGTGGTTTTTGTGGGAATAGATGCTATATTTTATAACTTCAGCAGACAGAATCCAGGACAAGATACATTGGTTCATTAATGTCTCTACCAATCACCCAAATAAGTCAATCACAATATCCTTTATAGACCATTTCTTAGTTCTAAATTTCACTTTAAGAATCTGCTGGGTTTTTTAGTATGCACTTCTGATGTAAGAAGTATGCTGGCCCCCAAAATGAAAATTGAATCTCATTGTTACTGTGAAAGATACATGCCTTGCAGAATGTGGGTATTCCAGAGAAGAAACAGAAAACATTAAATCCATTTACTAGAAAGTAACTAGCCTTCTTAATTATTTGTGGCCTATCTACTATTTACTATTAATGAATTGACCAACGTGTTTAGGTGATGGCACTGGAATAGCTGCCTATCCAGTTTTCAATCTGTAATTGCTTAGTTGGCTGCTTCACATTATCAAGATTTTTTCACTGTGCTGGTTTAGTAAGTTCAACTCTTGTTTACTCAATTTACTAATACTGAAAACTAAAGCTCGCAAGGCCAAGAGGTTGTCCACATCTTTTGTTACTGATACTAACCAGTGCAAACAGGACCTTCTGGATTAGGACTGAGTGTGCAGGTTTGCAGTATCTGGTGCTGTACTCTGATTTGGTCCTCTAAAAAGGAGCATTTCCCTAGAGGTGATTTATCAGTATTAAGGTTGAGGTCCTCAGAGGTCTAAATTAGTGTTGCTTCACTGCCAACTTATCTTTCATGTATCGCGTATATAAAACTTGATGCGAAATGGAGTACACAATATCACTGCTAACCCCCTCATACCTTTCTTTTTTTTTTCAAGATGTTGCAGTTGAGAGTGAGAAGACATTCCCTATGGTCATACAACAACACAAAGAGGCCAGAGGAGGTGTCAGCTGCATAGCAACTGAACTTTTGGAAGAACAGAAGACTGAGGGACCACGTCTTCCTCCTTTTATGCAAGGAGTCATGAAGATAGCCTGAATTGCAAAAGCTCAAGAGAATAAGGAAGGGGAAGGGAGTAAGCAAGAATAGGATGTGAACCCCTTTGACTTTCCATAAAGATTGCATGTTCAGCATATCAAAACAGTACTAAAAAAAAAAAAGAGGATCAATAACAACAACAAAAAAAAATACTGCAGAAGAAAGTAAGATAGAAAGAGAAAATAATCTTCTAGGATTGTTTTTTTGAAGAATGAAGACACTTAGCAAAATACTTAGCGAAGTTGTCAATTTTCTTGTATTGTCAATATCCCTGATCACATGTGTTGTACATCAAATCTGAATTAGCACAGAAGCAGAACACTTCTGTCCCCTGTAAAAGTGGTAGGAAAAAAGAAAAAGCAAAGGTGGAAAAAGATTTTCTTTAACACCAAAGTGCTTGTTATCCAACATAATATGCAAAAATAACGTGCATAACAGTCCTTTCTTCTGCAATGTGTGATATTCCATGAGTATCCTGGTTCAGCTTTTTGAGACTGAAAAGTTCTGAGAACCTTCTGGAGGAATCTGTACCCTCCAGAAGGCAAAGTCCTCCAAACTCCTGTAACATTTCCTTAGTGGCTTCTCTCATTAGAAACAAAAATACAACCAACAAACTTCTTTCTTTCCTGCTGTCACATGAACATAGGTGTCTGTGTTTTAAGACATTCAGGTCGCTGTAACAGATCTAGAATTTTGCTCTTTAGAGAACGGTATCCATGTTTGTCTCCACACTGTGCTTTTCTGCCAGCATGCCAGTCTGAAGCGGCATATGCCTGCCGGTTTACCATGCATTCAGCATAGTATGGCTGGCCTTTCTTCAGGGAATAAAAGTAAGTCTTTCAAGACATCCTGAACTTTCAGTTCTTGATAATCTCATTCACCTATGACTTTAGGACAGGTAAGCACAGACACACTCTTTTTGTCTGAGTTATGTCAGGACCATAACAAAACATGAAGAGGGAATCACAGTTTTGCTGCTAGTGAGCAAAGACTAGTTTTTCTCTGAAACCATTTCTTTGTTTCCATAGGCTGCTTGCCCTTCATGTTATCCTTCTATCTTATCTTGGAGAAGTAAGGGTGAATGAGGAGAAGTAACCTATTGGCAAATTGTCATGTTATTGTTTATGTCCACTGGTGAATCATGAGACTGAATTACAGGACAGCCCTGAATTATAGAAATAATCAGTTTTCACGTTTGACAACAATTAACATCCATTTTAATAATTTAGTTCATTAATGAGTGCCATCTTTGCAGTGCATTGCACTGCCCTCTCTGTCTCTCTCTCTCTTTCTCTTTATGTTTTACTCCACAAAGTAAAAATCTGCCTGTGTGAGATACCTGATACTGTCTCCTCTTCTTCCTGCATTACTCTCTCTCTCAGGCCATCCTCAGAGTGATCTACTTGAATTATGGATGTGAATTTAAAAATTGCAAGTGCTGAAGTAAAGATTACTCAGAGAAATTGTTTCTAATGACTACTAATGCAGTTGTTCTACCTTGAATTCTATGTAATTTGTGTTTTGTAGACTTGAGGGAGAGCAGTCTCCTTACAGTTTCTTGGGTAGAGAGAGAAAATGTTTGAAAGCCCTGCTGTGGGCCATCATCCGCAAAGTTCAAACTGAGGTCCTGGCTCTCATGACAACTTTCCTCCTTCCTCTGGAGCAAATCTTAAATACGTTTGTTCTGGGGAAATTCACAGCTCTTTCTCAAAGCACTATCACATTAGCCATTTGCTATTGATTAGATGCAGAAATATTAGCATATCTCCAATTTAAAGGCTGCTTTTCTCACTCAGGTTTCTTTCTGTGTCTAGTGACTACCCGACACTAGGAAACAGTTTTAGTGGAGGTTAAGTGATCCATGCCCAGACCGCTTCACTGATTGTATGTCTAAAGCCATACTGTTGGATTGATGGAGCATATCTGCTTGGGCTTGTGTTATGATTTAAGGCTTCATGCTAAGTTAACAGTTTTAAAGGTTACAAGTAGCTTTTCTGCACATTATCAGATTCGACAAAGTAAGCTTTTCTTTTGATGCATCATGATTGGTTTGCATAGAAGTCTGTGACCCTATTGTTTATCCAAATATATAGTGGATATTGATTATATGCAAATAATCACTTTGTCTTTTTTTTTTTAACAAGAAATTACCAGAAAGCTAAAGCAAAAACATTCTTATAATAAACTCTTTGGCACAAAGTTAATTTTCTTCTGTTTGTACTGTAAGTTCCTGCAGCATGCTTCCAGCAGTTGTAACAATGCTGAGCTCTTTAAAAAAAAATAATAAAAATGGAAGACTGTAAAAATGACTGATTGTATTCTGTCATACCTAAAAATATATGTAAATAATATAATTGTGAGGAAGGGTGTGAATGTTGGCTACTGTGAGTGATACTATTCTTTCTTTAGAGTATTTTTACTCTTTCTTCGTAAGCTTGGTATCTGGTATTGGTGATGACTAGAAGTTTCAAGTAATTCATGGTGAATAATAGATTTAATTAGTTTTAGCTCTGTTTCTGCATGTGATTTTGTCATGAACATCTTATAATTTTCTCAAATGTATTCAGGAGATAATTTCTCTGAGTAAGTTTTAGTGTATATATTGTTCACAACTGCAAATATTTGAAATTCAACATCTAAGATGTTTAAAGAGCTTTGATTGGATGTATGAGTCATGTAGTATTTTTCTGTTCCAGGACTGGTTAAAAGAAACTTATACATTTTTATGACTAGTCACATTTACAAGTTCAAAATTTGCTGTGTTCTTATTCTTTAATATTAATTTTTAGAGGTCCTTTTCTGTGAACTATTCTATTTGACTCCTTTGCCTGAATGGGTAGACAGAATTCGCCTCAAAATGAGTCCAAACACAGCCATGGTAAAGGCAGCATTATTCCAAGTAAATATTTCTGGAAATTCTACTTAGGTAGATATATCTCTCATCAACTGGCCATTTCAAATGTGCATTGACGTACTTTGAAGTGATTTTATGACTGCAGTATTTAGGCCTTGAAAACTGGAGGGAGGAGGGAAGGTAGAAAAGGTCATTTGCAATTCTTAGGTATTTTGTGCTGTGGTTAAGGGAAGGCATTTAGTGGTCCTTAGTGTCAGAGTTCATATAATCAACTCTGAATACTAGTCCAAAATGGCTCAGTGCAACTATATACTCATTTTTGCCTACTCACAGTTTGCCCACTCTGATACCACTAGAGGAAATAGCCCTTGAACTGATACTTCATTCTAGAATAGGCTTAAGAGGTATATGTGTTTCTCTTACTCTAAGCTCTATAACTAAATCAAAAGTGTATTTCTGACATATGAGTAATTATATGTAGTGATTAAAATTCAAAGCTCTGAGCCACTAATACCCTAAGGCAGCCGTTCTATTTTGCTGATACATCATGCTGAATTAAGCTGGTCACTTTTGGCCTGCTCACCTAATTCATAGTCCCTAATGGAATCAAATACTTTATTACATTTTGGTTGACCTGCCCTTTCCCTCTAATAATTTGTGAAAGAGATAAAAACAAACAAAATCTATTGATTACATAGTCCACAGTTGTGTGGTGGTGAGTATAATTCAAAAAGAAAGTTATGCATGAGAATATGTTCATTATTATAGATTCATACCCCTGATGTCATTAGAGTCACATCCAGAATGGCATTTAATGTCGTGTACACATGTAATTAAATTTATAAAGATGAATTCAGTGGGACTAATTCAAAATTCCAAATATGCTCAAATTCTTTGTTGACTTGAAATGTGTAAGAATTGCAAAGACTCGTGATATCCACTATGGCTCTTCCTGCTATGTGGTAACTAAAACAAGCATATACTAGTCTAACCAGAGGAAATGACATATTTTACAGCAAGCTTTAAGTGTTTCACAGAGTTCATTCAACCCAATCCAATGTCCTGTAAGTTTGATACATCAGAAACATTTATTCATACATCTTAATTGCCAATGATCTTAAAGACTGTTTTCAAGTAGCATTTCAGGGCTACTATCAGCAAAACAATTCGTAAAGTGGTGTCTGAAGTAGTATCAGTTGGTTTTGCTGAAGTTGGTGTGTTTTAACCTCCATTTTCGTTCACTTCTGTAGTCTCAGGTAGAAATTAACACTGTGTTTCCAAAACATATAGCAAATACTGCTTTCAGTCATATATTCTCATTTCAAAGTAACTATTAACTTTCTGAAGGGTTATTCTGGAACTGCAGAAAGGGAACTGAGGGCAGAGTATGGCTAGAGCTTCCACAAACTACTATCCCTCTCCTGTCTGTATATCTTAGTTGCCTGTTTTTTATTTCAAGTAGTTAACAGATGCTCCTTCTGGCAACTTTACACAAAACTATGAAGCTGTTCCCAGTAGATAAATTATTGTCTTGAATATGCAATAGACACAATTAAATTCGTATTATTTTTCCAGAGCTATTCCACCACTTAGAACAGGTAATGCTCTGACAACAAACACTATCTTTAGAACAAGATGATCTTTTATATTTTGCCCTTTGTAGAGATGTGCTTAAAAAATCAGCAACACTATCTAGCAACGAAAAAGAGTAATTATACCTTTCTCCTTCTCTATGTCAATTCATTTAACAAAATAAACACAAGGATATCCCTTATGTTTTATGATGGCTTGTTCTTCTGCCTTTTTTTCACGCAGAGGGACAACCATACCTTACATAGGATCCCAGCAGGAAAAACCCTAGAAATTTCCGGAAGCCCTGCCATCTGTTGGAGCATAGCAGAATGGGAGCTCTCATATATATAGGAGGTTTTGGTCCATCATCTCTTCTACACTTTCTGTAAAGAACAGAAGATAACACACAGCCCTCCATTTGAATTTTGGGTAAGCCTCTTTAACATAATTCTTATACAAGGATGTTGCTGGCTTACCTTAGGCCCTCTGAGATCACCAGTTTGTGATCACCATTATTTTATTATATTAAGTAAAAATGAAGTAGTGAAGATGTAGCAAACTAACTGGCACCAAATGAACACAGGTTTTGTAATTTTTTTTTTTTAATGTATGATCTTCATATTCTGAGACAATAGCTAAAGATCATTGTTATTTACCAGTGGACAAATCTGGTAACACAAAAGGAACACAAAGGTTATTTCCTCAGTGAACGGCTTTGCAGAGATAGTATCCCACTGACAAGCCTTTAACGAATAGAGCAGTTTTATCCAATATTCCTGGCCTTCCACAAAAATACTGTGTCTGCTTCTTTTTCGCTTTTTAAAAACAAAGGTGGAGCAGATACCAGAGGCAGAATTAAATGACAGAAAAGTATTTCCTGTGTAGTCCCTTTCACTGTACTACTTTGAACAGACTTATCATAGAACAGACTTATCATAGATAACCACTCTCTTTTTTCAGTCTATATAAAGAGAATGATAAGGCATATTTGTTATGAAGGAACATACAGATCAAAAAATAATCTTTTGGCAAACAGTGAAATAAGAGCACAGTGAAATAAGAGCAAAAAGGTCACATTAGACAGCATCTGGGTGGATTGTGACAAGGAAGAAATGGAGATGAATGACTAGTCTTAGATTAAAGATTCTCCGAAGTGTCTTACAGTAGAGTGATCATCATTGCAAAGGTGATTAAAATAGCACGCTTAGTCATGTTGTATCCACTAATCTGCAGATAGAACATTATTATACAGCACTTATTCACGTATGTAGTGCATGAAGGCAGAATTTTAAAATGGTACATCCCATTTGGCTTGTGAGTCAAGCAAAGATTATGGAACACCCATTTAATTGCCTCTGTAATGCCACAGCTGCAGTATGTGTATTTCTGCATTCAAATACTAGAAGCTACTTTCCTAGCTATTTTAGCTCATTTTACCTTCATTCTCTTCACTTCCCTGCTAAATCAAGCTGCCCAAGGCCTACAGTAAAAAATGGCTTTCTTCAGTCTTCCAGAGGAAAGTGTCTCCTGCACCCAGCTGGTCTGCAATAAATCAGAAACCTCCATCATTTCTTCTTGAAAAGGAAAAAGCTTCCATATTCTGGCTGAAGAAAACATTGCTGACATTCTTAACTGATAAACAGACACTGATCTGCTCATGAACTCTTCCTAAACTATTTTCATCAAATTTTACTTAGCAGTTATGCTATCTAATCTGTCCAACCATCTCTTATAATTCATGGAATTAATTCCTCTGATTCTTAATCATATGCGTGATCTGAAAATTCCTGCATGCAGCCTGCATGCTGGAAACCTTAGACTACCGCACTGTTGCATTAGTTGTAGTTTATCTTTTTTCACATCAGTTTTAGAAAAAGATTCTTCATTCATGATTGTTACTGACCTGAGGGGATTCTAGCCTGCTTGTTCTCCTTTAAAGGCAAGGTGACCCTGCATATCCTACAGCCTCTGAGAAATCTAAGAAAATATTTAAGTATTAAAAGAGATCTTGTCCAAATGTCTCCAAGGTGAATAAACTATCCCATGTGTACCTTTTTTACCCACTTTATGCTCATATTCTATTGTGCACATGGAGACTGATTAAGGATGACAAGATACTCATTTAACTGAAAATATTACCATCATAAGTAACTTATTTAGAATCTAAGGATGAGCATGTAAAACATAGCAAGACTATCTTATCTTTGATACTTTAAATTTGAGAATTATTTCAAAACTAGAAGAAAATAATTGACATTATTATTGCAAAAATATCTACAAAAATAGAAGAATTAGAAACAAAAATATGTGCGTTTTCCTAAGTTCAATACTTCTGTTTCTTGATTAACCGAGGTAGTAGTTAAACATGGAACATAATCTTAGAGGGAGCTGCAGTCCCTGATGCAGATGGCTTTGTGAAGCCCTAACCTCTAGGGTATTTGAAAGACACAGTGGCAAATTACCTAGTAAGAAGCAATATAGCTGCGTTATTGCACTCTGCTTGCTTTAATTTGTTCTGCCCAGAGTTGTGTATGTTGGACAAGGCATGTGTTCTCTCGTGTGACTATGATGCTGCTAGTCACCAACCTATTGTGTGCTGAATTGTGCTGCATAGCCGTAATTGAAAAGGTTTCTTCCTGGATATAAATATAAAGATAAGCAATTATAAGAGAGTTTCTTCTTTCATACTTTATTCTGAGTAATACTACTTGTTCCTCATTCTAGTCTCCTTTTTTCCTCACATAGAGGAAGTTCTGGTGTAGTGCCTGGGAAAATTATGTCAGATGTCATCACTCCCAAATCCCCTGTGATACCCAGAAGATTTTTTAAGATTATCTTGCATAATTTCACTAATAAGGGACAGCTGCCTACAGAACACAACTATAAAAATTAGTCCTCAGTTTGTATATATTTTAATATGTTTCAAGAAGTCTTTTAATTGATCCAGTTTTGACTATAGATATTGATTAATTACAAATTCAAATATTTTATGGGTTGGACTCAGATAGTTATGTCCTTTCAACCAAAGAAATGGAACTATTACTGATATTCGCTAGCCCAGAGATCTCAGCCCACTGTAGGGAGCTACGCTAAACTGCTTTCCTCAGCTGATAACATCCAAGGTAAAGAAGCAAGATCTTTTTCTCTCTTCTTCCTCCTCTTCATCTGTGAAATGTATTCAACTCAAACAAGAGATTGTCCTCTTCCCAGGGGATCCAGAACTTCATTTCCCTAGAAGTTAATATTCCTCTCTGTTCTGCAGCAGTATCATGAGTATTATTCAAGAGTCAAGATACTGTCTGTTCTGCCAGAGAAAAGAAGGTTTTTGCCAAATCTTAATCATGAACCATATAACCTAATAGTCTATGTTTAGAAACTTGTCTTCCAGATGGTGCACATTTCCTTTTCTCATCTTAGGATTTCTGCTACTGAGTTGGACTGTTTATGTTATTCCTTCCTGGTTTTCCCTCAGTTTCTTTCCAAATAAGACTCAGAATTAGTCAATACGGTTCCTGAAAAAATTCAAAATAATTCTCAAAGTCTCTCATTTGCAATACATAGTCTGCCTCAGAGTAAAAAGCAGTATTTAGTTTTAGATACCATAGTGCCATTTTCCCCAGATGACTCCAAAACTATATCTGAAATTATTTTATAAGTACTCTGAATGTTCTGTCATTTCCTTTTATTTGAGGTGGCAGTAATTTTGATGGATTCACATTGCAAGGTTACATTTTAGACTTCCTTGCACTGATAGAAAACAGTGAAGTTTTGAAAATGAGAAGTTTGAAAGGCATTGTTCCTTAGAGACTGGACTGGCAAGAAAAAAGTGATAAATCACTATTGCATAATTGTAGGGGCATACAAGAAAAGAAAAAAAAGTTCAATAAAACTCCAAGCTTACTAAAAAATGTTCATTGAAAATACAGGAGAGAGCTTTTTTTATTGTTGTTTTCATGGGAGAAATCATACCATTCTCTTTCTTTCAGAGGTGTAGAATTTCACCTGGAAAAAAAGAACCAGGAAGCAGGGAAATGAGCACAAATACTGCCAGATATACAGTGGGGCACATGCTTTTTTCTCTTGGGTGAGGCAACCCACCTTAGACTTCTAAAGGTGCACTTGGTCACATGGTAGCAATGCTGTGATGCTGATGAGAGCCTTTACTGCTGTCTCTTTGCCAAAGGGAAAGTGCTGTTGTACAGGAGCACAGCCCAAATAGCTTTACTTCCACTGTCACTCTAGAAGCTGTAAGAATGGTGGTACACTGAGCATCTGAGAAATAAGAGTGAAAAGTAAACATAGACATAAAGATAAGCAAAACAATATTTCAAGAGAGAAGTGGCAGCAGGACTCAACATGAAGTCCAACAAAACATCCTTAGTAAAACCTCCATCTATTCCATTGCTTTGGCATCTACTTAAAAAAGTAAAAGAGGGTTGCTTAATGTTAGAGTGTTATTCCTGTTTCCATTCCCTTTTTAATGCTTGTGACGTACAGCAAGATATTCTGATATGATATGTAATTGTGGAAAATGGCTCATGGAGCACAGCACAGTAGATAAGGATTATTAGTATCTTAGAAGAGCATCATCAAATTAGTAATGAACTATATAACTTGATGCTGTCTTGATAAAGATGGTAACAAAAATGAATCGTGGTAGCCTTAAGTTATCACAGTTCTATTAAATCTTTGGACAGAGTCACCATGGCTGCAGGTGCCATAGGTGGGATTTTTCTCTCTCTCCCCCTCCTACTTCCAGCCAGTCTGATCTCAGTGCACTAAGATCATGGGGAAACTACCACATGGTGAAGGCTGAAGTTAGTGATGTTTGCATGCTGTCATATTGCTCTCCTCCTTGACTCCTTTACTGGGATATGGGATCCTAACTGGTTTTCACTCCCTCTCTTCTGGGGCTTTACAACACCAGCTCACAGCTGCTTCAGCGTTTGTGAGGGAGAGGGAGGGACACTGCAGGCTGCGAGGAACAGTATGTTTCAGGCATTTTATATCCCCTGTGTAGGGTAACTATGGAGGTAGCATCTCCCCAGCTTTCAGGAAAAAATGTGTTTAGAGGTCAAGGGAGCAAAAGCAGATGAACGGTATTGGACTAGAGAGTACTGTACAGAAAGAACCAAGAACAAGATTCATGTTGTGGTGACTGTGATGCTACAGTAATATCAGTGCCTAATAATTCTGGTACAGTTTAGTATTGCATCCTTTTAAAACCTGAGTGTTGTTAGTTGTGTAGTATGGTAATATATGGTGATATTATGCCTACACTGATGAGGATATTGGTTTTTTGAGCAGCAAGGAAGAGTGAACTCCTTTCAGGTCGTACATACATATTCCCATTTTCTTGCAGCTAGATGAACTGAGGAATTAGGACCATCATACAGAGCCTGTTCTTTCTTTTTGGATCTGAAATCCTTCAAAGCTGACACAAGCTGTTAATACCAAGTTGTTAATACTGTCATTTGATGACTCTGGAGTGGACTACGTGAAATGTATTTCATGGCTGCCATTCTAGCATCTATATTTGTCACAAATTGTCAGTGTTGTTGGTTAAAGACTATGTGTACTCAAAGGCAAAATTATTCGCATGTCTGTAGAGCTGATGCTTCCAAAAATGGTTTGAAGAGTGCTGGCAGGACTGTAGGGAAGTTTGCAATGGGAACTGATACACTGATCTGGTGGAGCAATGTGAGCTTGAAAGAATGAGTAAAATGACCAAAAAAGGTCTGAAGAATTACATAGACAGTTGGAAACAGTTAACAGAGAAAAGCTGAGTTAAGTGTGGACATGAACAAAAAAAGAAAATATAATAATAAACTGAATAATAATTACTATAGGAAAAATCAGAAATAGCAATTCACAGGACAATGAATAATGAATAGGATCAAAAGAAGGAAATTTTCAAAATTACTATATAACTAATTGCTATTTACACCTCTGAGAGAAGATTATTTTTAATCTTATTTTCTTCTCTAAGCTAGTTACTGACAGATACTGTATACCTAAATAGATGGATCATATTTTTTTCATTTTTATGGTATCTAGCAAAATATATTTGAAGTATATTTTAACTATTAAAGGTAGTTTTTCAACTTTCAACTTACTATTTGAAAGCCAAAAATTATTTTAAAAAAGGTATCTTTTCTGGCCACAAAAGCCTGTTTACATATTTTTTAAGCTATTAATAAGGTGATAGTGATAAATCAATAGCTGGTGATAAGATCCTGGTATGGGACATTACTTTTTCCATTATTAAGGACAGATCAAGTTTCATATTATAAAAAACATTTTCACATGTTCATAAATTCACACTTAAAATCAGCAATACTTTATTTAGGGGATATCCAGCAAGAATCCTTTCTTTTTTTTCTTTTTTAATGAACTAGTTTTACCAAGTTTCAACTTTTGCAGGCATTTCTCCTCCTCTCATTAGAAATTACGTTAGGAAGCTGGTATCTCTTGAAGAGTGCCTTGAAGAACAAATATATAATGTTCTGGACAGGTTGACAGATTAAGGGATTTTTCCATGGTGAATATTGAGATATCTACTGAATAAAATCCCTGAAATTACAATCAAACTCCACTGATTCCTTCATTCTTTCCCCCTTAGCTAGCAGTATTTTTAAGTTATTTCAGAACAGATTTCAAAACATAATTTCAAAATTATGTTAAACAGCAAGTGGGAACATCGTCAATTAACAGTGCAATTGATATGAACAGGTTGGTCTGAATAGATTTGCAGTTATGGTGACTGACGACTTTGGAAAGCATGGAAGATCACTAGAACCTTCATGCATCAAGAAGCAAATGGAGGTGAGACCAGGCATTACTTCTACAGGGTGTTTTTCTGAAGTGGCTTTAGCTGGTGGGACAAGACTATATTTTTGACACTTCAGAACATAGAAGGCTGAACACAGAACATAGGCCTGGCAACCTAGATGAAGCTGTAGCTTGAGCTGTAATAGGAGCACATTTTGTGTCTTCTTAAGTGTGACAAGTGTTTAGCCACTGCCATCTAGAAACCTGCTGCTTTTCCAATTGCATCAGCCTATAGTCAGCCATTTTAATGTTGGTAAATCAACCACTAAAGGTGTTTTAATAAGGGCAGATGCTCTGATAAGTCAAAATATGTCTGCACTGGCCATAAAACTTGGAGTAAAAAAGATGAATTACAGGTTTTAGTCCCTAAATGATATAATCATACATAGCTAGTATTTGCCCTCTCCCCGCTAATATTTGCAAAAGACACTGCAAGTTCCAGCTGATTGGGTATGATTGATCCATTAATATTAAAAAATATCTGAAAAGGTCCATTGTACCATGACATTTTGAAATTTCACCCTGCTCCACGTAATGAAAAATTAAACTTTTGCCTGGTATGGATGTTAATGGTGCTATAATTCCAGACCTTATTCTAAAAGATCCGCCTTGTCTCATGCTTCCCTGTTTCAAAGATCCACCTTGTCTCATGCTTCCCTGTTTCACAAAAATTAGTGCTATTTGTATGCTGAAAGATGTTACTTGCATCCAAATTATGGAGTGATATTCATTTCATATGGTAGATGTTTGTTGTGTTTGCATATCAGAAAGATGTTTACACAGAGGTGATGGATGGGGTCCAGATATAGTCTTTCAGAATGCTCTCAATAGGCTGCAAGGCTGTTTCTTCAGACGTCCTCTTGGGCTTTAAAGTCATGACCAAGTGAACACTATGCGTTATTTGTAAAGCAGATTTTATGTTGTGAATGGTTAATGTTGTGTATGAAATTATTACACAGTACTGTATCTACTTTGTTTTTGTTAGTAAAATACATTATTAGGGAGATATGTAACTTACTGGCATTTTTCAGTTAGATGGAATTCTAGAGTAATAAAAGTACAGCTCTACTATAACAACATAGTAGACTGGAAAACTAAAGTAACATAGAAATAGTCAATGTGCAGGATGAATGCATATTTGTACAACTGTGGACCACAACAATTTGTAGGGGGGACCATAGCTGTTCTTGTTGTGACTGTTAACATGGAGAGGGTCTGTCTGTCCCATGCAACTGGGAGAATGAAAAGGCTTTCAGTGGTCTGTGTTCTCAGCAGGCTTCGGGACAGGGTTAGATAGGCCAATACACTTATGCATTGTCAACCACTGTTCTTCAGTGAGCTCACCTCTTCTGCATCATATCCAGCATCCATTCCCGAATACAACTTTTTCTATTCAGTTTTCCTTTTGTTCACTATTTCTGGCATTTTTCTAGTTCTCACTCATTCTTGTCATCTAATATAAGTCGTCTTTTCTGCTATTGTTCAGCTGCTGACTTGGAGGCATAGCTGGGTTTTGTTAAAGCAACACAATTCTCCTCCTTCATTCCCTTTCTCATCCCTTAGACATGTAGCAAGGTATTAACTACTGATACCAGTTTTTTCCCCCTCATGTTGTGCTGTGATTGGTACCAAAAAAAGAAACATTTTTGATACCCTTTCTGTAGTGTATTTTCCAGGAAGAAGAGAAAGATTTTACAGTGGTTTTTTTCATTCTAGTATGTTTTCCCTGAATACAGTCTAACAGTAGCCCTTCAATGACTACCACACATCTTCCTAAGCAGAGGCAAAGGATTAAAAAGTAGTAACTTCATTTTAACCCATCCAAGACAGGATGTCCTTACATTGAAGGCAGTACCTGCCAGCATACCTCCAGAATTAAAGTATGCTCTTAATCAAAAAAAAGCAAAAATGGGAAAGATGCACTGTATTTATACTGTTTGAGTGTCCTCTGCACAATAATGATCATGGGATGCACCATCCAAAAATGACTCTGTTAGTTCCTACAAATTCATTCCAGCTCTTCCTTTAAAGTTCCTCAGTGCTCTGAGAGGACAGATTTAGCAAATGGCATCTTCAAGGATGACCAATGAGTGTTAAACAACATTTTCCTGCTTTTTGTAGGCAAGGATAATGGCATAGAGGATCAAGTCAGCAGGGAACAACACATATGCATGAATAGGCTCAAAGAGATCTAGTTCAATGAGATATATTTAACCTTTTCTTCAGCCCGAAACTGCCAAAGATAAGCTGCCGTTATCAGATTCTTCTGAACTGCAGGAAAAGACATTGCACTGGAGAAATGCTTCTTCCTTTTAAACAACACATGATTAGATATAACTTACAGTATTACTAATTGATTCTCTACGAACAAGATAAGAGATACGTGAAATTTCTTCATTTCTTCAGCTGTATTCTGCCAGTGATACCAGATGCAGTTCATAAACAGGACAAGAAAATTTATCACCCAGGCTCTCTTATTATACAGGGGATAAAGGATTTAAATGGTCCTTGAAAAACCTTTCTCTTTGAGATATTAGAATGATTTATTCCAGGAAGATACCATGGGAGCTAAATGTTTAAAGTGGACCCTGCCCAGCATCTTGATCCCATGTGAGTGCCAGTACAATGCATTTCTGCATATTTACTTTATTATAAGGGTCCAGACAAATTTCTATCTTCTGTTAGAATATCACTGAGCAGCTGCAGCACGATAGCCCTGCAGACAATAAATTTACTTTTGCACATGATATAGTTTAAAAATGTATGAAACGTCTTGTTAATTTGCACTCACCAGTAAAAGATGAAGTTCTGTCATGGGAACTTAATTTGGCAAGGATATACCGTGGATCCATTTGAAAACATGGTGGATTATTTTTTATTTCATTTATCTATTTTTCAACAGCTTTTGTAAGACTCATGACATCTGCAAGGTTAGAGGAATTTGCGAGCTATGGTGGCAACTGCTCTTTTTCAAAGAGTAAAACTCTGCTAGAATTTTTTTGACAAGGCAGACCCTGACTATCATATTAGTCTCACCAATTTATTTGCAATTTATATTTCTAAGACTGCCTTTTCATAAAGGAGACTATAAATACACATTTCAGGTTAATCAACAGTTAATTAACAATATGAATAAGAGAAGTTTCTAAAACAACTTAGATATGTATTTCTTACAATTATGTTTTATCTCCTGTTCTTACGGACAAGTATAGAAAGATACTATTTCTCAGTCATTATATGGGTGGATTAGTCAGGATATAGAAAAAGGATATAGGGCAGTATCGCTTCTTCCTTCTCCAAGAATTTGGATTAAATTGATGACAGCAGCAGTGGACATATAGTTAGCATGTCTCTGACATATTCCTGTTCTTGAAGGATATCTATTCATACTATACAAAACAGTATTAATTAGATCTGGCTTCTAGGTCAGCTCCTTAGTTTGGCAGAATAGTATTTCAACACCCATCCAACAGTGATTGAAATATACTGTGCTTGGCAGTGTATGGAGAGGACACCTGAAGAAGGAACACGTTACATATTCATGTACTTTCAGGTTCCACTGACCTTATCTTTTTTGGGTGGGAGGGAAAGGTATTCTGGCTAGAATGTTAATAAGGTCAAAAGAGGTCCCCAAAGTGAAAAAAGAGCTGAGACATTGGAAATACCATGGTCTTCCTTTAGTGGCCTGGCTTTCAAGATAGACATAAATTCAGAGAGGAGGGCTAATAGGGGCATACAAGGCTGTTAAAAGGAAGTCCTGGAGTATCTCTTAACTCTGATTGAACACTCCAGAAGCAACCTCCATTTTCACAAGATGGCGGTGAAACAGGAGAAAGACTACCTATGGAGCATCCAGCCAAGCCTCTAGATCTCCTTGCCTGAACTTTTCTTTTATAGCCCAAGCTCCAAAGCAAAGTGAAGTAGTAATCTCCGTAGCAATTATTTAGTTATCATGATGTATATATATCCTGGCACAAATTTAGGTGTTATTTACAAGTGAATGTTTGTTGAAAAAACATTTATAATCCTTGCTATAATAATATCTTACACCTTTATATGGTTTTTAAGAGAAAGCTTAAAATAATTTAACCTCAAGTGTGCAGTTTAATTTCATTTCATGTGTAAGAAAATCTTATTATCTCTAGAAGTTCAGGACTGCACCAAATTCATGACCTTATGTTAATTTTCTACTGGTATATTTCTTGGACTTTTTTTCTTTTATTTTAATATATGGCCATGGTAAGTTCAAGGGCATTAATATTTATTTCTGAATGTGTTACATTGCCAAGTGGAGAAATGAGGATCAGAAGCAGTTATAAGATAGGAAATAGTCAAGCAAATCAGAAAAGAAGGGAGAAGTAGTAAATTTTGATTTACAGAGAAGGGATTAAAATATGTAGTGGGGAAAAAAATGTCACGATTTTTACTGCTCTGTTTTCTTGCTTGAATAACACTCTGAATGTGCTTTAGCATTAGGAAAAAACCTGAGCAGATGAAGGACTTAAGGGCATTGGAGGCTTAGATATATCTGTCTTCTGTCCTGTCATTACTTACAAAACATGGAGGTAGCACAGAAGTTTTCAAATGCTATTCAGCAAGCACTAATGGAAGACCTAATTATTTTAAAGCATTTTGTACATACTGGATTAGAGACTTTTTGCGGTATTGTTACTTGGCTTTCTCATAGGCTATCTGATGTTAGGACTCTCACTGGATAGACAACAGGCTGAAGACAGCTGAAAGAAGTTATTTCTCTTGGCTGGACTCTCTGATGGCTGACATGGTCTCAGAGAAATGTTTGATGTGTTGCAGGTCAGACCCAAATGTTCAACACACATCATGGTTCTGTGGTGACTGCCGTGTAAAAATCTGGTCCAGCTTCTCATGCAGTGCATATGGAAATATACTGGTGCACTGGTCTTTGGTGTTTGGTAGTTCACCCTAAGCACTTTGACAAGGAACTTGCCAGTTGGAAACAGGATTTCTGTGTTTGCTCCATTAGCTGTAATGTGCTAGGACATACATGAAACAGAGTTAAGGATGTGCCTCTTCTCAAAGGCATGAAACACCAGGATCTTGTGTCATGGCTGTTTAGAAGCACAGGACTTCTGCATGCAGCTGATTTGCCATTGAAGACCTTGTCATGAGCTGGAATTACCAACTGCCAAGTTTTGAATATGTCTACGTTTAAATAAATGCTGTGGGACAGAGGATGAAGGGGATCATAGAATGGAAGAGAACACAGTTCTCTAAGCAGAGCAGACCAGATGTGGAGCAATGCAGTTTGTGATAATAGTGGTGAGGATTACTTGAAGAGATAATTGAAATAGTTATAATAACCTAACTCAGGATGAAATAGACCAAGGTAGGACACAATTTTACATAAGGCAAAAATGACCACTTTGCTTTATGAAAATCTTCAATGTATAAAGAAGACCTGCATTTTGATAGAAAAGACTCCATTTGCTGAAAGGCTTAATTTTAACTTTTCGGGGGGGAAAAACCCCCAACAAACCTCTGTAAGTTTTACATTATCAAATATATACACTTAATTCTTGTGCATGTGCTGGTGTTGTCTGGGGTAGAGTTAATTCTGGCTGGGATTAAATCATGACAGTGCATACAGACATTCAGATTTTGTTAAAACTTCACAATTCGGTATAATCATTCAGGAGAAGCCAGCAAAAGCACTTCCACAACAACTTCAAAAGCTTCTCTTATATCTGGAGGAACTGGCTATTAAAAAGTGTCAGCCAAAGCACTAACATAATACTGTCAATTCAAGTCATGATCCAAATAAAAAATAACGGTTCGCTTTAGAGCACTTTAAAATAGTTCTCCTTCCTCACACTGGATATACTATCTGATTAGCAGAAAACTTAACAGAACAGTTCTTTATTCCAGTAGTTAATCAAATAATATGAAAATTTTCAGCAATAAGTACCACTGTTGGGTTTTTTTTTATAATTCAATATAGGCATCATCCAAAGCCCATGGCAACAGGAAGGAAAAGTAATGATATCTTCCTGAAACCCATCAGCTCATTATGGAATTAGTCTCCCTGGAGATGACATCTGAACCCCTTTCTACTGAGTTTTCTATTGCAAGCATGAAGTGAGGGTGATAATAAATATAGCTGTTAAAGAAATTGGTCTGCTTTATCAAATGCAAGTTTGTTTACTTTTAATTAGAAAAGGGTTTCTGAAGAAAACAGGTCTGTTTATTCTTTGTACATCATCAATTTTTTTTTTGTTAATTAGTCTCTGTTAGCATGCTTTGTCTAGTTTCTCAGCTAACTCTTGTCATGCTAGCAGCTGAATGTTTCTTTTTGAAGCTGTTCCTTATTGCTGAAATTTCTGCAAGAAGGCATAGTAGTGTATATTTTACTGTGAAAGGCTGCCATGCCCAGACCTTGAGCTAACAGCTGAAACTATTGAAGTTCTTTCCAGTGACATTCTGCCCAGTACATGCCCTGAAACTCTTTCTGGAATTAGAAAAAGACCCACTGAAACATTGCTGTTATTCTATATCCATAAAAAACACAGTTCTTCTTAAAAATCAGTATTAAATAGAAAAAAAATCTGATTATGAACTGAACTAACAGTCAAATAAAGAAGAATTCTTCTGCCTGCTTTAATAACTTTTCTTTTCTTCTTATTTTTTAGGTTATTGTTTTCCTGCTTCAGGACAGTCCTCCCCTCCCCTTAATGTGCCAGAACTGCAGGGCTTAGTCATCTCTTCCCCTTCCTCTCCTCCCCCAGTGACAGAACTTTTCATTTATGCTTTCGTTCTTTGAAAAAGCTAAAGCAACATTTGTGTTCTCCTCGTGATTTATCCATAATCCCCTGAAGTTCAAGGAAAACTTGAGCAGAGTATTTTTCAGAATATATGGGTAATAAAATGTGCCTCTGAAGAGCTTCTCAGGTTCACAATTTAAAATTCTTGCTTCACTCTTTCTGCTGTTGTGGACAAGACCCTAAATAACTTTTTAATGTTGATCACTGACTCCTGATCTAGGAAAACAGGATTCTCTTGAGAACCCATTAACACCAAGTAGTTACCTGGAAGAATTACTGCTGGGCAATACGGACATCTCCTCACCTGTGGGGATTAAGCATTTTGGCATCTGCAGGCCCATCCATCTTTAAATTGAGAAACGTGGGCATGAGGTTGATGCTAAATCTTCATGATAAGGCAAGGAAAGTAATTATCGGTGGGCCATGGGAGCAACTGTCAACTTTTTTGGTTTTTTAATGGCATGTTCATGGTTTCAGGTAAAAGCAAACAGTAGCTTGAAGATTTTCATTTGTTCAAAAACATTACCAAACTAAAGCCATTGATAGTATATTTTGGAATGCTGCTGCTCAATTTAAGCTATTTTAGAGGATCCTTGCTCTTGGGATGTCCACTCCAGGTATCATTAATCTAAGTGTCATTAAAACATAATGAATTAGAACTCACTGACCATCCTTTTAAAAGCAGTAAATCAATTACACTGAGCTGATTAGAGTTTGGTCCAAAAGGGAGGAATTCAGGGTCACTGTCTTCTCCACGGATATCGATGGAGGAGGACTGGACCTTGTGGTCTAGTGTGATGGGAGGTGGATCCCTTAGATGTTTAAATCACTGTTTTCCCACAAAATATTGCTGTTTTTACTTGACAGTTATGTAAGAATAGACATTTCCTATAGTAAAGAGAGAGAATGTGGCAGAAATTAAAAACCCAGCTGCGACAAAAAACAAATTATCAAAACCAGTTTGATTTAAATTCAGTATGCCATGTATCACTGTTGGCAGCGCAGATGTACTCTGTAGGGATGACCAGACATACTTTGTAATGTCAGAGTGCTTGCCCTGGGAACTCTAAAGATTTCAGTTCTGCAAAGTGCTGAGCAATTTCCCAAGTTCCTGTGGCTCCCCCTGGCTTGCTTTAGGTCACCACATTCAGCGGTATAAACCCAGAGAGAGATACTGTGCCCCTGCTGAAACTGAGACTGTAAAAGACAGATAATAAGAAAAAGTGACTGCTAAACAGAGTGTGCAGAGGAACTGATAATGCTTTCTACTGTAGGAAATTATCTGGTTTACTTGGTATGTTTTATATTTAGTATGCGTCCTGGTGTTTTGACTGCTTCCCTCTTAGGGGGTGTATTTGGTTTGTAAAGGGCATTGGTTACTCCCTATGCATTTGGAAGCATGAATGCGAGATGTTTCTGATTACACATAGGTTATCATTGATTAATGTGTTCACTGAAGGATCAAATAATAATACTTTACATTTATTAGTTTACAAAATACGATCATTGTGGCATACTAGTGGATGCATCAGAAATAACTTCTAGCATCCTTTAAATTTGCACTTCACACAACTCCTCAATTTGTGCTATTGGATGCACTGATTTTTTTCAGCTTGACTTTCAAAGTGTTCATGGTCATTGGATAAATTACTATTTCTTCTGAACAGCTCTTCCTTTCCAGAACTTGAATTTTATTTCACAAAACCTAAAAGCTGTGTGGAAAACAAATATGTGAAATAGAAGCAAAACAATGCAGCAAGCCTACCTATGTTTGCACAGAGTACTTAAAAGAAGTTCTTAATTTTAAGGTTTGAGAGTTATGAATAGCAGTTCACCTCAGTATTTAACTCTGTCAAATGAAGAAAAAGAGAAGTGAAGGAGTACAATCTGAAGGTTACAAATCTTATCCTGAACAGCAGCTCATTGTTGGTATGGGTATTTGGACTTAGGAATTACTTCTGCTTTTAACTGTCACTCAAGAGGAATGAGGTCCAGAAAACCTTCTGAGCCTTACCAGGAAAAAGGTAGACCAGTGCTAATTGGCAGAGGACAGAGAACACACATGAACATCATTTAAGAGTACCTTCTGCTGAAAGTATCCTATTACTTTGTTTCCCCACGCATAAAGACTGGGAGAGTCAAGGTTTTTTCCCCCATATTTCTTTACTACCATGAAAGTATTTTGAATTACACACATTGGTAGAATTATCAGAGTAAATCTGAGATGAAATCTATACATTACTGAAATGGGGAAAGAAAGTAATAAAGAGAGTTATCTATTCAGATAGGAGCATTTGGGCTTTAATAATTTATTCTGACATATCCAGGACTTGCCTAAACCTCACTGGCAAAGGCAAATCCCTTAGATTTGTGGAGTTTGTTGTGTTGAATGCGGGGTGTTTTCATTCTGTAACAGACCTGGACATCATCCCTGCTTAGATTCAAATACCCCACCTGCCATTTGGGGATGAGTCCTTGAGGCATGCCTGCCTTAATGCATGAGGGCAATACATTCACCAGAATTTTCACAAGATTAAGTGTATTGATTAGAAGGGCGCTGTAGCTGTTCTCAGAGTGATTTATAGTGAAAGAATAACATCTTAAATGAGCTACATTAATTTCTGGTAATTATCGTGCAATAACAATGCAATGTGGCAAACATTTTGTCATTAACTAGGGTAGTTGTTATTGCATATTAGAGTTTGCTTGAGATTTTGTATAACTTACTGATAAGCAAACGTTCCTGTGTTCATATAGAAATTACAATATAATTAACATAAATGTACTGTATAATGCTCACATCTAATTGCAAATACTACAAGGAACAGCAATTTGAGAATAATATGATTGCAAATTGTCAAATAAGGTTTTTCCATTAAGTTAAAAAGATAACTTTTTTGAACTATATTTTTTTCTATTTTGAAAAGCCTTTCAAAGTTACCTTCTGCCTTTCTTGGTTATGATGAGCTGCGTTTCTCTTTAAATGGTAATTTAAATTTTTTTAAAATGGTAAATTAAAATGAAATCCTTCTAAGTAAATGTATCAGTGTCTGAAATAATTTACTTATTAAAAGACACTATATAAATACCCCAGAATGAATTGGCCTCGTGGCACTCCGTGTTTACCAAACTATTTTATATCCTGTTTAGCAAGTTCCAGTGTCCGAAGAAGTCAGTGGGAAAGTAACTGGGTAGCTGAGGGCAGAACTTGCCTCGCATAAATTCATCATTCAAATAGAGACATTCATCTAAATACCAGCTGTGAACATTGAAGCTAGAGTTTATTTTTTAACTTAGAATTAACACCAAAATATCTGCAGGTCTTATTTCCTTTGACTCCCATGTTGCCCTGTCTCTTTCTTAGGATCACAAGTAACTGAAGTTGGAAGGGACCTCTGGAAGCCATCTGGGCCAAATGCCTGCTCAAAGCAGAGCCAAATTAGATCAGCTTGCTCAGGGCCTTGTCCAGTCAAGTATAAGTATCTCCAGGGATGGAGATTCAACTTGAGCTTCTCTCGGTAACCATTCCAGTATTCTTCTGCTCTCATTGTGAACATTTTTTTTCTGCTATCTAGTATTTCTAGTATTGCGACCTGTTTCTGTTGGCCCCTCATCCTGTCACTGTGCACCTCCAAGAAGAGCCAGGTGAAATCTGCTCTATATGCTCCCATTAGGTTGCTGAAGACAGCAACAGCATCCCCACTTACCCTTCTCTTCCCAGGAATGAAGCAGCACACTGAACAAGTTCTCTCAGCATCTGCTCATGGGGAGGGTTGATGTGCAAGTGTAACTGCTTGAGGCTTACATACAGCTTTACTAACAGCTCCTAAGTGTGGACACTGTCCAGCTCCTTCCTTCCTGCCTTCCTTCTCAGTTATGTTGCTTGAGAGGCTTGGAAGGGAATAGGACCAGAAAAATGTTTTCAAATACTGAAGTCCTCAGATACAACTGGGAATATACATTAGAACCTGAGGTTTCATGTGTCACTGCATCATTTATGTTCAATGGTTTACTTCTTTTACCATAAAAGAACCTTTTCACATTAAAAGAGATTACATTCATAAAGACAAAAAAAAGCTTTTTTGATCCTGTGTACAGTTTCACAAATATATCAGATTTCTTCCTAAGCATTTAAAAAGCACTGCATTACTATGCTATTCATGTACAAGCGTAAAGAGATGTAATCTAATTTAAAAGCTTAAATCTAACAGTTTGTGTGCTTGGATAGTAAAACTCTTCTCAGCAATGGCTTGTGCAGCTGAGCAGTTCTGCTTTCTGGTCAGGATTTTACAGGTATCTGCTGGAGGATATTTTTCATTGATATATTATATTGAGAATATTGAATTGAATTGAATTGAATATTGAGATATTGCTCAACTTTCTTTGGCTAGTTTTGGACTACCATAGAAGTTTGTGTGTGGTTTCTTTAGCTGTCTATCTGACCCCACTAGAGCAGCAACATGTACAGTACAGCAAATGTTGTAGTGGAAGCAGTTCTGCTCCAAAGACAACAACTTTGCTTTTTCCTTCAGTCTTTCCAGTGACTTCAACAAAGGCTCAAGGAAAATGTTATCATTATGCTTTTATTTCTCCTAGTGTCTTACTAAGTCTCTCAAGAAAGGAATAAGTTTTCAGTCAAGATCTGTCCTACAAAAATCCAGGATGCTTTCTGTTACAATTGCCTCACAAGTCTAGATTGTGACTTTTTTGGTAACTACCTCCAGCACTTTGTCTTTCTGTGTCATCTCCAATTTGGGGAAAATCCCAAGTATTTTCTTCAATATGACGAACAGGTGAATACCATTCCTTCCCTTCTATAGCTAGCATAGGGAGTGAAGTGACTTCCTCAGATTATGCAAAGTCTCTGGCAGTATAAAAAGTTACAAGACTTGTCAAAAGTGGCTGCTCCATTTGGTGTTGTCAAACAGCAGCCTCTGCCATGAGTAGCAGCACAATTTGTCTGTGTTCTGGCAGGAAATAAGCTGGGGGTAGTAATTAAACACCACAAAGTAGCAAATTGCTGGGTCTGCATTTCTTTCCTCATTTGCTTTTCCTCAACTGTCCACTACATGTCAAAAATTACTCACTTTCAGACTAGTCTATTAAGCTTCATTATTATTATCATCCAAGCTAGCTAATTTGTGCCAATGCTCTTCCTTGCCTTCCTTTTCAGAACATTAAACCCACCCCATTTCACAATGACATAAATTTTCTGCTTTGCCCTTTGTGCCGCCACAGTTTACCCTGGGCAAAGAGAATCTCTCTTTGCTCACAAGCAAAATGTTTGTGGGGACTGGGAAGAAGAACAGGGAAGAGAAAACGGGAATAGGACGGGGAAGGGGACACATAAATGAATATGGGACTTTAAGGAGAACAGCCATGACAGGTGCCTTCTGTGTTCAGGAAACCCTCAACGAATAGTCAGTGTGCAATGTGATTTTATTTAAATGTCTGCTTTTCCTACTGCAGAGATGAATATCAGGAATTAACATGATCCTAGTGTGTATAGCATACTTATTAGGCATTATTGTCTACTCCCTTTTCTTCTTCCTGCTCCGGCTCTAACATACCTATTTGCATTGGAAGCATCTGGTTATATTCACCTTCTAGTCTATCTTCTGCTGTAGTTCTGTTGAAATTTCTTCACCGGTAATTCCCAGTGGCTGTAGCAGTTGGCTAGGTGTTAGGTTTTGTCTTTTGTTCCTCATGTTGTTGTATTTATTGGTCAATCTGATAAAACAGTGGCTTCACTCAGCTTTATAAATGCTTTATTTAAACCAAATCAAAAATTTTATTAGACTCTAGGATGGCCGCTGTCTGACTTTGAACCATCTCTATAGAAATGGGATGCAAAAATGATACCAAGCTTTATTATGAGAACATTGTCAGAGAAATAACAAAAAACTATAGCAGAGCAAATAAACCTTGGGCTTGAGAGACTAAATAAAAAAATTATAAAGCATTAAGCAGATCTGGTTTGACTAAGGTCACAGATTTTAGGAATATTTGTGTAACTTTTCATGCATTAGCAGTAACATAATAGTCTGCAAACGACTTAAATAACAAAGAATAATTTTCTTCACAAATGAATAAATGCCAGCAAAGGCATAAAGATTAGAGAGTTCGGTATCAGTGAGGTAAATTATCATTGTGCTACCGTGTATAAGACTGTGTGGAAGCAGACAAAACTTTCTCATTTGGAACTTTTTAATCTAAACTGGACAAAAACTAGGAGGAACAGCCTTGTATTTGCAGAGAGTTAATGGGACATGAATAAATATTTTCTCCAGCTACTACTTCTATGAATGAATTTACTGCAGGAAAGTCCAAAATGTTGATGAGAAAATGACAAAATGTTGACAGAAAATGACAAAAAGATTATGCTTCAAATGGTCACAGATACAGAGGCTGATCATAAAAAAAAATAAAGTTGATGTTAGAAACCTAAAGCCATTGATGCAATATCTCATAGTAGTTAGGAAAGTAAACGAATTACAGGTATGTGTCAGCAAAGCACAAGAGCAATAACCAGAAGAAACTACTACACAGAGATCCAGTAAGACAACCCTAAAGTACTTTGCTTGGCCAGTGGCACTATATTATAGACAGAAATTAGGCTTGTAAAGATGAGGAAGCCCTTACCTATGAGGACATATTGTTATGCTGATGTTCCTTAGAAAAAGAACCATCAAGAAGATTCCCTGTTATAAGCTTTTTATACTAAAAATGTATGCATGTTCAATACAGTTTGCAAAATTTGTCTCTTAAGTGTCTTAATTCGAAAGTCTAGTCTCCATTTGTGACCCTAATTTATGGACCTCAAATGACTGCTGTTTGGGCTTCCATGACCATCACCTTGTTAGGGTTCCTACCATGAAATTTAGGACAGACAATGACTGTATCTTGGATGCCAGACTTCCTCACTGTTTACAAATTCCTTTTCACATTTCCAATTTATACCAAATCTTGAGATACTGTTCCAAAGGTGATGTTACTGTAACTCTTGCTCATATTTACCATGATTGCTCTTTTGTCCCAGAGCCACTTTTTAATCCTTTGTTTTGTAATACAATTTGTCTTGTTTATTTCAGATGTTAAAAGGGTGTGTTTTATTGTAATTTTTACTGTATTCTGTCATGTTTTTAATAACATCCAGAAACTCTACATTTATCAGGGGAGTTCTCATTTGGCAGTTAAATTATTTTTATCATAAAGTGGATATTATCAGACTCTTTGAGAGGAAGCATGAGACTAAAATAATAGGACAAAGATCAAAGCCAGCAGCTACACAGAGTTTCTTAAGAGGAATCCTGACTGGAAAAGAGAAGCTGGCTGACAGCATTTTTTTGTACAACTAATGAAAATTTCCCAAGAGGTTAAACCCTCTAATGGTTTGGAAGATGTAATAAAAACTCGTTTCAGACTAATACAGAGTTCCCAGCAATATTTCATATGTATTCAGTTCCCCTTTACTGCTGGTACTTTTTCACCACCTTAAGCTTCTGTCCTGCAACCACGCGCAGAATCAGTCCTGTTTATTTCAGTGCTTATTCCCAGAAAAACTATAAAGTAGGGTCTCATTGCTGCTGATTTTTCTCCAACCTTTTTTATTTAGATGCTCTGATCCTTTTAGCAGTATTTTTATGTTTTATCAGTACTGAAATTGAATGTCAAAGCCTTTGATTAACATGATAGGATAACTGCCTGTAAGTGTCCGTATTCCTTTACTAAAATGCTTCTAGACAAATATATTAATTAAAATTCCAGTAAATTAGTAGAACTGGTAAAATCTTAGTACATTTTCACCAAACTCCTTGATATCTCATTAGCAGCTTTCATAAATTCTGACTTGTAATTAAGATCAAGTGCTTCATTCAATTATCTGGAATATACTCACCTCATATGTATTTTAACATCACTGCAAACTGACTATTTTAAAAAAATTAAAATAGTTTTTAAAAGAAGTTTTAAGTGCCAATCAGAGAATGCAAGATACAGAAAATAAATGTGGCGAATAGGCAGAAAAAGAAGGGTAAGTAACAAAAAATCTGATAATGATTAAAGAGTTAGTGATGTATCAAATGAAAAAAGTATGAGAATTACACAATTTAGGTAATTTAGTGAATAAAGTGAAGCAAATTATCCAAACTAAGAGTCAGTCAGCAAATTTTATCTGCTTTCTGGGAAAGTTTTTTAAAAAGTTATTTTTCCCCTTACGACTGCAAGTAATTAGGTGTAATGTTTATATAATATGGCCTGTGGTTTGTATTCTAATTTGTTATTTACTCACAAGGAAGAGCGCCATTCATTAAACCACCAGAAGCATTTTGTGCAGTGTTACGGGTTTTCCTTACAGGAGATCCATCACAATAAAGAGGACTGCAATTATTAAGATCTAACTACACAATCCAAGTGATAAATTTAAAAGCTGTTTAACTATGATTCCAGGAGACCATAACCTGCAATAATCTCTAAAAATATAAAGCACTTCAACATTTTCATCCTGTATGGTCAGTTCTGAATGCATGTGGATTTTCAGAAATTTTTAGAGGCCTATCAGGAAAGTACATACTACCCCAAAAACATGTGATAGATTTCTCAGTTTCTTGTTTTTCTCAGAGTGCAGTGAGGGATGGCTGCTCTGTAAAGGAGGGGGATCCGAGGGGGAGAAATATAATACCAAAAAAAGAATATTTTTTTTCTGAACTGTGAAATCTCCTTACTCATGCTGCAGCAGAGTGTAGGCTGTTGTCTGGGCCAGTCTTAGCACCCTTTTCGCTGATATTCAGAAGAAAAGATCGCGTAAAAACTGAGGCAAGGATATTGAAAAAGTCTGTTGTGTATGAAGTTGGCATTAGCTGTTTTCTAACTGCTTTGATGCTCATGGTTTTGGTGGGGTTTCTGTATCATTAAATCAATGCTTCATAGCCCTAAGAAATATGTGACTGTGGCCTCAGACTGAGTCATCATTTCCAGGACCAACCATGTTCAGATACTTACAAGTCAAGTGACATTTTCAGCACAGACAGACAAAAGTGTTGAGCTGCTAACTGGTCTGTAAGAAAACGATGCTGAGTCGACACTCATTTAGATATGCTGGGGAGTTCCTTGTCATTTAACACACCCAAAATATCTTACAGTAGTATCTCTGCTATCTTACTGATCCAGTCTTTCCATCAGGATCAGGAACTTCTTATTCAGGGAAGCTTCTTACTGGAAATTCATTCTGAGTGGAAGATTTTTTTCCTTTCTTATCTCAAAACTGGCTTTCATTGGAGAACCATGATAGCAATTAGTTAACTCATCTGAATAACTTTTTCCTCAGCAGTCTTGCTGGGGGAATAAGAACAGTAAATAGTTCTTGTGACTGCCTTCATTTATCCAAACCTGACAAACCAAAGTATTTCCATGAAAATGAATCATCCAGTTTCTCTTTCTAACTGAATTACTTTCCTCCTGGAAAGGCAATCTTCTGCTTCATGAAGACCACCCTGACCCCCGCCTGGACTTCTTGCTCTTGGCAGCTCTTTGCTCAGATCTAGAGTTGGGCAATATTATTAGCCTTTGCTGCTCTGTCATTGCTTAAGACCTAGTTTAAAGTATCCCGTGCTGACCATACGTTTTTCATTAAGACAGAATCTTATCCTGATGCTTTCATCCTTTTCTTTATTTCTTTTTTACCCACTGCTTTCATCCTTTTCTTTATTTCTTTTTTACCCACTACATTAGATAAGCCTGTTACTGTAAATATACTTGTAATGTCACTGAAATCCACAAGGCTGCTTTACTTGGTTACAGGTTTGGGGATTTTTTTGCCTGTTTGGCAATAGGCCTAGCTAGAGAAATATGTGAAGTCTGCCACTAGACACTACTGTAATGCAGGTAATGAAGAATACAGGGAAAGGAGGAAAAGGAACTTAATTTTTGTCCTGGAATATGAAAAATATGGAGCAACAAATCAATTTTTGAAGTTTGAAAAATTACTGGGCTTCCATTCTGCTAAAAGAGGTAAGGAAATATACTTTATTTTATATTTCTAAAATATCAGCAAAAGTTAGTTTTTCATGTGAGAACTGTAATTCTGGAAACCAGCTATTATAGTTAGGTCTGAGTATACCTGTGGAAAAAGTTAACATAAGTTTTCACCCAGTAACATACCAAATATTTCATTCCACTAATCACCATTTCAGGTGCTGCTAACATAAGGGAGAGAAAATGTAGAGATATTGATTTATCCACTGTTGATTACACAACAGCAGATGCAAAAAATAATTACAGATAACACAACAGTTCGGTTTTTTATAAAATGGTATGCAAAAACAGTAAAGCTGAATTAATTTCTACATAAATCCCAAGAGAGCAGTAACTTCTAAAGAAAAGCCAAAAAGAAAGTAGTTTTGCAGGAAGAAGTCTTCTTCACCTTAATTGTCTATCAAAAACAGACTGAGCATCTTTACTGAGCTGTTACCATATTTTCCCTTTTATTTTTACCCAGGAAGGTTCTGTTCCTCTCTAGGCTCAGACTTAGGAAAAGTGTTTTGCTTTTGAATAATTCTGTAGTTGTGGTAGGTTGCTCCAATGGCATGGCCCACTTGCTTTAATCACTATACTACACTGCAGATTGGTAAAGAGTAATTTTATTTTGTTCTGTAATTCCATTATTCTTTATTTGCTGAGATCTGTAGTGGTGTGCATGCAGCAAAAATGCAAGGTATTAGGAAAAAGAAATAGAAAAAATATGTTCCAAATTTGAAAGTATTACGAATGTTATTAAGATTTTCTATTTGAGCTCAATGTGTTTATTTAAGATTGTCTTTCATTAGGTTATTTAGCAGAAGTCAATAAATTGTTAAAATTGATTTCATGTTATAATTGGCTTTAGTGATTTGGCCTCTAAAAGATGTCACTTACTTGATAAGACACAGTGCTTTGCTTGAGTAAATACCAGTTGATATATCATTTATTTAAATACTGCAAAAGGTTATACACATTATATTTATTTATCAACAACAAAACTGCCTGTATCAATGGTAAACAGAAGCAGCTTGATTTCATGCTCCAGATTGGAAAACAACTTCAAAATGCTGATTATCCCAGAGTTACCATTTCTGACACCCTGAAAGCTCGTGTTTCATTATCACCACCTGCCATTGCTATTATAGATTCGTAGGTGAAGATAAAAATTGTAACCAGTGAATCTTCCCATATTCTAATGAAAAAATAACTATCAAAACTGTGCACTATTGAAGAAAAAAATAATTAAGCAGTGTTTCTTTCTGGCATGCCCAGGTTCTGCTGAGTACAACAAAAGCAGTATCCATTCAAGAACAGGCTCAAGGTTGCTAATATTTTGCCCCATTCTGCCTGAAACAACATGAAAGCAAAAGAATGGCTGAGAAAAACTTGTACAAAAAGGAACTCAAACCCTTTTGCTGTAGGTGAGGTTGTATTGGACCCCAAAGGTATAGGTAGACTTCAGCCTGTTGGATGAAAAATCTTTCAGACTAAACTGTCCAAAAAGATGGATTACCAAAGAGTTACATTTTTCTGTACTCAGACTTAGAGTTCACAGTTTGTTTTGTACTCATATTGTTAATATAGATACTGGTACCACTAAAAACTGGTGAATCAAGCTAAGTCATGCAGCCAGCTGAACTCCTCTCTCTTTTCTTTCTAATTGTGGGGGGGGGATACTTTATCATCTGACAGAATTTTGCTAACAAAAATCTGAATTGACCTGGCTGTCTTGCTTATGTCTCGTTCTGGGCAAATCCATTTTCTAAAAACTCCACCCTCTGATATGTGCATTTGTCCCATCACAAATGAACAGATAGAGAATTATGTCACATCTCCTCCTCCTGGGAGATTTTTGTCTTTGAGGCCCTTTCTGCATTCCTACTGCCATGCGCACCATGGAGTGCTGATGTAATGCTGGAACCATATTCATAAAAACTATCAGACCTTCAGATTTAATTAACAGCTGATTAACAGCCCTTCTGGCCTTTGTAGTTAATACTAAGCCAAATTCAAGAAATAATTTGAATAGGTAATTATGAATGGTATTTAAAAATAATGAGTTGAAGCATCTACAAGATTTTACCTTGACAAAAATGTGACTGCTAAAATTGACACCACCTAATACATATTTGGGAGGAACAAGTAGCATCTAAAAAGAAGAAAGTGTATTCCCATTGTCCACAAAAGCTCATTAGAAATGAGAAAGAAATTGGGAAAGTCTCCAACGAAACGAATATGAAATGGAAGAAAGAAAAAAGTAATTTCTTAGAAATGTTTTAAATGGATGAAAATATGCAACATCCCATGCCAGTTCCCAGGGGCTGGCCTTTGCAGGCATGCTGGGAGTGATTGTCCCACCACAATGTGTATTACAAGGTTGGGAACTAAGTAGACACCATCATGAACAATTCAATGTTATAGCACTTTATATGTAATTTGTACAGCCTTGCAAAACTTGTTATTTAAGAACCCAAATGTATTCATTCATAATCTGGCTTTTTGGTCTGCTTTTCATTCACTCATGCCCGTAAGTCACCATTTTCTGTTTATAAGGTTACACGAACGTCCTTAATATAACAGTACTTGAAGCAAAACATTTATGAAAATGAATGGTTTGCATACATAGTTGTAAATATCTAAAGTACCTAGAGGGTGGTTAAAATACAGTATAATTGTATATAATACAAAGGTGTAAATCAGGCGCATATTTTTGTTGCCTTGTAACAAAAGCTGTAGGTTATTGCGGCTACAGAGTTGCTTGGGCTTGAGGTGACCTCTAGGGGTCACCTGATACTTTCTCTTACAAAGCACGGTTTATTTGTAAATTATTTCTAAATCACCCCAAGAAATTAAAGATTCCTTGAACAGTTTTTCACTTTAAGCTAGTGATCGCACACCCTGTTCTGTATATGAACACTTACTTGTTCAGATATTACACAGTCTTTCCTAATGCGTAACCTGAATTTTCCCTTCTACGTGTTAAATGAGTTCCTCGGTCTTCTTTGATTAATCCAAAAAATGGCCTACTTTATGACATGCCTTTAATTATTTGTAGACAGTTCCTGTTATGTCATTTTCCTTCGCATGGTACCTGCTTAACTTTATAATCCCACATAGATCTTGTTTCCTAAACATCTCCGTTCAGCTACAGTCTACTCAGCTTCCTTGGCCAGAGTGCATCCTTTTAAATACCATGTCCCTAGACAGTTCTCTGAGCTTTGATCACTGTTGAGTACGGCATAGCCATCTTGCTCAGTATTTGGGTTGTGCTTTTCCAGAGCGAATGAAAAATAACATCTGAGTCTAAAGGGAACCCTACAAATAAGGAGGAAGAAAAGGCCAATTTAAGGAGAAAATTAAGAGTGATGTTAAGAGGGGCAGCAGCCGGGAGAACTCTGAAATTCTCTCCCCTGGCTTACTCGTGTCAGTCAGGTGTAACCACAGAACAGCAAGAGCTGATGTTGTTCTGGGGAGCTCAGGAGAAGTGTGCATATTAACCCCCTTCTTGCATACAGGTGTTCCCATAATCACAGGCAGGTTCCTTAGATCATACCCTTTGCCATAAATTGTCTTATGGTATGACATTCCAGTATCTTAATACAGAAAAATTACACATTTCTCTCTTTTGCAGCAGTTGAAATATTACCATAGGATCAATTTATATTTGATCCTGGGGAAAGAATTAAAGGTCATTATACATTTGCTTTGCATTTGTTATGTAGCAATCCCTTCTGGCCCTAAAAGATATGAAATTTCTGAATCATTAATGTGGGTTTGTATTTTTACAATTTTCGGGGTTTTACAATGTTTTGTTTTGTCTTCGATTACTTCCTAAAATTTAAATATTTTTTTCTTAAAATGATAAAAATTAAGATTTTTACCCAGTGAATATTCTGTAACTTTAAAATGTCTTTTAACTCTGATTCATGGCAAGAAACTGAAATCACAAAATACTTAATGGAGAAAATATTCTGAAAAAGTTTAATTTGAACATAGCCAGATGTTTGTTTTGATTTTTCAGTCAAAACAGAATAATAGCATTGTACTTTAAAAGCCTCTCACATTCATTTTCACGTGGGATCAGTCTTCATAGACATATTTCATAATAATTCGTAGTCTAGTGACTCCTCTGATTAACCATGGTACTTGTTCAGAAGGAATCTCGTACTGTAGTGAAACACAGACCTTGAGGGACTCTACTCTTCTGGGAAAAGTAGAAATCTTAATTATAGATCCTGTGAGAAAGTCACTGATTTGGAAAGATAGTCAATGTTTTTTTGACTCAGAAAAAAGAAGTTATTCAAATGGAATATTTCATTTTGTTTTACTTATTCAAAACATACCATTCCAGGAAGAAACTCTTTGACTAGATTTTCCAAATAAAAATTTGGTATTTTTAATGGAAGATGTTAATTATGAAGAAACTTCATCTATCAGTAAATTAGGATATCCAAATAGGCTACATACAATGATACTATGTATCTTTTGATTATCTTCTGATTTTTTTCTGATCGTCTACTTCATAACCCATCTATCAATCTGTTAATAATATATTGACAAATTTTACACTGCAGAGTCTCAGAAGTGGGCTGTTTGTGTCTTATATTTGAACAGTGCAAACACCTTATGGCCACCATTACAATACAGTAATTATTTGCAGCATGGCTTTTGACACCAATACCAATATTCAGTATTTAGAATTTTTAAACATGCATATGCAATTTACAGTGCCATTAAATATACATTTGAAGCCATATACTCAGTGTTGTTATGCATTCTGCATGCACACACCTACATTTCTAAAGTCAAGGGAAGTTTCCTTTCTCTTCAAAGCTGATCATCTCACGGTATTTTCAGACTAACTGTACTGTCCAGCTCAAAATTAGTTTTCTCAACTAGCCTTCTCTCTCTAACTCTCTGTGAACCACTTATTCCTTCCTCTGTGACTTACAAGTTTTAAAAATAGTACATTTACAGGAGAAATAATAGAACAAAACAACTTTTATGATTTCATGCTTTCTTTTTCCACACAAAGACCACCAACTGGCCAATCCAGGTGTCTCTGCTTCAGTTCAATACTTCATTATTGCTTCCCTCCTCCCAATGAAAACATGAACACTAACATTCACATACATTCACTTCATGGGTCCCTGTTTAGTTATCTGATTACTAGGAAGCTAACACTCTGTTCTACAGTTCTGAGGTAATATTCCACTTTATACATTTCTTAGTCAGGGTTAACAGCAGATTTTCAGTCCTTTTCATTGCTTTGCTTTCTGATCACACATTAGATTATGTATGTTCATTCATCTCTTTATTTTCTTTTCTAGTTAGTCAAAGGTAGAAAAACCATTGTGATCACAAGAATGAAATGGTTCTAGGTACTTTTCCTAAATTTCCTTGTTTCTTTTGAAGATTTCAGGAATCCAACCAACATGAAACCAGATTATACTTTATACTCATATGAATATTCCATATGGAAAATTAAAGACCCTTCAAACTAAATTCTGTACAGTCTTTTAGAAACTATTTTTGTATATTTTTGCATCAATTTGAGTTGCACTGCCTCCTCACTTCTGGGGTCCTTTTAGTGAAATAAACAGAAACAGCCTCAAACCTGTACATCTGAAGAACTCCCTTGTGCTGTCTTCTGCTCTCAGAGAAATTGTCTTTACAAATATTCCATGTTTATAACCACCACACCATCAGTAATTGTCCAGCTCATTTCTTGAGACCTTATTCAAAGGCAGGTTAAGGTGGTTTGTAGTTACTGCATTCCTTTGGCACTCTGGTACTAGTACTCAGCAAGCAAGAACCAGGTGTGTGAGTCTGTATGAGAGACACACCTCTATTTGCCCATTCAGGTGATCTTCAGAGACTAAATTTCTTCTTTGATGGATGTTTAATTTTTTTTAAAAGATGCATGAGATTGTCTGGTGGGGGGTAGGGGGGTGGGGACCATAATATATGTTTGTCAGTGAGAATTCCCCACCAAACCCCGGTGCACTGCAGCACCTGCAGAGACTCCAGCAATTCCAGAAGATAGCTCCAGTTACCTGTTTGGGTATGGGTCTCACAATAACTGCATGCCCACACAACTTTATTTGGACTTGCTATTTCCAAAGAGACTGTACTGTCCAAATTTATCACCTTCTTTGGACTTCTCTCCAACATTAGACAGTTTTAAGAATAAAAATCAAAGTTAATTCTGAATTATTGTCGAATTAAATGCTGAAACATAGGCACTTGAGCTTCTTCTAATGATGAGATTGGAATTAAAAGAATGTATGAAGATGACCCTGGTTTTTGGATAATAGCTAGTTTCTTTCTAGTTCTTAACTTTTCTCCTCTAGGATATTTAAGCTATCAGAAGTGTTTGTCCTATACAGCAAGATCCCATCCTCTGAGTGCTGACCCAGAGCTGAAAATAAAGCCAGCTTGCAAGACTGGCAGTAAATTCCCCATGAGATTTCCCTGCTTGAAACAGCATTCTGTTAGCTTTCTCTGTTCAGAAGATGACAACTTTCTTTCTCTTCCCCACTTTAAACTTAAGTCCCTGCTTCTTACCCAAGCCAACACAGCTTCTTCATTTATCTTCAGTAAGCATATTCCCTTTGTCCTGATTTGTTACAGCACTATTGGAAGTGTTACAGTCTCTGTCGAGTTATATATTATGAGAATTATATACATATATTTTACCAAGTGCATAGTCTTCATTGTGTACTTAACTTTCTTTAAGGGCCATGTATAGCACGTAACTAAGAACAGACTTCTGTGACTCTTGTTTGCAGCTCTCCCTCTCCCCTGCCTCCTTTTTCACCTGTATACTCACCCTTAGCCAGCTATTAGGGTCTTTTGCCATCTCATTTCGGCAAGTATAATTTACCAGTAAAAATTTCTAATACTTTTTTTGTTTCTCTATTGGATTCACAATATGATTTTGCTTGCTCAGTAAACATACGTAAACAATTATTTTACCTCAATATCTGAATATTATTACATTTATGTGTATTTATAATAACCTATGGTATGGAGTCAATCTGCTCAGTCTATAGTCAGAAAATTCAAAATCAATGTATTTGGTTCTGAGAAAGGATTGTAAAAACAGTCCTGTTAAGTATTTTAAATCATTTTATCTTGCTTTTTATTAAAGATCACTTCCCTATTTGCAAACAAGAATTAATTTTATCTTGTTCTGACTTTCTAGATCCCTTGATAGAGTATCAACCAGTAAAGGGTATGGATATCAGCAAAGCAGTTCAAATTACCAAATCTTTATCTCTAACAAAGAGTCAAGTTATTATAACACAGAACTTTTCAGCTGTGTTGAAAGAAAAAAATGAGCACAAACTTTTGCAGAAGTTACTTGAACAATCAGGATATAATATTTTTAAATTTTACTAAAAAGAAGCTGCTTCAATTTATTTTCAAAAATAACTTCATTACTAAAGGACAATAATTTTCTATTACTAAAAATTCCCAGTATGAAGCTAAGTGTTTATTAATGAATTTTAAGTAGAAAAAAAATTCCTCCTTTTGTTCCAACAGTTTTCATTTTCCATGAAAAGATGTGTAACATTGTTTGTCAGTAGGAAAAATAACTGTTAGGAGCCATTTTGTTAAAAATCTCTGACTGTTATATTATGTTGTTCATCAAAGAGCAGTATGGTGATACCCATGGTTTGAGCCTGGGAAATCTGGGCTGTAAGTCACTCTATGGATGTGATAACTGGTTTCTTTATTTAAAATGGTCTTTGATTCTATAGAGTAAGATGATCCTTTTCCAGAAATAATCTAACCCTCCAATTTCTGAAATCTTATTTGTATAAGACATTTCTGTTGCTTTCACCTGGAGGTGACTCAGGTCTAGACTCTGTAATCATGAATGTTTATGCCTACAAGTGGTTTCCACAATAATGAGAAATGCCCCAAAGTACCTGACTTTAAGGTACATATAGATAGAAGTACAAGTATAGGAAACCAGATCCAGTTCTAGCTGTCCTCTAGGAATGGAGACTTCCTCATTGTGCTACCCTACTGGTCAGATATTTTTTTCATTCAGACAGATATGACAATGATAGTCTTTTCCCATGAGGCTAGTTAACAACTAGCCCTGCTCACCTGAAATTACTTAGTACACCCTAGCTGAACCAGTGCTGTTCAGCCTAAGCCACTGCCAGGTTAGGAGAATCACATGGTGCCTACTGTTCTCCAGCTTCTGGGATTTAGGAGTTTCCCTCTAGCATCACATCAGCTAGGAGAACCAGGACCACAAATCAACTGCAATGGATGAAGCTTGCAGGAAAGTACAGTGGCACCCAAAAAATTCCAAAGCCATACACAAGAACAAACAATTTGACAGGATTTCCCCATTGCTGTGAAAGAGAAAGCAAGCTGCTTGATTCCTTACAAGAAGAATCATGGCCACCAGAGTAGCTCCTCATAGTGATCTGTACAGATGTACAGATGAATGAATTGTTGGACCAAGTTTTGATCACTGTGATCAGCCCATCAGCATACTTTGCTGATCACTTCAATGAAAAACACAGGGAATTGTTAAGAAAAAAATTTCTATTTCTAATCTGATCAGATCCATCCACTGATAGAGTCTGGCCTCAACATACACATCTTAGATTTTGGAGCTTTGAAAAATCTTTGCTAAAACTCATTAAACGGATCCCTGTCCCTTCTAACTTGATCTGCATTGCTAAAATAAGTTGTTAATCTGCGTTCAGGACAAGACTTCACCACACTTGTTGAAACGCCCAGTGGCCCACGCAGCCCTCAAACCAGGACTGCAGCATGTCCCCACGTCTCACACCCCATTTCTGCCCAACCTGTAACATCCACAAGAACATTAACTGAAAAAATGGCCTGTTCATGGCCATGAGGGAGGCAAAATTTTTCTCTTTATAGTAACATATCTCCCTGACAAAACAGACTGTGGAGTATCCTAACATACATTCCTGCTCTGACAGAGGTGAATGGTCCAGCACTTCATTTATTTTTATCTTTACTTACCTGGTCCTGTCAGAATGCAGGGTAGCCAACCTTCTCTTCGATTCCATAACAAGAGCAGGGTGAGAGCATCAGGTAGAGCTGTCTTGGCTGATGACTGCATGCAGGTGCAGGTACGTCTCACTTGCTGCTGACACAGCCGTGACACCCACACAACTACAGGTGGTCAGACCTTAGAGAGCTGCTGGCTGGAAAGGCATCCAGGCAAGATGTAAGTGAGAGTGACTGAATGGGCGATGTACCTCGTGCTGAAATCATGCAGATCTTCCCTGTCAAAATAGTACAAGAATCTCGGCTCATGTTTGCCTCCTCATCGAGCTTCTAATTTCTAAAAATGCCCTTTCTGTCACCATCTTGCTAGAAACCTTCTTCCTTTCCTAGGACTTGCTAGTTGTTACACACTTGCTTCCTTCATGCAGAGCTGCTGTAGTCTGCAATATGTTACAATCAGTGGAAGTAATGAGGTTTACGGCAGGTATAGAAATCAGCTGGCAGTTCTACCACGCTCTTCCATCATCACATTGGGCTCACGCTGACATCCCTAACTTGTTCCTCCTCTGGCTTAGCAATTCCATTAAAGTATCGCTCCTAACTCAGAAAGCTGCTAATGGATCACATCCCACCTATACTCAAGATCTTTCAATTTACAAAGCAGATCACAAACCCACGACAAAGTGAGTTGGAACTGTGCAGAAAGTCTTGTTAGCTGGAGGGATAGAGATGTGGAGATCCAAGGTATTGGAAAAGTTTGGTCAAATGCATAAACATCATTCAACATTTTAAGGAAATACTGCCAAAATGTTGGCTTTGAAAGACCTGTTGATGTCAGAACAAAAACGACACTGACCATTTACGTGTAATATTTTATACTGCATTAACATGTTTTGAAAAGTTGAAAAAGAAATGTTTTGAAATGGCAATTTTCGTATTTACAGTCTAAATCTTTGGAATTCTATTTAGGAAACATTGCAAAATGTTTGTTTTCTCCTGATCAGGATGAAACTAAACTTTTGTATTCTGTTCAGTCCTTTTCCATATGGGCTACATCACATCTATGTAAATACCAGACTGCATCTATAAGATTTTATTGAAAAAAATGAGCCATGCAAAGCAGCAGAGAGTATTTCGTTAAAATAACTTTCCAAACCTCATCCGAAGATGTGCTTTTGAATTAATGCTTAGGATTCCCTGACATTAATTTGGCAGGGCTAATTAACTAAAATCAGTTATGTTACAGAAAACTGTATCTCTTGGAGCTTGCATTACTACTTTAAGCATTCAGCTCTTAAATAATCAACAGTTGCTCTTAGTGATTCATAGAAAAACTTAACTCTACTGCCTTTACTCACACGTGTACTAGTGCATTCACTATGTTATGGCTGTCTTGAGTCAATCCAGCTGACCTGTTACACACATCGCTGAGCTCGGTGGCCACGGCCATGTCCCAGCTGCGCTTTTTGCAGAGAAAGGGTGTTACCAACACTGTTTATAACCAAGAGAACCATTTATGAATGTGGTCATTTACTTCTTGAAAGATTTGCTTTTGAAAAAATGCAGCCCCACACTAGTTTAAGACCTAATTAACGCTCTGAGGGACATACACTCAGAGCCTCAAATAGGATTTATTTTGGTGCCTGAAGCCATCTATGCTTGAAGTTCTGTATAAGCGCATGCAGTTGGGCATGCCAAACAAAAGGGCTAGTGAATTAGGTTTGTACATTTAATTAACGTGAGGTCTCCGAGAAGTTTAGACTGTGGGCTCATATGCGTGCTTGGGAGGTTTGCCTTGCTTGCCGGTGTACAGCTGCAGCTTCTGCATCATTCGTCCGTGTTCTTCCTCTCACAGAGGCTGAAAATCACTGTGAATTTCGGCACTGCGAACTGGCTGTGTAAAACCGTGTCCGGAGAGTGGCACTTGATTTTTTCTTCCACTTTTGTATTAAGCCTTTTATTCCAGGGAAGACAGAGAAGCCGGTTCTCCTTGAGACCTGGTAGCTCCAAAGGCAGGACCGGGGCCGGAGCACCCCACCAGCTGGCTTCTTGGACTGGTCTGCGGGAGCAGGCCAGAGACACGCCGGCTGCGTTAGAGACCGGCTGCTCCCCAGCACTTTACCTGCCGTAAGAGAGTGAAATTTTTTGACACGGTAAAACGTTTCTTCCAGGCTCCGCTGGCTGAGCCTGTCAGACAATGTGCTCAGCCATCACTGTGTAACTTCCTCGGGGAAGCAGAGTAAGAGATAAGAGCCACCATGGGGCACCGAAAGTGCAACTCTGTCCTCTGACATTTTGTAAAGTTAAATTACAGGGGCGTTATCTTTTGTATTTTATTTCCCTGATTAGACAGCGTGGGTGCTGCTTAACGGGATGCAGTTACCGAAGTAAACAATCCTGGGGGATGCTTGTTTGTTCGTATTAACGCACGGATTCGAGCTCGGCGAAGATTTATTCAGACACCAGTGTTAAAAAAGGAAAAAAAGCGGTTGTGCCGAGGGAGCCAAGGGAAGGCGCTCGCCAGCCGGCGGC